>JAOTAX010000112.1:87108-118657 GCA_025629825.1 Erythroxylum guanchezii | reverse complement strand
TTTTGTAATCCACATTCCAAAAAGGAACAGATATTTCAAGAACAACAACAAGAAAAATGCAACAGATCACCTGAAACTCTACCGCATCCTTCCCGCCATCAACTTCAACCTCCGGCAGCTACAATCGCCACAACCCAGCGGAAAGCTTCCTCATTGTCACAGCTGTAACACTTCTCCGACGACAAAAAAAACCCTAAATCTCAACAAACAAACAGACAAAAAGGTTAAGAAAACCTAAATCTCAACAAACAAACAAATAGGTTAAGAAGAAAACCATGGATGAATTACCGACCTGATTCATGACGATGGGGTAAGCTTCAAGAGGAACCCACCTCTTAGCAGAAATCGACTCTGGGACTGAACTCCTCAATAACACCGAAATCGACTTCAAATCTTCTCTCTATTTGGTCGACACTCCTTCGTTGATGCGTGGGAGTGAACGAAAGAAATATTTTCCGACGATTGTGTGTGGGTGAGCGGTGAGAAAGGAAAGAAAGAAGGAGAAGACTCTGGAGACTTGAGACGAGCAGTGAGACGCGAGAGGTAAGTTAGGACATTTTGGAGATAAGGCTGAAAATAAATCAGCTTGTAGTGTGAAACGCTCATCTTTGGAGCTGGTTAAAAATTAGCTGATTGGATTAAATCAACCAACCCAATCAGCTATTTACCAAACAAACTTATAAATCTTTTTTAGCTGGTCAACCAGCTAAAATGAGTTGACCAGTTAAAAAAGAGTTGATAAACTCTTTACCAAACACACCCTCAATATAAAATGAGCTTACGCTACATACTATTATTGTGGATTTAAACTAGTGACTGTACTAGTATAGGACCACGGTTCGGCCCACAATCAGGTTCTTGTATTGATCATTTCTCTCGTCGGTTAGGAATTCGGCACCCCAAGGGTTGCCGTTTTAATATTTTTCCCAGCTTAAGTGCTATTTATATTCGCCAGGTGGTTGCTGAGTGGGAAAACATGAAAGAAGTTCAGAGGCTTGACAATGTACGAAGCTCTTTATAATCATTTTGCTGACTCGTAATAAACGATTGGGATGGGATTAAAAACAATTAGAGAACGTAACGTTCTCTGATATATCAATATGTTGTCAACTTGTTTGCTGTGCTAATTTCTTTCTTTTGATGAATAAGAGATGAGATGGGAAGAATATCTTTCTTTATTAAAATTAAGATTGTCAAATATTTTAAGTAAAGAATAATCGTAAGAGATGTTGCATATTGAATTATTATTGCGATTTCTCTTTTTTTTTTGTAATTGTATTTGATCCTAAACAGATTGCTTGAGGAGTAGGTTGCATCCGAAACGGTGTGAAATTTATTGATTTCGTTCTATACAGTACAATCCTTTACACGAAGTAGCAAGTAAGCACACGCCATATATCACACAAATAACTTATTTCGCATCCTTAAACAAATACCCACTTGGAATCGACCAAACTCAAGTGGGGAAAAATCATAGATAGAAAAACAAAGTAAGTGGAAAATGGTAAGACAAACAAATTACCTCTTAGAGCACCAAAACGAAAGACGAGTAGTAAGCAAAGAAAGCTACAATGCAACCAATGACACTGATGAACGTGGAAGAAGAAGAAGCTGCATTTGTGGGCTCGTTGACCGCGGGAGCTGGAGATGGGACTACTTCAATGATTCCTCCAGGTGGTGGCGCTGGTGCCAGAGTTGGGGCGGTACCATTTGGGCTCGGAGGCGGTGGAGAATTGACTTGTTTGTTACTAGGTGAGGAATGGTTGCTTCTGTCAGCCAACACAACTACAATTATCTTCTCATTCTTGAGACAGTTGTCCTTGTTCCCACTTATGAAGTAGTAAGGCCCTGATCGATCCAAGGAGAAGACAGTGTGACCGTCTGTGTACTTTGTGAGGGGTGAAGTGGTAGTGCAATTCTCGTAATCCTCCTTTTTCACTTGTAGCACGGAGTCTTGGTCTGGGTTGTAGACGAACACTGCGTGGGGTAGGAACAAGAGCTATACGTGAAAACTTGGTTACGTGCATGAGACCCTAAATCCAAGCTCCATGTCATTTTAGATAATTAATTGTTAAGCCTAATCTCTTACGTCCGACGCATGTCCATTCTAAACAATCATAGTTCAGACAAGTTACAAATTATTATTATCCCTAATAACTCTTTTATAGGAGAAAAGACGTAATAGTAAAGTGGTTGCCTAGTTAATGAATTCTGGATGGAGAAAAGCCATTAATACATTTTATTAGATTTAACTTTCAAGATTTTCACCTTCAGCTTCGGCCTCTTACTTAGGTGCTTCCGTAAGAAATTAAGAATAGAAACAAGAAAAAGAAAACGAGAATCCATTCTTGGGATTTATAGAAAATGGCTTACACAGTGAATCCCCAATCTGAAATCGCATCCTTTCTGCCCATTGGTTGTGGCTGTTAGTACTGCTATTATCAGGCACTGCCCAACCCTTGGCTCCTCCAACTGGGAATTGTATAGCAGTAGTCTTCTGCATCAACATCATGACACAAAACAGCCCCAGCGTATAATGAAACCCCTTGTTTTGACTCATTATTTTCGATCTCAAGAAGGATATAGTCATTGATAAAATTTTAAAAAATGGCACTAAAAAAAAAAGTTCTGGATAAGAACAAATGACAGTGTGGTCTCTCAAGCCAAAATTCTGAGATTAAGCTATATGGCAAGAATGGTGAAGATGCATAGGGTTTTTGTAGGCCAAGCTGCATGAGCTTTACAATCTGTGGCAGTGAAGCTTTTGCTGCTTTTTATTATTCTCTTTTCTTTTGATTTCTTAGCTTCCAGTACAAAGCATATCTATCTATATATTGCTTTCTTTTTGATGTAGTTGCCAGATTGTTGATGCCTCTTCTTAGTATTTAATGTAACTTGGCATATAGGTTAACACTTTACTTTGAACTTTGCCAAGAAATATTCATGCCTTCTGCTTTAGGTCACAGTAACATCAACCGTACTATTCCTGCATAGCTTGGACCTGAACTTTCCACAATCCACTTCTACGAACTACCAATTTGCTCCATTGTCATCTATATTTACTTCTTCTCCTTACCCGCTAAGCTCCGAGAAGACTGCATTGTTTTTCACTTTCAAACGGAAGGCTCAGGCGCTTGAAATTATGGTGGAAGATCAAAATTTAACTAATCTATGTATTTTCTCTCTATATATTCATATATAAGTTGAAACAAAGAGATAAGAAATCTTTTCCACATTGTATTGATTCAATGTTGTACAAAATCTTAAATTATAAAAAGTTAATTAATTATTTATGAAATATCTTAAACTCTGCCATTCTAAACCTTCTAATATTCTGAAATTATAGTATACATTATTTAGTATTAATTATAATTAGTATTACGATATGTAAATTATATACTAAAATTAAGACAAAGATAAATAAATTGTTAGACACATTGCGCGAATTAGACTAATATAAAGTTTTTAGATAATAAAAAAAATATTTTTAATGTTACGAAGGCTTTGGTCATATATACATTAAAGTACTACTTTTTTTAAGCAGTATTTTTTTGTTTTAGTCACAACAGCATTTGAAATATAATTTCTCTAATTTTTAATCTCTTATGAATGTTGAATTGTACATTTTTCTATTTAATTGTTCAAACTTATTAGTTACAATTGTATATGTTTTCACTTATTAATAATAATATGCTGAAAATATATTTCAAGAGCAGTCCCTTTTACTTCAACCTAGCTACTTGGATGCCAATGCAATAAAAATTTAATAGAAAAAAACACTTGAAATATAAATGGGAAGGCTTTTAAGTTTTAAGAGACTAATTCCATCTCTCTAAAAATTAGCCTTTCAGCAGGATTGGGATGTTATTGTATTTGTTGAATTATATACGTATGCTAAATTAATCTCTAAAATAAAGAAAAAGAAAATAAGGTAATTATATGGAGTTTCTATATCGAATTTTAAAAAATTGATATTTTGGCTTTTAAGGGTGTAATTTAGAATGAAATATTTATCCGAACTTAATTCATTTTAGTTTAACTTAATTTAAAATTAACAATTATTAAGTTACTCAAAAATCCAAATCTATCAAGGTTAAGAAATGGTTAAAGTCTAGCTTGCTATAGTTTTGGCATAACAATAAAAGGTTAAATTTCAAAGATTCTAAATTTTTTATATACTTGATTTTCTAAAATAGAATATTGACATATCAACTAAATTTAAATAAAAATAATAGTTCTTATCAAAACAAATAGTTGAAATGGTTAAGTCAGTTTTTATTGACTCTTAATACTGGTATTTTTCAAGTTTAATAGTTCAAAATAAATGAAAAAAAGAAAGAATTATATAAGTAGATCAATCTCTTAATGTCGACATTTTTAAAGATAGATAGGTTTCAAATCTTACAACGAAATAGAGAAAAAATGTGAAATATTTTATAAGTTTATAAAAAATTATAAATCAATTTTAATTAATTAATTTTAATTTGTAATTTTTTAAAACTTAAATTGGAGTTATTGTCAAGACACTCTAAATTTTAGCTATTCTAAATTATATTGAAGTAATTTTCTATTAATACAATATTGAACTTGGACGTGAGAAGTAAGGATGAAATTAACAATTAGGTCATAAGCAATGAGCAGTTTATAGTAGATCTCTAGGTCGATCTAACATAAGAAAGGGATGGGAAATAATAGATTTAGATTGACTCTTAATAAGGATGTCAAAAGTTTGAAAATGATACATTATGATATTATACATGGGAAGGAAGTGTCAAATTCATATCTAAAAATGGAGGAAAAGTGAAATTTCATTTTTAAGCATATAAAAAATACTAATCAAAACTTAACTTACTATTTTCAAGTCTTTAGTTTCCTTAATCAAGTTTTAATTGTTATTGTTTAGTCAATTTAAATTGGGATAACAATTTCAATAGTATTAAACTTTTGAATTTTTTTTATTTCAGTGTCAAATCTTTAAAGATATTTAATTAGTAACTAACCTTTTGAAACTCGTACAATTAAAGTCAAAATTTTAGTTTTGCTTATTTTTCATTGATGTGGCTAACATAATAATTTTAACTTAACATCTGGATATAAAATGGGGTCAAGAGGCAAATGAATGTGAGATAAGATTGAATGTGGAAGGCATGCTTAAGAATCCTTTTAGTGGCTAGCCCAAAAATTAGTAGTTCTAAGGCATCTCTTTTCCTTTCACCTAAGGAATCCTATAATTCACCTCTCCAGAAAGAAGTAAGGGCTAATTCCAAATCGGTGTCAAGTTATATATTTAAAAGTGAGTTCAGTTACCTTAGCTTTAACAGGGAACTCAACTAGCTCCAAAGCCTTCCATTGGTTTTGTAACCTTTGGGAATGCTTCAATGCTTTCATTCCCTTCCTTTCTTCCTTAGACGATTTACCTTCTATCAATCAATCCCTTAGTTGAATTTATTCCTTCTTATTGAATCTACTCATTCCATTTCTATTTTTCAATGTATCAATCCTTACTTATAACAAAGGATTGAAATCATTAACTTTTACTTAGGATGAAAGCAAGAAAGATCACTTAGTCAACTAAACCGTTTGTTTCGAACAGGGAGATCAAAATGAGACACTTGTAGAGACAAAGAAGAATAGTGGCTCCTTTCTTGACATTAAGAAGGGTAGATTATGTGAGGATCGAGTGGAGTTGTGATTCATGCTTAAAGAAGAATCAAAAGAAAATTAAGTGTATAAAAACACATCTAAGTAAAGTATAAAGAACAAACAAATATTTGCCTTGATATTTCTTTATCTTGACTCCCATACCACTATAATAATGGTAGAGTAAGGGGCGGCCCCAAAGCCAAATTGATTGGTAGTGGTTAGTCGAAGCTTAAATAGGTAGCCACTCATTTCTCAGGTGATTGTATATTGTTAAAGTAATATCCTAAAGGCAATCGCCTTTAACGCGTTTTGTACAAAGTTGAGTACAGACTTTATTTTCAATAATAAAGAAAGATATATTTCATTAATTTGGTGTTCATTATTTATGAATTGATATTGATCTATAAGCAAATTAATGAAGTCCATGATATAAGACATAGCATGAAAAAAATTATGATGTGAACATACTCTTGAGATTCCTATCATGTGCAATTATGTCAGTATCTAAATTATCCCTAGTCATAGGATTAATGAGATTGGACATCATCAATCCAGATAAACTAGCACATGTCAAATTCTTTGATTTGATCAAGAAGTGGATCTAAGAAACTGTAAACATGAGATGTTTAGATAAGATGTGGATACTTACTAGAAGTAGTAAGTACATTGGATGACCTACCATGAAATCATGACATAAATCTCCTATTCTAATGTCAATGATATTTCATCACAGCAATGATGCAAGTATCCTTAGATTTGAGGTACTCAAGGATATCTTGGATACTAATTCTGTGCTTTGACTCTTAGGACGAGAACTGATATCACTTGGACTAGATTTGACGTAGTCAGTCGAGTGAGAGTTGACACTTTACCCATACTCATAACTAAGTGAGGTATAACATGGTGAAAGGATGAATTACACAACAATTGCCTATAGGAGGGTTCGTGATGAGCACGGGTTCATTCGTCAAACCACTTACTTTTCGATCAATTGGGGGTTATGATGTGTTGCTAGACGCCGCTCATGACTTGCTTGGATTAAGTGTTAATCTAAGTGGCCAACATAACCGAGAATCTAATAGATCACAAGCACAAGAGTGACTCGGAGGATTCATAAAATAGTTTTGGATAGAGATCCGTTATATGGAGAGCAATAGAACCAAATGGATCCCTATGAGATCAGCATATGTGCCGATGAGATCTCAACATCGATATTGCTGAAACAGGTTTCCGATATTTTTCCACACTTGGAATCCGGTAAGATCGACCATAGTGTGACTAGATTACCTCAGCATATATATATATATATATATATATATATCACCTTATGATAAAAAGGAACGAAAACTCATATTCGAATGTATATGATCGCACCTCCTCCCGAGTTCATAGAAAACTAGGCCAAAGAAGATAACATTGCTTCTACTTTTTTGTTGACAGGGTTTGGAGAATTTATGGTATATAAATAAAATTTGAACATGATATTCAAACAAAAATGTTGATTCTACAATTTCAAACTTTTTAATTTTATGATTTCAATCTCAAATCTTTTAAAATTTTTAATTTAGTTACGAATCTTTTAAACCTTATGTAATTCAAATAAAAACATTGGTCTGGTGCAAATCTTTTAAAATTTTTAAGATTTGCACCATAATATTTCACAAAAAATTTAAGTTCCTATCATTATCTGTGCTTTAGTGTTTGTTTTTCTCATAAGATTCAATTGAAGTTATTACTAAGATGGTTCATACTTGTAAAGTTAATTATTGATATTTAAAAAAATTTCAAGTTGAATAGGTTAATTAAACTGTGAAAGAATTAAAAAATGAATCCACCTATTAATTATTGTGACTCTTTAATTATTTTTCTTAAGTTAAACTAAGACTAATTTCCAATTCAATTAAAAAATATAAAAACTAGTTGATCGATTAATTAGTTTTTAAATCAAATTAACAATGTGAATAATTTGATATGATTTTTCAAACATTAATTATCAGGAAAAGTAAAATCTACCATACCAAATTTGATAATAGCTGGGTTTGAATTTGTCTAAAACATACATATGTTTAATTTTAAGATGGTCAATAAAACTTTAAACATATACAAACACCTTGAAATTTTGCAAAACGGTCAGTCTTCGGCCTTCTTGAAAAGTCAAAGCCAAAACGAAGGTCAATCAAATCAACTCCTTCCACTTTGGCCAACTTGGAGGGGAGCGCTACTTCATGTCGCACAACGTGGGCACCACAAATAACTTTCCACTTGGGACCGGGCGTTTTCTTCACGCGCAACACTAGCGATTGGAATGAAACTCCATAAAACACCAATCTTAGCGCACATCTCTGCCTGCCCGCGAAAATCTATTGGAGAAGTCAGTCAGACAATCACGCGCTATTTTCTCTCCAATGAATAATCAGAGAAAGAATTGGTCAAACATAATTCAACAAAAATAGAAACCTAAAAAAGTGTAAAAACGAAGAAGAGAAAACGTCAATTATCTCCTGCTAAGAAGTAATTAGATTACATTAAACACGAAATTGGAGACATAATTAACTATAGAATGAGACAAGAACATGTCTTAAGACATCATTAACAAGTACTGACCACCCAAACATGTCAGCACCTAAATTATCGTTATTACGTTTTAGGCAACTGCCGATAAGATCTCTCCGGAATTGTTACTTGCATAAACGGAATAAGATAACCAAAATTTAAGGTAAAATATTAAGAAAACGGGACAAAGAAAGATTACAGCTTTTTGATGATTTTTCTTTTTAATTTCATCATCCTTATTCTTTAGTTTGAACCTGTCGTTGTCGTTGTTGTTGGCAGCTCGGTCTTCCATCATTAACTCAAACGCTTTCGCACCCTTTTCAATTTATTGATCTTCCAATTCTGAGGAGGTCAGCTCCTGGTTGGCGGGTAGAAAGTTGCAGCATTCTGTGGAAAGATTTCGTCTTTTTCTTTTTTTGGTTTTTCTGTAGAAGTTGAGGAGGTATTTTCTTTGTCAATGTGGAGGGACGCTGGAGAGTCTGCGGATTCTTACTACCAAGTCCGGCCTGAGTGCACGGATGTTCCCAAAACCAGATTCAAAATCAAGGTTCGTGTTCTTTGGTGAAATTTTTCATCTTTCTGCGGGTCTTTTGTGAAGTGCCCATTTTCTCGATTGGATCAAAGTTCTGTAATTCGGTTAATTATTTAGCAGTCGAGCGCCTATTTTGCTATTTTGGATCAATGCCATTTATGTGTTGTATTAAGCATGGTCTTATTGTAAAGAAAAGACGTATAATATGATATTTAGATTGACAGCTTATTCCTTTAATTTTTTTTTCAACTCATCTTATTGGGATTATTGCAGAATAATTGATCAGTGGTCATTCCTGCATCTGGATTGAAGAATCATGTGTGTGCATATAACTGTAATAGCATGCGGTTGGACATAATTTGTATTTTAGTACGAGGAAATTGAGATACATTGCGATTAGTGCATTTATTTGAAAATGCAGTTATGAACAAGTTTTATCTCGTCACCACTTTCCTCTTACCGATGAGATTGGGCCAATAGGAGATAGAAAAGAGATAAAGAAGTTTTCAATTCCTCTAGGAATCATCTTGACATTCAAACCTAAACATCCAGCATTCGTGGTCACTGGGATATTAATCATATGTATATGTTCTTTATTCTGATCTAGATGTTAATGATGTTGCTTGTTAATGCCACTGCTGTAACTTCCATTTTTTGATAATATGCTAATACAGGCTGGCAAAACTCTGAGTGCTAGAAAATGGCATTCTGCATTTAGTCCAGATGGATTCCTAGATATAGGCAAGACTCTTGGCCGAATTCAACGCGGGGTAAGTGCATCCCCTGATTTCAGATAATGCAGCCAATCTGAAAGATTGATTCTCTTTTTCTTTTCCCTATTTTTATGCATCTTAATTTTTTACTTGGTTATGTGTGAATTTTAGGGGATCCATCCTTCAATTAGAGGAGAAGTCTGGGAGTTTTTGCTTGGTTGTTATGATCCGAGGAGTGCATTTGATGTAAGAGAACAGATACGATCACATAGAAGGTAGTTCACTTTTAATCCTTTGCATTCTATTGGTGAGATGTTGCTGACAATTGATGGGGGAAGCATAACAAGATTCTTGTTCATGATTATTCAATGAATGTTAACTGGGTAGAATGACTATGTTTCAGAATTCCTTGTCTCTGGTATTTTAAAATTTTATTGCCATGTCTTTACCTTGATAGCTCTGTATATGTATGATAACAAATTTCATGGGACACTACATCTTTAGGCCCATGTACACTAATGTGCTAACGATAGGTCTTCTGACTCATTATTTGCTATGTGATTCCAGGATCTTCTTTGAAATAATGACTTGAGAACCACTTTTTCATTTCTATATCTTAAGGCAGGTGCTAACATATATTTTCTTCTTGAATGTGGGTATATTATCTTAAGTGCAAGTCTTATCTTATGCTTGCATGTGAATAAAAAATGATGGCCTCTTCCATTTTACTGAACATTTGAAATTTGCCCTAATGTCGCAATTTCAGGGTGCAATATGCTAGGTGGAAGGAGGAGTGCCGGGAAATGTTTCCTATTGTTGGAAGTGGCAGGTTTATTACAGCACCTGTAATTACTGAGGATGGTCAGCCTATTCAAGAACCATTAGTGCTTCTAGAAACAAATCAAGAAAAGGGGCTGGCTTCCTCATCAAATGGTAATATGGATGCAAATGGCAATGCAATAGATGCTAGTGGCATAAATCAGTCAAGTATAAATGCCTCCAGTTCAGAAATGGTGAAAGAGCTTACTAGTCGTGGTCCTTTGGACAAAAAAGTGATCCAGTGGATGCTTACACTACATCAAATAGGTTAGTGAAGTTTTGTCATTATCTCAACTTTTTTTATGAAAAACTCCGATTATTCTATCAATGCTTTTCTTTGCCTGATTTATCCATAGTAAAGCATAAATAATTGGAGAAAGCAATTTATATCCTTGTGCAGTACTTATTCTCATGTAACTTTAATAATTTCTGAATAATTTTCAGATTTGGTCATGTTGCCTGGCACAGTTTGACAAAATTCATTCCTGTTTAACATAACCTCTCTTTCTCTCTACATATATACAGAGGCAAAACTTTGGGTATAAGGTTCATGCTTTATGGTTAAGTCAACATATTGAGATATAATTGCAGTTCTATATGTACATGCATGCTTCCTGAAACTTCTGTTTACTGTTTATAACTTGAATTACTGAAACGCAAGATAAATTTTGTAATTTCTCTTCAATTGTAATCTTTTTCTGAATTAATATTTATGGTAGGCCTTGACGTCGTTCGCACGGACAGGACACTGGTATTTTATGAGAAGCAAGAACACTTGTCAAAACTTTGGGATATTCTTGCTGTTTATGCTTGGATTGATACAGATGTTGGCTATTGTCAAGGTACATAATTAGACTAATTTCTTTTGTTATGCAGGTCGTTAATGATATTGAATACATTGGAATCTCATCAAATGGTTTAAATTTTCAAGATTTTCAACTTCCTATTTTTTTTCTATGTAGCCCATACATGGTTGAGCAGGATCACTGCGTGCATCATTTTGCTTTTGAGTGGAATATGTACAATGAGATGCTTTAGACATAATGTCTTAGTTTCATGCAAAGATGTGATATCTATAAAAAATTCCTTTATGATTGGGCAGGGATGAGTGATCTTTGTTCCCCCATGATAATACTTCTTGAAGATGAAGCTGATGCTTTTTGGTGCTTTGAACGTTTGATGAGAAGATTGGTATCTTTCTTTTACTTGACCTGATCTTGTATCTTGTATTAGACTAGTATGTATGCATGCATAAGATCGTGGTTGACTGTATATTAATTTGCCTTACATGTATCTACTTTCCTCTTATGTGCTTTCAGGTTTTTACTATTTACAAAAGAAGAAATTGATAATAGTTATTCAATGAGGGTTTATCTTTTTTTCCCACCTTGCTCTCATTCTTCACGTTTAGTCATTTTGCTGCCTACCTCCATCCCTTGTGGCTATCCTGACTTGCTTTTATAATTTATTCCATGTCCTCCAACATTAAAAACTGCTACTTCTGTCAAGTTCTAAATTTTGGGGAATTATTCATACCATTCATAATTAGTAATCCTGCATTTAATTAGAGTTGGATAATATCCACACCAGTTGTTTCTACTTGATCTGCAAAAGAATGTCCCTTTTGTTACTTCTTAGCCTATTTTACCGTCACTTTTCTTTTCTGTGACCTTTTCCAATTTTTTATGTTCAATTCTTGTTTGAATATAGAGAGGGAATTTCAGATGCACTGAGAGCTCTGTTGGAGTGGAAACACAGCTTGGTAATTTGGCTGCAATTACGCAAGTTATTGATCCAAAACTTCATCAACATTTAGGTATTACCCATAGAGTTATCTTTTACAGTCCTTTGTATTTATTATATTTGTTGTCTTTGGTGGATTTTGCGTCACTGTTTCACTGCTCTCTTTGATCCTTTTGACAAACAATGTCATTTGGGCTGTTTTCTTAATGCAGCGTGTAGCATTGAGCTTTGATTCTGTATGATTGGTCAATTGTACAGCTATCTTGATTTCATTTCTGGGGTTATTTGCATTGGAATAGTGCTTTCTTCATACTTTTTCTCTTGCATAGTTGCATTACCAATTTATACTCCAGAATAGAAGTATCAACACAAATTTTGACCACAGATGCACTTGGTGGAGGTGATTACCTGTTTGCTTTTCGCATGCTTATGGTTCTATTCCGCCGGGAGTTTTCTTTTTGTGACTCACTCTATCTTTGGGAGGTACGATTCAGCTTCTCCCAATCTTTGATATATCTTTTATGGTTTTAGTAATTGAGAAGCAATATAAGCTGCTTTATGGGGTAACGCAAGTTATCGTTTGTTGAGTCTTGAGATTTTTATCTCCTTAGTCTGTGTAGCAAGTCTTGCATGACTGAATAGATGTTTATCTCCTTATTCTTTCCAGCTTGTACAAGATCAAAACCAGGAACATTTCTTTGCCTGTATCTTAGATTGAGCTCCTAGCAGAGTGTAAACTCCCATACAGAGCATATCTTTGGTTCCCAGAAGTTGCATGTGTTTTCGCACTTGCATTGCATTTTTCTTTCCCTACGAAATTTATTGTTTTCCCAGTGGACTATTTCAACTATTACTTTTAACTTACATACTCTCAACAGCCTTCATGCATATTGAATGCCAAATTCTTCTATTTATTTTGTATGTTTTATTTACTTCCAACAGATGATGTGGGCCCTTGAGTATGACCCTGACTTATTTGAGATGTATGAAGAGGCTGATGCAAATAGTGAAAAAGCAGAAGGATCTAAAGGAAGAACGAAGTCTATTCGGCACTATGGCAAGTTTGAGAGGGAAAATAAGAAGAATGGGGCAACAAATTCAGAAGCACCCCTTCCCATTTCTGTTTTCCTTGTTGCTAGTGTCTTGAAAGATAAGAGCTCAAAGTTATTGACAGAAGCTCGGGGACTGGATGATGTTGTTAAGGTCAGTATGATAAGTTGGTTCTTTCACTATGCTTTGGGCACCTTAAGGCTATGTAGTTTATGGACAATGTATGACCAAGTAAAAAGTACAATGGAGATCTTAAAGACACAAAACATGCCCTACGGAGTGAAAGTTATCCCCAAGTTGCTTATTTTCTTTTGTTGTGGGACGTGATAACTGTTACAGAAGTTCCAACTTCTTAGCTCACCATCCATTAAAATGCCAATAAATTAGGATTGAAGGTTATCCACACAAAACTGATATGGATTATTCTCATTCATAAGCATTTCTTTTGTGTGTCTTTAATAACGAGAATGAACTAGATCACAGTATCTCGGTCCAGATGTATTTGCAGTAGTGGTGTGTACTTGATGTTCAATTCATGGTTTATGAAGCCCCAAGTAGTTTGTTATTGATGGAATTTGGTAATCAAGTGCATTCGGTTAGTGTGGACGACGGTTTAAAAAGATGTGGTCAGAAAGTACTCAATATACTGGTTCTCAACCATTAGACAATAGATATATAGAGACAGAGACAAGATAAGAAGGGTCTTATAGCAATAGGTGAGGGAATAAGATCTCAAGATTTCTGCAGGAAGTCTTTTCTATTTTCATTTCACTGATCTTTCTTTTCCATGATGCTTTTCAGATACTAAATGACATGACTGGAAATTTGGATGCGAAAAAAGCATGCAGCGGAGCGATGAAACTTCACAAGAAATATTTAAAGAAGGTATACCACTTTACTATAATTTTCATACTGCCATGAAGGTCCTACAACAATATAAAGCAGAAAAGGAAAAGAAAATGTGAAAGTCATCATTTTGTTGGATAGTAAACAACGTAAGTTTTAGCCACTTGTTCGTATTTGGGATGTCCCTGAGGCCTAAACTACAATATCTGAGTAACCTTTTAGAGAGCTCAATTAACTATTACACTTACAAGTTCTTTTTTTCTTCCTTTTCCTTTCTTGTAAGACCAAAGTTTTGAAGATTATGATGTAAAAACATTTATCCATCCAACAGGATCCTATTTACTAGATGTCTGATTAGTTAGTATACTACTAAATTACCTCAAACATAATGTATTAGTTAGTATACAGCTCCTTTGCACTTTGACTATTTGGATGAGTTGGTGTCTTTGTATCCTGTGAAGTGCTTGTTTCAGCTAAGGATGTCACTTTTAGCTCATAGCTCATTCATTGCTAATGCAGGCCAAGAAGACATAGCATATATTGGATGAACCCCATGAAATTTTTTCAGCCCAAGTCAATTGCGTTCATTGATTTGGTGAGTAATAGTAACATTATATTGCGACAAATATGCACTTGGAGATTGAAGAGATGTGCAATTTCCCCAATCTGCAAAATGGTCATAAGAGAAAGTTCTTGTATGTGAAAACTAATCCTAACCCTTATTGTCCTCCTTAACTGTGTATGCAGAGCATTCTGCAATAAATTCCATATCGTATTGCAAATGTTCCCCCTCTATAATCATTCAATGAATTCATAGCAAACCACTGTCTTGGACAAGACTGAATCTGAATCTGCTGATTCAGGAACGTGAGAAATTTATTCGGTTTAGCAGATTTCCTCTTTTTTTTTTTCCTTCAGAAACTTATAATTACAATAAAATTCCTCAGACTGTCGCGCCAAGAAAGCTACTATAGTTCCAGGGTTGAAATCAGAAACTCCAAAGAATGATTGAGCCAAAATGCAAAGGAGAAACTATAACGTAATCGTTTCAACTCAACTTCTAATTCACTGTGTAATAGGGCACTAGCGCGGTTTCACTCTGAGCTCTACTTACCATGAAATGCCCCTATCTTGAACTTAGATAAATCGCGGTCTTTTCATCCCATCATTGGGATATATATGCCTTTGCATTAAATCATAAATGTCTTTTAAGGATCAGAGACTAACACAGAAGATGATTGATTATACGGTAAACCAGAGAGGATATTGATAGGTCATTAATGCATTATCATCCCAAATATAAAGTAGCGTTGGAGATGGGTCCCTCTCATATGGATGGATTCCATCATTCCAAAATGGTAGGTATGGTTAGTAGGTGCCGAAAACAGTTGACGCCTACCAATATTGAAGAGAATTAAAGGTTAGCTGGATTTAGCTAGCTATCCCATGTCTCTTGCCTATAAATAGGCAGGAGATGAAGAACAAAGCACATACAAAAAAACAGAGAGAAATTAGAGCAAATCAAATGCTCTGAAGTTAGGAAAATTTTTTCTAAAGGGTTGGTGAGTGAGAAAATAGTGAGGTTAGTATTTTTAAATCGGGAAATACCTTGTGAGCTACTATTTTGGTTTTATCTCTGTATACCTACTGTTTATAATAGTGGAAGAAATATTCTGAGTTTTGTCCGTGGCCATAGCCCAAAGTTAAAGGTGAACCACGTTAAATATTCTGTGTCCATTTTGCTCATTTTATTTTTCCTTTTCACAAAATACACCCGCTGCGCCCAACAAGTGATACCAGAGATATGTTTTTATTGGAGGCATTTTGCGAAAAGAAGTACGTCACGAGAAAGAGAAAATTTTAACGAATTTTTTGGCGTGATCCGTTCAAAAAGTTGACGTAAACCGGCAAAGGTGATGAATAGTACTTTTACGTTGTTTTAATTAATTTGCAAGGTGACGATTTGTAGCAATAGTAACTGGGTCCTGCGGTACTATTCACAAGTTACTATTTACCGAGTCTCGCGGTACTATTCCAGTGGGGTCCGACAATACTATTCTGGTGGGTACTATTCATAAGTTACTATTTATCGGGTCCTGCAGTTCCTATTCCAGTAGGGTCCGACGACACTATTCCGATCCCGTAGTAAAATTTTGAAAGATATCTTTTCTACCAAATTTTGACGTCCTGGTTTCATATTTGAGGTCGATTTTTTCAAATTTTGCTTAATTTGGCAAATGGAGGTGAAGACAAGCAAAATTATCAATTTAAACGGTATAAATTACCGTATATGGCGAACCAAGATGAAGGATTTCTTGATGATTACAAAGATGCATTTGTCGGTATTTTCAACAACTAAACCGGAGGAGATGTCCAACGAAGAATGGGAGTTTGAGCATGAACGAACGTGTGGTTATATTCGACAGTTTGTCGATGATAATGTGTACAATCACATTTGTAACGAAACTCATACAAGAACGCTGTGGAATAAATTGGAGCAGTTGTATGCTTCAAAGACCAGCAACAACAAATTATTTTGTCTGACAAAATTGATGCAGGTAAAATACCATGAGAGTACTTTTGTAGATAATCATTTAAACAATATGGAAGGGATAGTTGATTAGTTATCAAAGATGGGCATAAAGTTTGACGACGAGGTAATTACTTTGATCGTGCTAGCTTCATTACCAGAGTCTTGGGAGACTTTGAAGGTGTCTTTGACAAATATTGCACCAAATGATGTATTAAATATGGAGTCTGTTAAAAGCAGTATACTAAATGAAGAGATGAGACATAAATCACAGCATGAAGCCTCTTCATCACATTCGGATATTCTGCTTACAGAAAATAAAGGAAGGAGTCAATCCAGAGGTCCAAAGTCCAGAGACAAGAGTAGAGGAAAGTCAAACAGACATGTAAATGTGAAATGCCATTATTGCAAAAAGAAGGGCCACATCATGAAATTTTGCCGAAAGTTGAAGAAGGAAAAAGGCAAAGATGTGAAGAAAGAAGAAAGCAGTGATGATGAACAAGGTAACATTGTTGATGTATTTAACCTTGTTATTGATACAGAGATAGTCAGCCTGGTGTCGCAAGAAACAAATTGGATAGTTGACAGTAGAGCTACTGTTCATGTTACATCTCACAGACAATTTTTCTCATCTTATACACCTGAGAATTATGGCGTTGTTAAGATGACAAATGGAAATCTGTCAAATGTTGTTGGCAAAGGAGATGTTTCTTTAGAGACAGTGAATGGTTCAAGACTGTTGCTGAAAGATGTCAGGTACATTCCTGATATGCGTCTAAATTTGATTTCTGTAAATAGGCTAGATGATGAAAGTTTCCGAAATACTTTTGGAAACGGAAAATGGAAGCTTACTAAGGGCTCGTTAGTAGTGGCTAGAGGTCAGAAGCACTCAAGATTGTATATGATGCAGACAAAGCTCTCCAGTGACGTTGTCAATACATTGGAGAATGATAATACAGTTGATTTGTGGTATAAAAGACTAGGCCACATTGGTGAGGAATGGATGACTCAACTTTTAAAAAGGAATATGGTATCTGGTCTAAACTAGATACATCAGAAGAAATGTGCAGATTATCTAGCAAGGAAACAAAACAGGGTTTCTTTCCAGAGTTCTCCTCCATCTAGAACGAAGAATGTTCTAGATCTGATTCACTCAGATTTGTGTGGACCATTGCCAAAGTCACTTGGTAACGCATAATACTTTGTGACTTTTATTGATGATCATTCCAGGAAAACGTGGGCTTATACTCTAAAGACTAAAGATCAAGTGCTAGATGTGTTCAAACAATTTCACGCCTCAGTTGAGAGACAAACTGGGAAGAAGCTGAAGTGTATCCGGACAGACAATGGCAGAGAGTACATCGAATTATTTGATGCTTACTGTAATGAGCATGGTATTCGACATCAAATGACACTACCAAAAACACCGCAATTGAATGGCGTAGCTGAGAGGATGAACAAGACTTTGATGAAAAGAGTCAGATGTCTACTTTCACATTCAAAGTTGCCTAAGACATTTTGGAGTGAAGCTTTACTTGCAGTTGTGTATGCATTAAATCATTCACCATGTGTTCCTCTTTAGTATGAAGTTCCAAAAAAGGTGTGGTCAGGAAAGGATGTTTCCTATGATCATTTGCAGGTCTTTGGTTGTAAGGCTTTTGTCCATATTTTTAAAGATGAAAGGAAAAAGCTTGATGTCAAGACACGACAATGTGTATTCATTGGCTATGGTCAAGATCAATTTGGCTATAGGTTTTATGATCCAGTGCAGAAAAGACTTATCAGGAGTCGTGATGCTATGTTTGTTGAAGATCAAACTATTGAAGATATCAACAAGGCGGAGAAGGAAGTTCCAAGCTCTGATGATGACTCAACAAGCTTCCGATTGAATCCTCCAATAGTGGTGCCTAGACAAGATGGAGATGAAGTGCAGAATGATCAGCTAGAAGCTGATAATGCAGATGCCCCCAATGAAGTTGAACCAGAGGATGATGATGGTGTTCACATTCAACCACCAGCACCTGGAGATTCTCCAGTCCCATTATGAAGATCTAGTAGACATAGACAACCATTTACTAGATATCCAGTTGATCAGTATGTAATGCTGACTGATGGGAGAGAACCAAAAAGCTTTGATGAAGCCATGAATGATGAACACAAGAAGAAATGGAAAGAAGTCATGCAAGATGAGATGAAATCCTTGCATGAGAATAAAACATTAGAGCTAATGAAGTTGCCAGAAGGCAAAAGAGCATTGAAGAATAACTGGGTGTTCAGAATCAAGCATGAAGAACACAACGACCATCCTCGATTCAAAGCAAGATTAGTGGTCCAAGGATTCAGCCAAAAGAAGGGTATTGACTTTGACAAGATATTTTCACCAGTGGTGAAAATGAAATCCATACGTACAGTGCTAGGGCTAGCCGCAAGTTTTAATCTGAAGGTTGAATAAATGGATGTCAAAACTGCCTTCCTACATGGGGATTTGGAAGAGGAGATATACATGGAGTAGCCAGAGGGTTTCGTGAAAAAAGGGGAAAGAAGGCTATGTTTGTAGACTGAAGAAGAGTCTATATGGTCTAAAACAGGCACCAAGACAGTGGTATAAGAAATTCGAGTCTATTATGGGGGAGCAAGGCTACAAGAAGGCTACTTTAGATCACTGTGTATTTATGAAGGAATTCTTTGATGATGATTTCATTATTTTATTGCTCTATGTAGATGATATGTTGATTGTTGCTAAGAATATTTCTAGAATCAACAATCTGAAGAAACAATTGGATAAGTCTTTTGCCATGAAAGATTTGGGATCAGCAAAGCAGATTCTTGGTATGCAGATTATCAGAGATAAAAGCGCCAAGAAACTATGGTTGTCACAAGAGAAGTACATTGATAAAGTACTTTAGAGATTCAAACTGGACAAGGCTAAAGCGGTTAGTTGTCCTCTTGCTAATCACTTTAAATTGAGTTCTAGAGAGTGCCTTTCTACAGATGAAGAGAATGAAGAAATGTCCAGAGTTCCATATGCTTCAGCAGTTGGAAGTTTGATGTATGCCATAGTTTGTACACTGCCAGATATTGCTCACGCAGTTGGAATTGTGAGTCGTTTCCTTTCTAATCCTGGAAAGGAACATTGGGTTGCAGTCAAGTGGATTCTCAAGTATCTTCAAGGGTCATCCAAAATATGCTTATGTTTTGGAAGAGCAAAACCTGTATTAGCTAGTTACACAGATGCAAATATGGTTAGAGATGTTGACTCGAGAAAGTCTACATCAGGTTACTTGATTACTTTTGCAGGGGGAGTTGTAGCATGGCAGTCAAAGTTACAGAAGTGTGTTGCACTTTCTACAACTGAAGCAGAGTTTATTGCAGCAACGGAAGCCTGTAAGGAGTTGCTATGAATGAAGAAGTTCTTTAATGAACTTGGTATCAAACAAGAACAATATCAGCTATTTTGTGATAGTCAGAGTGCTATTCACCTTGGTAAGAATGCCTCATTTCACTCACGATCAAAATACATTGATGTGAGATATCATTGGATCAGAGATGTGATGGAGACAAAACAATTACGATTAGAAAAGATCCATACTGATGAAAATAGATCAGACATGTTAACTAAGATTTTACCAAAAGAAAAGTTTGAGTACTGTCGATATGTAGCAGGCTTGATAGAGCCCTCCATGTAATTGGGAGGGGGAGATTTGTTGGAGATGGGTCCCTCTCACATGGAGGGATTCCATCATTCCAAATTGGTAGGCATGGTTGGTAGGTGCCAAAAACGGCACCTACCACAGTTGACGTCTACCAACATTGAAGAGAATTAAAGGTTAGCTAGATTTAGCCAGCGATCCCTCGTCTCTTGCCTATAAATAGGCAGGAGATGAAGAACAAAGCACAGACAGAAAAACAGAGAGAAACCAGAGCAAATCAAATGCTTTGAAGTTAGGAAAATTTTTGCTAAAGGGTTGGTGAGTGACAAAATAGTGAGGTTAAGTATTTTTAGGTCGGGAAACACCTTGTGAGCAACTATTTTGGTTTTATCTCTGTATACCTACTGTTTATAATAGTGGAAGAAATATTCTGAGTTTTGTTCGTGGACGTAACCTAAAGTTAAGAGTGAATCACGTTAAATATTCTGTGTCCATTTTGCTCATTTTATTTTTTCTTTTCACAAAATACACCCGCTGCGCCCAACAAGTAGTGCATCACTGTTATCAATAAAAATGTTTATAAGGTAAATATTACAATAAGAGTTACATATCTTAAGGGTTTAAAAATAAATGGTATAATTGAATTAGAAAAATCAATTGACTAACATTAAAGTGATATTCTACATGCCAATTAACACAAATTTTATTTTTAGGGATGACAAAATGGTTAGAGTTCAGTCCAATCCAACTCAAATTCAATAGATTTGATCCAAGTTCGTTGAGTTTTAGACTACAATTAAACTTTTCTATAAAATTTTGAATTTAAGTCGACCGGTCGATACGAAATTGTATTCTAAACACTGGTTAAAACTTGATTAGGCTTCGGTTTAAGTCAAATGTTTCGCTTCTTATCGAGCTTGAATTTGGACCAAAGATTTCAATCCCAATTAAAATTCAAGCCAAATAAAAAAATCAAGTGGAACTTGGACCTACATCTCTACTCATAGGTTAACATTTTATTTTAAATTTATAAATATATATATTAATTCTTTACCTACAATAAATTTTAAAATATTAGAAGACACTAAAATAAATAATGAATTTTTGATAAGGGAGGAGAGGTGTTAAAAATTCTATAATTTTAATTTTTTTTGTAATCTAGAAAAACTATTAAATATTTTATAATTTTAATTTTATTTGTAATCCTTCCTTTCTATGTTTTAGATTATCTGGAATGATTCTTTTACTGTTATTCCTAATAAACAACAAGGATAAAATTAGGGAAGAAAACAGGTCGGTCGGACCCTACCTTGACGATCCACCGATGGGTTGTCCTAACCTGGCTTTATGGTTTTTTTAAATTAAAAAAAGGGGATGTCATTTTGTACCTTCTAGTCCCAGCTTGTGACCCAGTTAACCAGAGCTAAAGTCGGGCTAGGCCGAGCCACGTTAAAACTAGTTTAACTAATAATCGGGAAAAAAAAGATTGTTATTTATTTCACATTGTTGAACTTGGCTAGTTCTTTGGTTTCGAATTCAATATCAGTTAATATATCATATAATCGTGTTTTTTGCGTAATAAACTTGAGAAACAATCTCTAATAGTTTTTTCAATAGCTAACCCAATAAAGAGATTTAGAATAGGAAGTATAGCATTTATTTTATTATATTGAGCTATTCCATAATGGAAAAAAGAAAAGGGTTAATACATGCATTAAAGTATAGAAATAAACACAATTACCAAATATATATATTTTTAAAGGTAAAATGTCTATATGCCATCATCTAATTGGTGAGCATATTAAATTTAGCCCTACATTGTGTAAGTTAGCGAGACGTTTTCTTCATTTACAGGATTAGATCCTCTGTTCCGTTAATCAATTCTAACTATGTGCCAATTAATGCCATCCACACATTTATGTAGAATTCACGTAAATATGTAAACAAAATTAATTGACACAAGGTTAGAACACCATTTTGGGAACAAAAGATTTCGTGTGTGTTATATACATAATTGAATGTTAAAGCATTTTATTGGACACTTGAATAATTGTATTCTTATTATCCAGATGCAACTAATTTTTGCATAATCTCTTTTTAGATAAATATATTGCTCATATTATTTCTTTCCATAATTAAACTTTTTTTAAGAAAAATTATTGAATTTCTAAAAAATTAATAATTATTACACAAAAATCATGTATATTTTTACTTAATAAGATGAAAGTTCTCTATAATAAATCCTTATAAAAGCTTTGAGAGGTTATAAACATAATATCATATTTAATTTTTCATAATTGAAGATAAGAGCTTCCAATTTGTGGAGCAATCCAATGTCCAACTGATGCATAAACCAAGAACGTCAAATAGCTTCATCAACAAGAATAAATTTGACAGAAATTAAAGGCCTAAAAGAGTTCTAGCATCCACCATGTCCTTGGAAAAATGAATCCATTTAAGCAAAAGAGATAAGCTATTCAATAAATTTACATTTCACACAATGAATCACCTTTTTAACGTAAAAATTAAGTGTTAGATGTCGCACAATCACAAATCTCTCTGTCTGAACTTTCTTACATTCTCCTCCAGATCTGTATCAAGTTATAGCAGATACATAGAAGCCTTAGAGCTCATTTTGTTGGGTATCCTTTTAATCATCTTTTATCCACCCCAATCTCTGCATTCATTCGCAAAACCATGGCCGCGAGCTAATCATCATAATTGTAAAACAAAACATGGAATGTTTTTGGTTTTACGATGAACTCTCAACCAATTACCAATTGGCTATAACACAACCAGAACTTTGTGGGAAGAAACAAATCACATGATCAGTGGAGATGATCTTTC
Organism: Erythroxylum guanchezii; assembly: GCA_025629825.1. Classification (NCBI taxonomy): domain Eukaryota; kingdom Viridiplantae; phylum Streptophyta; class Magnoliopsida; order Malpighiales; family Erythroxylaceae; genus Erythroxylum; species Erythroxylum guanchezii. Next base: position 95,731 of record JAOTAX010000112.1, on the reverse strand, counting down.
ACCAGAAGGAAAGCCAATATTGCACTGAATATGATGGTTGAGAATTTGAAACCAAGCTTATGAGCTCTACCCTTGATAGGGATTCTTGTTGGCAGGGCACACTCTTCTCCATTGAAGAAAACCTTCTTAGGGAATCCATCACCTTTCACTATGTTGATGTGTGGTGTGTGCTTTTTGGTAAAAGATATGACAGATTGTTGCTTCCCAGGCACTCTAGGATCTCCTTTCCTAGTACCATTTACCTCTGCAACCAAGAAATTCAAGCCAGGCAGGCCTTGGAAGAAGATTGTTTTGTTGTCTATCTTACTCCCATTGAAGGAGTACACGTTTTCATATCCAGGAAATGCCTTGCCCATTTGAATGGCAGCAAACCAATCTTCAAAAGGAGTACTATCCCAGTTGAAAAGTGTGATCCTGGCAGTCCATCCACTCTTGTAATCTGCATTTACGTGCCAATTGATACTCACAGGACAGTTATCAGGACAAGGCCTAGGATTTGGAACCTTGAATTTCTTCATATGAGCCCAAGCTAATGCCTTGGCAGTTCTGTTTTCGAATGGCACAAGAAGAGCTTCTGCAGGAAGAAGCATGGAACTAGCCTTCTCGCTGCAACGTGTATTGTCTTCACAGCCACAGGCACAAGTATTGCAAGGAATTACTGATTCATTATAGTAAGCAGAGAAAGAAACACAGCATCTGGTTTGCTGTGCCTTTGGACGGGTAATGTTGCAGACCACTTGCCAACTAGCAATAGCTGTGCTATAAGACTGAAGACCACTTGAATCTGGAAATTCTGTCGGGTCTACTCTGATTGGAGCTCCACACTTGTAATGAGGATTGACAACCCCTTCAATCTTCCAATGTTGTGGTGGCTCTAGAGCAGTTCTGTTCATGTTAGGTGGCAGCTTGTACACCTGCATCTGGAAAATCGACCTTGCTCTGCTCTCATCCATATAAGCTGGCAACAGGCTACCATTCCTACAACAATATGGCAACTTTCCAACCTTTGAATCATTGGCTCTTTCTTTAGGAAGATCGGAAATCACGGGCTTTTTGTCGCAACTCATAACCTCGGAAAAGTCAAAATCTGCATAGTATTTTCCCGCAGGGCCATACAAGCAGGTAGCATAGTTTCTTGAGCGAGTGTAGGCTCCTCTCATGCTATAAATGAACTCTCCATTCATCCATTCCCAGGTCAAGTTCCAGTGGTCCAGACGGCCTAATTTGTTGGTATTATCAATTGTAACCTGAGCAAGATAGTTGTTTCCATAGGCTTGAAGAACATCGTATGTGAAGGAAAGATCTCCGTATCGACGAGTAAAGAACTTGGTCTTCTTTACTTTTACCTTGTATTTAGGATCCTTCTTGCAACAAACTTGCATGTAGGTTTTCCCTGAGAAAATTAGTAATCGAGAAGATTGGAAGGGAAAGATTAGAATGGTATCCAGTGAAGAACTTTACAAAACACAACAAAGAGAAACTGGTGCGAAAAAATAAAAAACTTGTCATCTGAAATACGACTGTCCTTTAGCTCTTTCGTCGTGTAATTTTCTAAAAACTGAATTGGAATCATTGTAAGAGTTGGCATATACCAACCCTGAAATCCTGACAACTTTTTTTGTGTGATTGCTTCCATGCATTTTAGGAAAGATGTGGGAACGCAATGTGAGCTGGGAAGATTATGATCTAATGGATACACGCAGTTAACTTTCAAAACAAGAACATATGAGCAGTGTACATACCTTTCCTCGTGGCTTTAGGACACTTGAAGCCATCGTTAACAAGCTTGATATCCTTAGGCATTGGCACCGCTCCTCGCTTCAACCCAAACTGCGTGCCGGTGATTTCAATCTGTTGCGAAATTTGAGTGAAATCTCCCGCAGTTTCAATAGCAGTCTTGAGATCAGCATTTCCGTTTCCGGCAAAGGTTGTGCCGTTGCCAGCGGGTGTAGGCAAATCTTCGGCATCAACAATGACCGCCCCGTCAACCGACACCAGAATCTCTCGGTGCTGGAAGCCTATAAACATCTTCCAAGCCTGTAGCTCCTCCGTACCGGCATTGGTAATGGTTGCCGTGGATTTGAACGCCCATGCCTGAGCAGTCACGTTCTTTACATGTGGATACTCCCTTTCGCGCGAGGTAAATGCATAGGTTAGAAAGATACCATTACAATTGTTCAATGCTGGTGGTGGGGCTTCAGTTTCAGTCTCATCTTGAGCATGGCAAACATTTACAAACACGGAGACATATACAATAAGTACGAGGATCAAAAGTTGCTTGGCAACTTTTGTCCCAAGTTTGAGCTTCATTGCCAGTTTACTTGCCAGGCAAGCAAAATGTTTCCTTGAGAAAGAAAATGTAATGGTGGCCGTGACGGTGGTTTGGGGACTGCCGCGTTCAAATCAGAACGCGGCGACTGAGGGAAATGGAGGCACTGCGAGTTCGGGGGCAGAAAACCCAACTTAGGATTAGTTTAGAAGGTTAATAAAACTCGGGAGACAAAATATAGGACTTAGTCAAGCTTTATTCTCTTCCTCTAATTTTCCCGACAGGTTCGGAGAAGACAAAACCATTCAAGGACACGAGCTATAAATGTAACTAGGAACTCGATCTCTCCTTAATTCCATGTATATATATATAGCTTCAACATAATGTACGGTCCTTATTACAACGGTTGCATGAAGTTAAAGAGGTTGCTAATTTTGGCCTCTTTTTTTTTTTTTTTTTTCCGGTAAATGCTAATTTTGGCCTTTGTTCTGTCTCCGCAACATCTGTCCTAAGAATATAGCGTTGATACGTATCTCTTCCACATTAGGTGATGATGGTGTAAGAGTTACCAACTTACCATGGTTGATTTTGAGGCTAGCAAAACCCTACCTTTTCTACCCTGTAATGCTATCAAGTATCCCCACTTGATGCAGCAAAAATCCTTCTCCAATGAAAAACGAAAATCACCGTTGTAGCAGTCGGTGAAGACGAGTGGTTGAGATTTATGGAATAGAATAAGACACCATAAAATTAGACATCGTTAGTGAAGTGAAAGTTATGCATATTACTGTAGCATAATTAAAAATTAATTCATCAACACTGTTGTGTTTCTCATCAGACAGTGCTCGGGGATAACTCTAGAACTACAAAGGTGCCAGGTTCTTCATTGTTGATCCACATGAACGGGATAGCAAATTAGTCAGGTGGGTACTTAGTAGTTCCATGCATTATTCCCCTCGTTTAAGCAATGCTTTGAGAATTTCCTCAGTCGAGATTGATAAAGTTTTATATCAGACAGTAGTGCATGTTGCTTATTTATAAAAGAGAGCAAATAGATTAATCCCCTACTGTATGGAGTGTTCCATTTACAAAAGAATTGACAGACGAAAAATGTCAGGTGAATTGATTTCTGCATCATTCACTACAAATGAAGAGTTTGATACATAGTCCTTTTTCTTTTCCTTCTGTCAATATACAGTCTAAATCGATTTCAGTTTCTAAAAGTGTTTGATCCACCACCTTTCTCTTCATGACTATGAAACACAACCTGGCGTATTGGCGTATTCTAAGTGGCAGTCACTTCCTCTTCGTTGCTGATTTCCTCAACATACTGTGATTTTGGCTCCAAATCAATGAACTGATTGGATTTATTGGCTAGGTGCGAGATGCTAACCCTCCCCAGACGTTTAATATAATCAGCGACAGCTTTCATTTCTTCCAGCGAGATGTATATGTACTTTCCTCGGTCATCCATGACCCCAGAAAGTCGCCCTGATGCAAAGCAAAGAAAATCCACCGTTAGATTTCTCTCTAAAGTTATCGAATTATGGCAGAGAAAATCTCAGCAGCACAAAACTTAGTTAGAAGTACGGAATATAACTGAATACAAGGCATACTAGTTCATACAACTCAGTAATCGCATAGAACAACAGCAGTGGAGTATAGGAATAGAACAGAGAGGATATGCAGAGAGACAAAAGATACTAAAAGTAGAGATCGAGAGTTAAACTAAGAAGTCAAAGGACTACGCCAACAATTTCACAAGTCAAAACTGAATTTAACAACAGCAGAGGGTATTTCTACTAGACAGATACCCTAACGGAAAAAAACAATTAACTTAATACACCATTAAGTCTTAATAAGGAAAGATGTATTAATTCCTAAACTAGAAGCGCGAAAATCCTAATAACCAGGGCATCACTAATCATCAACCACATGCATCTAGTTATTACATTCATCCCATTTTTATGTGATAGAAGAGTCAGTACCTTTTCAGTAAATTTAGAATTGAAGTGATATCCTACTAGACAAGCTAAATGAAAAGGATATGGGTAATGACGATGCTCTTAAGAAGCCAAAATAGACCACCTAAAATGAGATTAGGAAAACAAAAAGTGACAGGCACATGAAAGCAAAGACTGGAAAGGAAAGAAAAGGTCAGCAATGATTCAGTTGATCATATTAAGTCTCAAGAAAAAGGTTTTTGGCTGGAAACTATAATGCTGCAGCTTAAAGACCCAAAGCAGAAGACATATTGAAGATGTATGAAGGAACAAAGAAAGCACTTTAATCGGAAGGCACTACGGAATATCACTGGAAGAGTACTTGGGTCAATACATACCCATAGTTTCCAGGGAAGTGATTCGATTTATACATTCCTGCATTACCCATAGGTGAAAATTGCAAATCAGCAAACAGCAATGGGAAAATCAAATCAATAAACAAGAATTTGTAGTCTGATTCCAAGTACTATTAAGCTAGATATAATACCAAGCAAAGCTACCTGAGTCCGCATTTTGAATTCTGCAGCAAGATCTTCCAAAGGCACACATTTTTGTATCTGGAAGTTAAAGATCATACAAAGTACAACAATTAGCATTTCAAATTTGCATGTGAAGCCTTACGCTTGCCTGATGCACAAACGAACATCAATTTAAATGGATTCAGATTTGAACTTGAGAGTTGCACATTACATTAATTAAGAGATCACGAGAGATTAGTGAATGTAAAAAGGAATTAATACCTAAAGAAAAGAAACATTAACAACAAGAAGATCATGAATTTGAAACATTTTATGGGATTAAAACCATGAAAAAGGCAGTTGTGGTACCTTTATGTATTCTACAAAATTAGAAAGCAAATCCTGACTACCATCTTGCACATCATTTTCCGTTGTTCCTTCAGCATCAACTGAGAACTCCCCTTTCCATTTCTCAAACTCCAATGCAGCAGCTTCATCCTCTTTAGCTTTTTGAGCCTTGGCTTCTTCTTCCTGCATGAATTAGAACTATTCCTTTTCAACAAGGAAACCAATTATGAGTATATATAAAATACCAAAAGAAATTAAAGCAAAAGGCCTACCAGCATCCTCTCTTTAGCTTCACGTTCTTCATCTTTCCTCTTACGCATTTCTGCGTAACGATCAAATTTGGTCTGCCTTGATTCACGAGAAGCTTCCTCGGCCTTTACAATAATTATAAATGGTAAAGGAAAGCTTGTTCCACCACCATGGAGAATAATGCAAAGAAATGAATGGAAAACCGTAGGGCTGCTAAACAATTTAAAGATAACTTAAAACCTTTCAGTTTCAACAATTTTTCCTCAGTGCCCATACTTTGGGAAGAGAGAGAGAGAATGCACCTGTCTCTGTGCCTCCCGCTCTTGCCGCTTTTTCTCCTTTTTCTTCGATGCCTTAGCCTCATAGAACTCACCCCCAACAGCTTCATCATCACTTTCATCAAAATTATCTAAATCCAGACCACGATCCATTAACATCCAATAAGACATCAATAGTCAGAATTTTAGAAGACACCTAAACACCTGAATTTAGGGGGAAAAAGACCACTTCTTGGAGTTATTTATCTTTCAGGTAAGCAACATCAATTGCAGTGGCCACTTCCAAGAATTACAGACACATGTATTGAATGAAGAAAAATCACTGTTAGTGAACTTCTAAAATTATATATTACAGTTAAAGCATGCAATAAGTTTTAGGTACAATGGACACACAAATGAAGCCTTTTAGCTGCATAGTTATCCCAAGTCTAACATCAACTCAAATTGCATTTCCAACAAAAATTTTCACTTCGGCATTTCCTTTGACCCAACTTTTATAGATTTAGATTAACAACTTAAAAGAAGAAAGCAATTAAAATAGATGAAAAAAATGAAAAACTCAAACCTCCTCCGGAAGTTTCAACAGCTCGCGAGGAGCTAGCGTCGCCGGCAGCTGGTCTCCTGCGCATCCGGCGAGTAGCAGTCGAACGGGATACCGTCTCTCTCCGAGGAGCCTGAAAATTTCACCACTCCATATTTAGAATCCAAATCAAATGCTAAGACCTCCAACATCAAGAATGAAGAAACGGACCTGAGGTTCATCTTGGTGGTGGTGTTCGTCAAGAGATGGAGTATCTTGACGGCGCCTCCACAGATATAACGGAATTAGCATCGCGAAAAGAAGCATGGAGAGGATCGCCGCAAATATCTCCTCCATGTTGCGTCTTCAATTGGATCAATAACATTTACCAGAAACAACTATTTTTCTCGGGAAACAACAGAGAAGTGGAAAAAGTTATAATCGAGTACTACCAGTTCGATGAAGCAACGACGTCGTCTAGCTCTGCGGAGCCGTCTTTTTCGCGCGTGCATTTTCTCTGAAGACGATAAATTATTTACAAATTATTTAATTGCCTTTATCTTATTATAATCGTTTCATTACTTAGTCACCTCTGTAAAAAGTCTGATAATATACAGTCTTATTCTTATATAACAGAGCAAATAAGACAATATAAAAATAATACAAGTTAGAAAGAGAAAAGGTAAAATTAACACGAAATAAATACGTAAAAAAGCAGGGTATACTTCCATTCTAGTTAAACCTTAATAATAATAATAATAATAATATATGAAGTTAATAATAATCAAAACATTAATAAATAATAAAATAGCAAGAAAATAAAACTACGATAAATAATAAATAATAAATAATTTGCCAACTAAAAGAGCCTTAGTCATGCATAAAGAATATCAGTATGAAAACAAATGACATGACTGAATATTGGCCAGAAAAAAAAACTATTAAAACCTCACATACTAAGCACACCTGTTCTCGTCAAAGTTGGGGCTTTCTCTAAGAGATTTTGAAGGTGACAATCTATATAGTATGTGTCCGGTGAGAAGAGATTTTGAAGAAGGAAAAGTTTCTATTGTAAAAATACGATATGACTAAATCTAAAAACTTATCTTATAAGGAAGAGCGTTAGATAAAAGGTGTAGGACAGTTACAGTAAGCAGAAAAGACTGAGACGAGAAGTTCAATCCGTTTTAAAAAGGGAAGGAGTGGGCAGCGCAGTATTGGTAATATCCCTAAGAATAGATTTAGCAAATTTCTAATGTCAGAATAAACGTTTTTCAGCATAGGGTTAATAAAAGCCTTGCTTCAACCAAACAAGTTAGTGTTGCTTCATCCAAACAGGTTGGTGTAAGTGGTTCAACACTTTCATCTCTTAACCAGAGGTCTTGAGTTTGAGTATTGAAAATGGAGAAATCTATTTTGCCAACACTTTACCTTTTATGGGCTGATTCAATGGGAGCAGAGATTAGTTTGAGAGTGAATGGTTTAAAAGCGCTTTCCCACAGTTGGAACCCTCCTAGGACACCTCGTAGGCAACAACAAAAAAATGGTCATCTCCATCTACACTAATTCCCACTCGAGCCAAATAAATCCCTTACAGAAAGTAAAACTTTGACCCTAAATTTTAAATGATTGCATACATAATAACGATAATAAAAAAGATACCAAAACCACGAAGGAAAGCTGGTAAGCTCTCGACAAAGTTTGGAGAAATTAGCTATTATTACAAGTTTACAACCCCAATTTCCAAATTGATCTTTACAAACTTTATTCACCTAATTTCTCCTTAAAGCATATTCACACAATGCTTCTGTTCTCTTACTGCAGTCTACGCATCAGCCGTCTGGCCCGAGTCCGCCGTGGCCAAAACCATCTCAGGGAGAACTGCATTAGGATAAGTTCCATCCAGAGCATTGGGCAGACCCAGTGACTTCAAGGCAAGGTGAGCTGCCTTTTGCCTAGAAATCATCATCGCTCCCAAAGTTGGTCCCTGCATGCATTACCAATAACATCATTTAACCATGGACAAAACTACATTAATCTTCGACAATTATTTGAAACGCAACTTCCGCTTTACCATTCTTGGAGAGCCATCAATTTCAGCAACTTCCATGCCAGTGACGATCATACCGGGAACTATTTCTCTGGTAAGATTTACTATGGCATCTTCAGCAGCGCTCATATCTAGAGCTTTCATCCCTGGAGCGTTTGAAATCATGCCAATGCTCTTATCAGGAATCCCACATCGGACAACTATAAGAGCATTCAACAATTTATAATAATGTGCAAACCTCCCCTTCTTGAGCTAGCTTTTGAGGGTGAGTTAGGCACTTTCTAACATGGTATCAGAGTCAGTTTGTCTCGATGGTTCGGGGCAGTGCCTGGTTATATCCCTTTGCCCAATATGTCCATCAGATGTCCAGTTGATCGCGGCTTATCATTCAATCCTAAGATTGATCCTTGGAAACCGGTCAAAATCAATTTATACCAAGAATTGCAAT
>JAOTAX010000112.1:53259-85591 GCA_025629825.1 Erythroxylum guanchezii | reverse complement strand
AATATAGTTTTATTATTATTATTTTGAAATTATATATGGGTTATTATTATTATTATTATTATTATTATTATTATTATCCTTTGGTATGATAACAATAATATAAACTTTTATATAAACTTAAAAATTAATTATTTTAATTAATTAAATTTATTTTAATCTCTTATATAATATTTATTATTTAATTATTAATTAAATAAAATAAAACATTTTAAAAATTAACTTTTTATCTAAAACTTAATATTTATTTAAATTATTTTTAATTATTAAATCTAATATTATTTGAAATTTATATATTTTGAAGATAATGTAATAATATATATTTAGTTAACAGAAATTATATTACAAAGGAAAGCTACGGTTTTGGTTTTGTTCCAAACGATTTTCAAAAGTTATAAAAAGTCAGGTGAATAGTGCACGAACAGAGGAGCATCTTTCCTTTGTAATTGAATTCACGCGATTTTGGGCGTGAATTCAATTTACAAAGAGGCAATGAATTGAACCTGCATGTGAATTCAATTCATTGCCTTTTTTTTTTGTTCCAATCAATTGATTTGAATTCAATCTCACGACTGAATTCAAATCACGGCTTTCCAAGCAGCCTCTAAATTATAATATATGGTTCAAGGAACATATTATTTATAATTGAGGGTGATCCAAGTGAGATTGAAGTTCTATTCATCTTGAAAGAAGATTGTAAAAATAATTCCTATTTACTGCATGCTAAAGATCATACAAAAGTTATTTTTTGTCTTAAAACAAGAATTATAGTGGAGTTTCAAGAAAAATCTTGAGAGCAAACATAGGTAAGAGTTATTTATCAAACCACTATAAATAGGTTTACATTCTCTCTTCCGTATCCTTTTTAAATTATTATTTAATAGTTTAATTGATTTATATTAAGAAATTTCTCCATCCTTATTTACATTGATTGTTGTTAATTAAGTACATTAACTAAAACAATTGTTGAATTTTTTAAATACCTAATTCCTCTTTCCCTTTTAGCTGCCATTATGGACTAACAATTAGAATCCTAACTCCACGTATGAATCCTACTTTAATCGATCTTATTATTATTAGGTAATCAAAAGGTCGCAAACAAGTTGACTTATAGAAGGTTGACAAGTTTATTAGAATAACTCAAACCCAATTCAAACAATCGGGTATTTTAACTACTAATATGATTTATGATTAATACATTTCAATAAAAACATGTTAATTTTTTATAATGACTCAAATTTCTAATTTTGAAATAATTTTTAAAATTTAAAATTTATTTAATAAATATCTTTTAAAATTTACATTACTTTACTTATTTGATATTCATTTTAATAAATATGATGAATTTATTATTAATATTATTAATGGCATATAAAAATAAAACAAAATTAATTATTAATAATAAAATTCATTTATTTTTTTATTATTGATAATAATAAAAGTGTAATTAAATAATTTTATATAAAAAAGTATGTTGAACCGTACATGTCCTAAATTTCTAACTCATAAATTCCTAAAATTCCAAATAAACTTCTTTTGGGTTCATTAGTTTCCCTAAATTTGTAGGATCTCTAGATTGAACAAAGTTTAATTTGATCGACTCTCAGCCCAATATTTTGCATCTTTGTATTTTGTTTTGATTTTCTCTTTTCAAATATTGTGTAATAATCAATCTTGAGCTAGCTAAATTTTCTATTCAATATACTTTATAATCATTGTTATTAAAAATCAATCGGTTTATTAATTAATTGATTAATTTTTATAAATTAATCGATTTATAAATCAAAATAAATTAACTGTTTATTATTTAATAATATTTTTCAATTAAACTTCAAATTTATCGATTAGTAAAGATAATATTCTTAAATCATATTTCAAATTCTTTAATTTTATTTAATCTTTAACTGATTTTATGACGGTTTAATACTGATTAAAATTTTTAAAACTTAAATCTCTTATCTTATTAATTTAACTTCAATCCGATTGTTAAAATATTAGTAATAAATTAGTTGTTGCCATTTTCAAGATAGAGAAATGATAGAATGTGAAGTTTAGGAGCCTCCTTAAGCATTAAATTGTGGACGATGCAATGCTTCTATTGTTTGAATGCATTCTTTCCAACTTTAGAAAGCAAACAAAAATCAAGAAGAAGATTCTTTTGTTTTGTTGCCGTGTTAAATACTAAATATATGAATAATAGTCGTTGATGCCAAAAAAATATTTAACATGTACATGTCAAAATTTGTAATTGAAAAACCTAAAAGATAAGTGACTCTTTCAAAAGCTAAAACAGTGGATGAAGGAACTAAAGAAAACTGGATAGGCGATGTCAATACTCAAAAGAGCTATTTCTAGATAAATGATGACCTAGCAGATTTGACATGTTTAGCAGATTTGACAAACCAAAATACATTTGTTAGCAGATTTTTTTTGTACAAAGGAAGTTAAACCAAAATACAAGCTAAGCTAGTTCAGCGCTCGGCGGTACATCATGCCGAGCTGGTTATGATGGAGAAGCTCTATTACGGACATTGGTGGATTGTTGAGAGTAAAAAGGCTGGGACTGGCTAGATTTGCAAGCGATGCTAGCCCATCTGTACATTAGTTTCCTTCACAATAAACATGCTAAAACGTTACTTCCCAATCTCGTTGGATAAGCCTCCTGGTACCTACTACCAAAAAGTTATCAAATGAAACTGGAAGAGAAGAGGACAAGATGTTTAGAACCTCTAAGGAGTCGACTTTGACGATGACCTATCGGTATCCTAGGTTCCAAGTGATGGTGAGCCCCGAATGTACTCCTTGGAGTTCGGCAGTGAGTGATGAACCTCTTCTAATGTGGTGAATGAATCCACCGCACCAATGGTCATGCCAGTCACAAATTAACCCTACAGTTGTAGCAATATTGGTACCAGGGTACACAGCTTCATCTGTCTTTAATTTGACCCATTGTTCTGGAGGTTTAGTCCATCCGACTACTCTACCCGTGGGTAGAACCTGTGTCGAGAACACACAGTTCTCCGCTGCCCTCACTCATTCTATCCCTTCAGTGTAGGCAATAATTGCTCTATGGCTGTCCTCCGGTTAGGTGAAGTCGGTTTCAAACACATTTTTGTTATGTCAATGCCATAAGAACTAGCAGGCAACTTTAAAAATCAAAGCCCAATCAAACTACCTCACTGGAGAATGCTGTGTAAGATTAGATTTCACCCACAGCTCAACGTCCTGATGAAAAAAATCTGATTCAAGCATTTCCAAATGGAATTTTCTCCAGAAAGTGCAAACTCTAGGGCAATCCCTCACGGCATGGAGGATGGTTTCCTCCTGACCGCAGTGCTGACAGTTACCCTCCGTGGTAAGGTGTCGATTCACTCTGTGTTGGTTAGTCAACAGTTTCCCTTTAGTCATTAACCAAAGGAAGGCCCTGATCCATTGAAGCTCTGCCCATTTTCATATTAACTTCCAGATGTTATTCGGCTCTTCTGTGAGCCTCCCTTTTATGAGTCCATAAGCTGACGCTACTGTGAAGCAGCCATGCTCTGTTGGAAGCTCTGCAATATCCAAACAAACTGAGGAGGGAAGGTACTGTTAAAACAGGTGCCATTTTTAGGTGTGATCATCATAATGGACGTTCGCTACTAAAACATATAGATCTCCTTCAAGGATTGGGGTAAAGGCTACGTGTATCAGTGATCCCCAGTCCTTTAACCAATTGTCCATCCAGAAAAAGATTCGCTGACCATTACCTAGCTTCCAATGAATACCCTGGCGAACGACTTTCCAGGTGGCAGAAATTTCCCTCCAAGTGCCCGACGCCCCTACTTGATCAATTTTCAGATAGAGATGATACGAGTCAAGGCGATATTTAGCTCTAAAGATCTTGATCAATAAGGCATGGGGTTGTGTGAGTAAGGGTCAACCCAACTCAATAAACTCAGGCCAGATCCCAGACTAGTTTAGGTTAGGTCCAATTTCATGTCACTGCAACTAAACAACGTAACCAGCATAAGATTTCTCAAACCAGACATTTTGGACGAGAAGCTCTACGTGTACAAACCCACCGGCCCATCAAGCCATCAACAGCCACATCAGGGAATCACCACAGCAACTAGTTTACACGTTCCGTACATGCACACCCCACAAATCACTATAAAGAACACCACCAACTTTAGGCATACTCTCTTTGCAATAGCAATGCTCAAGGTTGCAAGATCGAAGGAATTCGTTGTTTTTCTTTTGGTTATGGTCATAATGACCTCGATGGCCTCTGCCTTGAGGGCCACCATTACCATCGAAGAACTTGGAAGGAGTCCCAAGGAATCACAATCACAGCCCGAGCGGTGCATGAAACAGATTCAGGAGCATGAATTAAGCAACTGCAGACAAGCTATAAACCATCAAGGACATTGTTGGCATTGCCAGGAATAGAGGACCAGCAACAAGATCAAATCCCGATCTGTTGCAGGGAATTGAGCAAGTTTGAGAGTCGATGCCAGTGTGAGGCCTTGAAGTACATAGTCGAAGAGGAGAGACAAATGCCAGAGGTAGGGCAAGAGGAAGTGGTGCAGAGAGCACGGACTATTCCTCTCTACTGCCGCTTAATTGGCGATGCGATTTCCAGTAAGTTTAACCCTTGAGTGCTTTCTTAACTCAGTACTAATAAAAGATCCGCTTGCTTTATAAGCAGTTCCACTGTGTCCCGTTTATTTGCCTGTAATAAATTACGGCGATATATCTCTTTACTAGTTAGCTGGCATTAGCAATGAGACAAAATAAATGGATCAAAGCATCTGACCAACAATTTGACAAGAAGTACTAAGTTCGTTCACAAAGATTAATAGAATTCACACACACATTTTATTTGATAATAAGCTGCAAATGGAACAAGTCCATATCACAGCCAACACAAAAAAAAGCATTCATAGTTCAAAGACAGACCAAAATAGAACAGTTTATGAATTTATTTATGCCATCATAGATGGCTACTAACACAACCAAGCATGATAAAGATTGTCCCAGGACCCACAGTTTTTAACAATTGGCCTATAAGCCACCGCGGAGGCGAAGAACAAGGTGCAGGGTGGACTCTTTCTGAATGTTGTAATCAGCCAAGGTGCGCCCATCCTCCAACTGCTTTCCGGCGAAGATCAATCTTTGTTGGTCCGGAGGAATACCCTCCTTGTCTTGGATCTTAGCCTTCACGTTGTCAATCGTATCCGAACTCTCGACTTCCAACGTGATGGTCTTACCGGTCAGGGTCTTGACAAAAATTTGCATCCCTCCGCGAAGACGCAGCACCAGGTGGAGGGTGGACTCCTTCTGAATGTTGTAATCCGCAAGGGTCCTTCCATCTTCAAGCTGCTTCCCAGCAAAAATCAACCTCTGCTGGTCTGGTGGGATCCCTTCCTTGTCTTGGATTTTAGCTTTTACATTATCAATTGTGTCCGAACTCTCAACCTCCAATGTAATAGTCTTGCCCGTTAGGGTCTTGACAAAAATCTGCATACCACCACGGAGTCTGAGCACCAAGTGAAGGGTTGATTCTTTCTGTATGTTATAGTCAGCAAGAGTACGCCCATCCTCAAGCTGCTTTCCTGCAAAAATGAGCCTTTGTTGGTCTGGGGGAATTCCCTCTTTGTCTTGGATCTTGGCCTTTACATTATCAATGGTATCTGAGCTCTCCACCTCGAGGGTAATGGTCTTTCCAGTAAGGGTCTTCACAAAGATTTGCATACCACCACGGAGACGAAGAACCAGGTGGAGCGTGGATTCTTTTTGAATATTGTAGTCGGCGAGGGTGCGTCCATCTTCAAGTTGTTTACCAGCAAAGATCAATCTTTGCTGGTCCGGAGGAATGCCCTCCTTGTCCTGGATCTTAGCTTTGACATTGTCTATGGTGTCAGAGCTTTCCACCTCAAGGGTGATAGTCTTGCCGGTGAGTGTTTTCACGAAGATTTGCATCTGACCAGGTATAAACAGAAACCATCAGAAATCATAATCAGAAAACTGGAAAACAATTAGACATCATAACACAAATCCACCATCAACTAAAAAGCCCGCCAGCCAACGTAGCCGATCTTAAACATTCATCCTCAAAACGGATATGAACACATTGAATATCTACCAAATCAAACCAGGGAAAATTCTCAAGAAACGGGAACATGGCTAAATATCAAAGAAACAATCTCAACCGGTGGGTCAGACCACTCGAAAACCGAATCTTAAAGATACTCTTCCCAAAACCAATCAAGATCCCCAAATGAAACAGCCGTAAACCAAAAATTCATACCCATCAATAAAAATAAATAAATTAAAGACAAATTGACCTGCGAAAAGGAAATAGACTACAAGAAAAGAGAGAGAGCGAAATCGTACCTTGGAAGTTGGGATAAGAACGAAGGGCTTGGGCAGAAAATTTGGGAGAGGATCGAAGAGCTTGGGCAGAAAACTTTCTTTTAATCACAAACGTGGGAGAATAGCGTAGTACAATGCTCACATTTATAGTCGTGATTGGGAGTAATTTTACAATAATACCCACAACATAAACCAGTAAGATTCTGCCACGTGTCCATGTTTGCGTGAAACGCTCGCCTTCACGACAAGAGTAGGTAGCTTCTGAAATCATCCTGACTTTCTTTCCGAGCGAGGCGGATATTATTAAGAGCTGGAAAATCGAACAACCACACGACTTCAGTTGAGAAGACTTGCACGCCATCTGATAACCTTTTTTAGATGTTCTCCTTCACGAGGTAACATCATTTGAATTAAAAACAAATAAATTATTAAAATAAAAAATAGCGTCAATAATTATTTGATCTGTGTTAATATTTTAAATTATACATTCTCGTCCGGTTATTATCAATTTCGTGTTCGATTATTTTAGAATTTATATGAAATTTATGTATTGAATTTGACATTTATTAGTACTTGTTTAGTTCAACTTTTAGAGAATAATAAGATATTTTTTTTCACAATAAAAGTTATTTTTAAAAGTAACCAGTGTTTAACCGTAAAATTTAAAAGTAATTTTTTAATATAAACAATTTTTTTGAAAGCTAAAATATAACTTTTTAAGAAGATCAAATTTATAGCTTTTAAAAAAAGTTCTTTTTTAATAAAATTTTCAAATTAATTAATGACCATATTTTTTAGTCTCTTTGTTTTTATGTTTTACATATAATTTTTACAATATTTACAAACTTATCTTAATGTTTATTTTGAGAATTATATAATATTATTCAGCTTTTTTATATATTTTAATATTTATTTTTTATATTAGTTTTACTTATGTTATAATTTTATATTTGATTGGATATTTTTTATATATATTTTATACAATTTAAAATTATATAATAATTAATATATTATGGTTTGTATATTGTTTAATATACTTTAAATAATTTTTATATGCATAAATAATTTTTATTATAAAATAAAATATATTTAAAATTAAAAATATTTTTTATTTTTATGTTACCAAATAAACTATTACATGAAGCTCATTCAAAAAAAAAACTCTTTTTTAAATAATACTTAAATAATCAAACTGATTTCTTAAAAAATTTCTTTTCTAAAAAAGCTATACGGACGAAACTACTGCTAATATAAAATCATTCAAAGAGACACTTAATCAGGAGATCCACGCACTATGATAGGCGAGTGGTTGAGGACAGGAGCTGTGGCGTGTTGACGAAGAATTCGTAAACGGTGGGCAAAGACATTGTTCTTCTGGGAGTTGATCGGGATTTTCAATAAATTCCACAGCGTAAACGGAAAGACTATAAAAAGCAGTCGCTCTCTCGCAAACCAACGCTTAGTGCTAGTGGACAAATACATAAAATATCAAGTGGCATACTAATTATAGGTGGCCCTTCATAGTTATAAGGTTTGAGTTTTGGCCTCAAGTGTTCATGAATATTCGATTTTAATCATTATGGGTTTTACAAATTTCACAAGATAATAACATTCCAAAACTTTTAATAAACTTTGCATTTTGTTCAAACGGTTGAGAAATTAAGAAATGAAAAGACGATTATATCTAAAAATTATTGATATATTGTATTATTATTTTTCCTTCACCAAACTTATATAAAGAAAGAAGGTAGTGATAATAATAATAACAATATTTATTTACTTTTATGTTTTATATAATTTATTAGAGTGATATAATTAATTTTTGTGAAAATAAATATTTAAAATTTAAATTTTTATGAAAATATTCAAAAAATATTTGAAGGAAATAAATATTCTCCAGGCCTAAAAATGGGCCTATAGCACATTTTTATTAAGCCCAATGTTCTGTTCATATACAATATGAGGCCTGTCCAATTTATGAAATTACTCTATTATCCTTACGACGTCGTTTTACATGACATCAGAGCTCCTCCCTCGTCAATCGTCATCTCTACCCCTCTTGACTGCACAGCGGTCACCGTCGCTGTGTACCTTCGATTTAGCCCTTCCCATTCAGGTTCTTATCTGCTTTTGCATCTAGCTCTTGATTTTCATCACCGAGTGGATTGTGAACATTGACTTGGTTATTATTTACATATTATTTTTAAGTTCAGATCCATGTTATTGCAAAAGATACGTTTCTATATTCTTGTTTGATCCTCATTCTTCAATCAATATTTTGTTTTGGCTACAAAAAACAGTTTTTTGTTATCTGAAATGAGTATTGTCTGAGAAATCATTGATGTGTTTTTCTTTTTGGTAATTGCTTCGTGAATTACCATTTTGTTGATTTAATACAGCGACCATTATCTTAAAGATCCACTCTGATGGCTCCTGCTGGTCCTCGATCTGGTGACGCCATATTTTCTAGTGTAGAGCGTGTGGTGAGCATTCACCTCTTTTCCTCTTCAAACGTTAGCTTATCATTTCCTTTAGCTTTCATGGGACTTGATTCTGTTTTTCATTTCCTGGATTACTTGGAAGAAGTGAGATCGTTTTTGGAGTTGATTTTATGATGGGAATTTTTAGTTGACATGGGTGTACCAGTTGGATGTCTACTGATGTTAGATCATGAATTTAGAACGCAGAGCTGTTTACTTTAACTTATGGGGCAATAGTGCGACAACTGCTTACGGATTTGGAGGAGGTGGAAGAAGTCAACAAGCAACTGGATCTGATGTAAGTACATATTTATCATTTACTTAATTTCTTGTAGTGTTCTATTGAATTTCATGGGACCAATTGAACAAATGAAGGTGCTTAGCCTTGAATCCCATGGCAATTGAAAGCCACAACAGTAGGAGCACCTTTTTGTTTGATAACTTCTTGCAAAAAAATTATACTTATTATGTGATTACATGGGATTCTGTATTTTCTTTGAAACTGTTACTCTGAGTTGAAAAACCACAATCAATTTGTTAGCAAATTAATTGCAGGGGCTATAACATCGGAATAAGATTGGTTGATGAGTTTTTAGCAAAATCTAATGTCTCAAGATGTGTGGACTTCAAGGAAACAGCTGAAGTAATTGCCAAGGTATGCTTATGTTATTCGATTCAGCACTCTTGATTTTAATTTTTTTATCTCATATATTTTGGCTTATTTCGCTTTTACAATTACTGTTGTGTTTTTTTTTCTTGTCCGAACAATTTGTTAATGTAAAGCTGGGGAAAGTTTGGCTTGGTGCATCAGAATGGTTAGTCTTGAACACAGTTTCTAGTTTTCCTATGACCGGCAGATGTATCAGCCTAAATAAGATGTTTTATTTTGAGAGACTGTCTTGCAAAACTGATTTTCCTGGATGTCCTGGGTCTCAGGATAAATTGGCACTGTTGTTCTGCTGCTATTTAGGTTTTATATAGCAAGAAATGGAGATTATTTTCTGGTTGTGTAGTTATCTTTCAATACACGCTGTTTGGT
This sequence comes from Erythroxylum guanchezii, assembly GCA_025629825.1. Lineage (NCBI taxonomy): Eukaryota > Viridiplantae > Streptophyta > Magnoliopsida > Malpighiales > Erythroxylaceae > Erythroxylum > Erythroxylum guanchezii. The sequence goes on along the minus strand of JAOTAX010000112.1, from coordinate 75,721 downwards.
CTACTTTGGTTGGTACATGCAACATTGTCCCAAACAATGTAACAACGTAAACTAGTTTGAAACAAGTATTATATGTATGTTAATAAAGCTTTGATACAGGTAGGATTCAAAATGTTTCTAGGAGTGAGTGCATCTGTTATGAATTGGGATGCCGATGGGACTTGTTGCAGTATAATTCTGGAGGACAATCCCCTTGTGGACTTTGTGGAACTTCCTGATACATGTCAAGGTCTATACTACTGTAACATCTTAAGTGGAGTTATTAGAGGAGCACTGGAGATGGTAAATGTTAACCTTTTCTATCCATTTGATCTCATTATTCGATTTGTCAAATAGGACCAGTTTCCTTTCTTGTTGCAGTTGATAGCTTTGATGGGGAACTTGATTTTTGTTGTTGTGTGCTCTCAATCGAACCTTGAGCCTTGAAGTTTCAAAATGCAAGAATTTGCATACTTCAGCTCCAACCTTTTTGCCATGCATTGATTGATTCCATCTTCCGATATCTAGGTGTCAATGAAAACTGAGGTCACATGGGTTCGTGACATGCTTCGGGGTGACGATGCATTTGAGTTGCAGGTGAAACTTCTAAAGCAAGTTCTTGAAGAGTACCCGTACAAGGATGATGAATAATATCTTGTGATCCTTTGAGCTTCCTCTATAGAGTAAATAATTTCATTTCTTGTCTGAAAGGATAACTATTTGACATATCTTCGCCAACATCTTATCAAGAACAGAACTTATAGTTGATGATCTTATGCTTTGTTGATTTTTGTTGTATTATGGATCAAGCATGATAGGTCAGATTCAAGAGCCCTATTAATTTGAATCTGTTAAGAAACAAATCTTAATTACAATGTAATTGATAGATGTTGAGTCTAAGATTAAAGGTTAAGATGCTATAACAATGTGACCTATATTTTGAGTAATCCGTCTAAATAATTTTAATTTATTGAAACACTGAAGAACTTCTCTTGATTGGAAAAAGAATTGTAATTACGTACCAAATTATTTTAATTTGGAACAATCATGTTTAGACCGGTTATTTAACAGAAAACTTCCTCGCACAACGGAAGAAGCTGCCACCAAACTTCCAACCCGATTCATTTATTCTCACCCGCCGAGTACAGTACCTAATCATCACAACTGTACACGTCAATTCGGACAAACAAATGAATCCGAAACCCCATTGGCCCAAATCGTAAACCGGGAATTAACAATGAAAAAACGTAGACCGGCGACTCCTATCTCCAAGTCTTGCTTATAAAAAGGGCAAAAACGATACCGGCAACTTTCACAAGTTTCTTGATCTGAAATCTGAAGTACATTTTTCGGAGTTTGGTTTGAAAGAAAAATCAATTATGGAGCGTGGTGGTTGTGGGAGGTGCTGTTTTAGCTTCATTTTCACGTCAGGCTTAACAGCTCTCTTTATGTGGCTGAGTCTCCGAACCTCAAGTCCTAAATGTTTACTTCAAGACTTCTACATCCCTGCTCTTAACAGAACCTTAAACACGACGGGCAACACAACCCTTTACTTTCATCTCAGACTAGAGAATACCAACAAAGACAAGCGTGTTTACTATGACCCTGTCAATGTAACCTTTTATGACAGTCCTAACAAGAGTCACTCCATAGCAAACTACACTATTCCAGCCTTTCGACAGGGTCACAAGAAGAAGGCTACTAAGGGTGGTGCGGTTAATACAAAGGGACTTGATGGGTCGCCGGTTTTCCGGGTGGATATGGCTACTTCGGTGAGGTACAAGATTATGTTTTGGAAAACGAAGAGGGAGAAGATTATCCTTGGTGCGGATGTGCCAGTCAACGACCAAGGTACGTTAGTCAACCCCAAAAAAGGTGTTAAGCTCAAGTCTGATGCAGCGAAGACTAGCAGCTGCTTTGGGAAGATAGGAGTTTCAGTGATTAGCTTCTTGATTTTTGCTTTTTGATTAGTTTTATTCTGATATGAGATTGATTTCTTTTTGCAAGTTTTAGTAATCGTTTTCATTTTTAGCAAGTTTTTGCTTCTGAAAATTGTTAGTTTCAATCATGCAAACGCTTATATTCGGTTTCTTTGTAGATTAGATTGGCCAAGTTTTCAGGTTCAAATGATGTCGATCACTTGCAACGACAAAGTTTGTTTGTTATTGCTAAGTTGTTGCAAATGTTTAAATCTGTTATAATACACTTGGCATAAATTATCGAGAGAATATATGGTGGACATGGAAGCTTAGCCCATAAATATAATATTATTCTATAATAGAATGAAATGAAATAAGATTAGAGGAAGACAATTTTATATTACATCTCATTTTTTAAAATAAGTAACTTCTGATTCAGGAGGTTTAACATAGAATGTAAAATAATAAATAACTTTTTACTTTATTACATTATAAACCCTTCTTTCAAACAATATTTTATATCATGAACTCTTCTATATTTTCTAAACAATAATTTTCTAATATCACATTTATTTACATTCTATTTTATTATAAATCATTCCATTCTATTCCATTAAAAACCTTACTTTCAATCATATATAGGCTCAAGTTTTTTCTACTGTTACAAGAACACCTCTTGCCTGGAGACTGGTTAGCTAATAAGTAGGCACTTTGGTATCTGTTGCTGCAAAATTGTGCTCCTATGAATGCTCAGTGAGATAAAGACTTGAAAACACTAAGCAACTAGATGGTGTAATGAACTGAGGACTTTTGAGTCTACACTGAAGTAAAAGGGAATCGTTTGTATGGATTATTCAACGGAGCAGGGTCTAAAGTAATTCATTTTCTTCAGGTACTTTCTGCCCCTTCAGTTCTCACTCGATGAGTTGGTGTTTCATGTTTTTCATTCCTGTCCAAAGAGTTAACACTCAGTTTTATAAGTTATTGTAATTCAAATTGCTTAGACAATGCAACTTGGACTCCATTTGTTAGGCTAAGAAAGCTCAGATTCATCAAAATCAACAGCTAAATTTGGTTCCCTTTTTGATTAATAGAGCAAACCACGTGATTTACCCAAAAAAAGTCACAGGGTAAAAGAGTAGTGATTCTGAGTGATCTTCCCATGAAAAGAAAAACAGGACGTTTCCATAATAAATCATTATGGAGTAAAAGCCATTCATTCTTATCCTAAATACAAAATCATTTATGTTCACAAAAATCAGGTTCAATTCTCTGGGAAGGTGCCATTTTGTAGTTTTACAAGAGAGTAATATGCTCCTCGACGACCCAATGACATAAGTTCGCTATGAGTTCCATGTTCGGTAACTTTTCCATTCTTGATAACTGCAATGCAGTCAGATTTTTGTATTGTGGATAACCTGTGCGCAATAACTATAGAAGTTCTACCAGCCATCATCTTCTCAAGTGCCTCTTGAACTAAGCTCTCTGAGACACTGTCAAGTGCACTAGTAGCTTCATCCAACAGGAGGATGGCAGGATTCTTTAGTATTGCACGAGCAAGAGCTATCCTTTGTTTTTGGCCTCCAGATAGCTGAACTCCTCTTTCCCCGCAATAAGTAGCATACCCATCTTTCATTCCACTGCCAGAAAGTAAAGGAAAATGATCAATTGGGAGCTTAATTTGCTTTCATGGAAATTATTATGCAAAAGTTATCGTTTTTTTTAGTACATTTATCAAGCAAGCTAATATTTGAGCTACTACCTTGATAGATGTTGATATTAGTTTCTGATAGATTGTGATGGCCACCTTCTTAAAATTCATCACTTAAGTTCTTAAAATAGAAAGTTTGAACATGCATGCATAAAACTGAGAAAGTATCTAAAGTACTGTCACTTCATACCTGATAAATTCATGTGCATTGGCAAGAGTGGCAGCCTTCTTTATCTCGGATTCTCGCATATTCTCTTTACCATAGACAATGTTTTCGCGGATAGTTCCAGCAAAGAGGGTAGGCTCTTGGCTGACTAAGGCAATATAGGATCTGAGAATCCTCAAATTGTAGTTCTTAATATCCTGCCCATCAATAAGAACTGTTCCTTTTGAGGGATCATAAAACCTCTCAATAAGACCAATAATAGTAGATTTGCCAGAACCACTTGGCCCTACTAATGCTACTGTCCTTCCTGCATCAATGCGAAGGTTCAGGCCATTTAAGATCATCTGATCTGGTCTTGTTGGATATGCAAATAACACATTTTGGAAGTCCACACGCCCTTTTATCTCTTTTTTAATGTCCAAACCCCAAGACTTCTCCGAATCAATCTCACTTTTCCTGTTAAGGATTGAAAATACTGATCTAACAGCATTGCTTCCTTTAGATAAATCATTAGTCATACTTCCTGCTTCTGCGATAACATAAGCAGTGAAAACAAGTATCAAAAAAGCTTGGAAAAGGTGCTCTGGAGTAATTAACCCCTGTGTCAAGAGCTTCCCACCATACCAGTAGGCTAATGTCGTAGAAACTGTGTTAAAAAACTGAGAGCTGAATAAGCCAATGCCAGAAAGCCAGGAATGTTTAACACTCTCCTCTTTAGGGCCTCTCAAAGTGGCCTTGAAAAGTAGCAAGATTTTTTTCTGAGAAGAGAAGGCAGTTATAGTTCTGTGGTTGATAACTGCTTCACTTGCTAGTTGGCTTCCCTCTTTCTGGGCCTTCTGTGCTTTTCCTGCCATACTTTTCATTATGACAGTCCTCAGATAGAAGCTTCCAACAACCAATGGCTGCACAGCTATCATGATAAGAGCTAGCCTCCAGGAGAGTATGATTGCCAATATATAGGCAAAGAGAGAGCCAAAGAATGCCTGAATCAGTAACGACATCCGGTCTCCCACAAGAGACCGAACAGTGCTGGCTTCAGTGGCCAACTTAGCGCAAATTGATGCACTTGTGTTGTCTTCATCATCAAACCACCCTATCTCGAAAGTCATCAGCTTTGCAAGCAGTTTCTCCCGCACTCTCTTTGTCAACTTTTCACCCATAATTGCAAAATTGTAGTGTTGGAGAAGACCTGTGGTGAAGTTGAGGGCACCAATACCTAAGAAAACAAGGGACAAGATTCTGGATTTATGCTTGATAGCAGAATCATTTGTGCCAAAATAGTTCCATATGAGCAATCCCACACAGTAAGCATTTATGGGTTGAACTGCCCCAGAACCTATTGCAGCCAATGATCCAATTAAGGCTGTCACCCATTCAGGTGCATTCATTTTCAACAGAAGCCACTGAGAAGGAGCAGGTTGAGACAGTTGATTTAGGTCATCTTCATAGCTTTCATCATCAGAATTATAGTGGACACTGAAGGAATATGGTGTGCCTAAGGAGAATCCGGGGCTGAAGGGGTTGATGCCAGGAGTGCTTGGTGCACTTGGCCACGCACTTTGGGGGCTTTGACCAATGTTCATCTTATGGTGGTTCTTTCCATCATTGTTATTGTAGTCATCAGGTACATTGTTATTGTAGTCATCAGGTACAGGTGCTACGTTATGAGTTGCTCCCTCTTGTAATTGCACCATTTTGAAGTAGTCCCCATTTCTTTTTACCAGCTCTTCATGTGAACCTGATTCAACCACTCGCCCTGCTTGAAGAACTACAATCAAGTTCGCTGCTCTGATCGTTGAAAGTCGATGAGCAATGGTGATTGTTGTCCTTCCTTTTGATACATTGTCAATTGCCTCTTGCACTATTTTTTCAGAGTGTGAATCCAGTGCACTGGTTGCTTCATCTAACAACAGAATTCTGGGGTCCCTGATCAGAGCCCTCGCAATGGCAATTCGCTGCTTTTGCCCACCAGACAATTGGAATCCAAATTGGCCAACCTATTAAATCCCCAAAATACGTTTTATCATTTACAAGTACTGTACTTACATTAATATTTTACCACTCAAAATCCTCTTTATATGCAAAATACTAAAATCGTCAAGACCTTGATAATTTCTTGGAAAGCAGTACCACATTTCATAGTTCCGGGGTTAACATGCTTGCATTCTACGAAACTATGGCCTACAAACATGACTTTCTGAAAGTACAAGAAACATTTTATACTTAAGAAGAAGGTATCTGAAATATGTTTGCAGAAGTTTTCAAGTGTTTTAAAAGTTGAGAGAGACAGCCTGATAAAAAGTAAGAAACTAATGGTAAGATTAGCTTAGCTTACTTGAGTTTCATATCCATCTGGTAACTTAACGATGAAATCATGAGCATTTGCAGCCTTGGCAGCATTTATCACATCCTCAGTGCTGGCTCCTTCCTTACCAAACAATATGTTCTCTTTAATAGATGTTGCAAAGAGGATTGGCTCCTGATTAACCATACCCATCTGTATTCGCAGCCATTTCAGCTGAAGTCTTCTTATTTTGTGACCATCCAAGAGAATGTCTCCTTCAGTGGGATCATAAAATCTTTGGAGCAATGCAACAAGTGTGGACTTCCCAGAGCCACTGCCACCAACAATACCGACAGTTTTACCAGCTGGAATTCTCAGGTTCAATCCTTGCAAAATTATGGTTTCTGGTCTTGAAGGGTAACTGAAATAGATATCCCTGAATTCAATCTCTCCTCTCACATAGGACAAAGCCTTCCCTTTTTTGTCTTCTGAATCTATAGCAGGCGTTCGGTTAATCATCTCGAAGATGCGTGTAGCTGCGGCTTTAGCCTCTGTAATGGAAGTTAGATTGGGGAGTGCACCCAGAACACTCCTGCAAATAACAAAACAGGAAACATAAAAAGAAGAGTTTTTGGAATAAAAATCAGATTACTGAAGACTAGTTGAAGAACATTTGCATAAAGAAGTGACTCACAGCCCTCCCATGATGATATTGATTCCAGCTACAAAGACAGAGCCACCTTTCTCTCCTTTCTCAGTCACCAATATTGTGCCAACCCAAGCCTGAAAAGCCCAACTTACATAAATCATTCCCATGCTCCCCATCAATAAGCCCTTGGCAAAACCTTGCTTTATTCCTAATTCCAATGTCTTTTCAAGTGCACTGCTGAACCTGTTCAGTGTTTGACTCTCTGCAACATATGAATACACGGTTCTTATAGAAGAAATAGCCTGTTCTGCGATCCCACCAGCGATGCCATACGCTTCCATAGTCTTCATTATGACATCCATCATTAACTTCCCGAATACGAGTCCCGGAAAGATGAACAGCAATGTCAAAGGAAGAGCAGCAAGTGCCAGCTTCCATGACAAAATAAAAGAAGATAAAAGGCAGAAGAAGAACGTTGACATGTATGTGAGGCAGTCTGGTATCTGCATCCAGACAAAGAAAATATTTCATTTTCAAACAGGATGGCCACGAGTTTTAGATCACTTCCATTTCATGGCAACTCAACCAAAAACTATTCTGCATCCATGTTTCAATTCCCTATGCTCATGAGGAATATCCTGTCTTATTTCCCTTCGATCTGAAGCATAATATGCTGAAAAATTGACCGTGGGTATGCATGGTTTGTATGTACCAAATTCTTCTTGTTGAATTTTCTCCCAGCAATAGAGGATTGGGAGTTGGAGGTCACAAGTTCAAAGCTTGATAAGATGAAGATAATTAAGGAGATTAAGGGCTTCAAAACATTTGATTTTTCCTATTGGATATTAGTCTTATCATATTTTCTGGTCAATCTTTTTGTTCACTTTTACGTTTTTGGCAATAGAATTTCTTTCTCTGTGTGGAAGAATGCTTCTTTTCACGAACACCGTGTAAAGAAAGCAGCCATCCTCGTTGACTAGGAATCTTTACTCCATTTATACACTTTCTTCAATTGTTTCCATTTTGTCTACTTGTTTTCTTCTGTTGAATATATAAGCCTTTGATAATAGCACTCCAGAGACAGATGCCTCTTTTACCATCTAATTTATTGCTCTGCTTCCAGGATAATGCAACATGCCTCCTTATAGAAATCTTTCCTTGTGGAGTTTTTGAGTCCTCAATTCTTGGATTTTAAGTGCAACTTTATGGGAGCAAGAAATATACAGAAACTCTTACCTTCTCGCATATTGCAACTTGGATTGAGTTGGCATCACTTGAGACGGTAGACACAACTTGAAAAGTTGTAGAAGAACCAGCTTCCTGGGTGTCAAAGAAACCAACTTCTTGTCTAAGAACTGATTTCAGATATTCCATTCTCATCCTTGAGGTCTGCCGTTCAGCAGTCCTTGTCCAACAGACGCCTTCTGTAATAATGGAAGTGAACAGAATAGATTCTCACGAGTTTCTCTTAAGTACGAGTAACGCCACAATTATATAGTTCTGTTTACTAAACCGTATCCAGTTCTTCATGTTTTTAGAACATTTTTCAATAACTAGATCAGAGCTATCAGGACCAAACTTACCGACAAAAGCTGAAAATCCAACAGCAAGAGCAACATACAGCAGCTTGAGTGAATACTGGCAAAATTTGAATCAACAGAATGACCATCAGAACATGAAAATACATAATATCATCGTAGATAAGAAATTGTTTTGGACGAAAGGAACATGGAATTTGAAAGTTTTGGTCCAAGTTTCAGCCTGAATAGATACCATTTCCGGTCCAAATTAGAGGAAACAAAATACAAGATTGAAAGAAACGAAAGTTCAGATCACTTCTAATCTCTCTAATTGCCTTTTTATCAATATGGAAAAACATGCATAGACTTTTATCATAACTGTAGCATACTTCAGTATTCGGGAATGAAAATAAATGTTTCAAGTATATTTCTCCCTAACATTTCATACTGCTCAAGCAACAGATTCCATCGCCTATATGTATAGCAAGCAGAAAGAGACATATGCGCGTACTAATCAGTAAAAGAAGTACTCAAGATATGATACGTTTGCTCAACTGTTACAGTATGAAGTGAGCTAATGCTTTAAATTCCTTACGAAATCCTTAATTTAACAGTAATTTAGCTGACTCTACTCTTTCTCCATAGCATATATGAAGCCAACCGCCAAACATAACAGAACTATGACAGGATTCTGAAAAGAGATGTTGCACTTCTTCGTCATCATGATTTTCTGTAAATTGCTTAGTTCAACTCGTGTCATTAACATATTCCAAAATAGTTCTTCTACAAGAGGACTAAGAGAAGGCCTACACTGCTTACCTCATTTACAGTGTGTATAGACAAAGAACTACCAGTGCTTCCATATTCATTAATTACATGGCTAAGAACAAACATCATAAGAGGGTATTGCATCCCATCTCCAATGCTGCCCAAAGTCCCAAAGAACATCAACAATTTGTCTGTGCCATCTGCATATCTAAACATGCTATCTTCACCCCCCATTGCGCTTATGCTCCTTCCGTTTGAGCTATATATGAAGTTCCAAGGATTTTTTGGTTCATTAATTCTTCTATGAAACTTATCGACAGATTGCTTTATATACACGTTATTAGAAAGAAACAGCAGCTTAATCATGCAGGCCTCTGTCTCTTTCGTTGTTCCTGTCAATGGTTTTGCCAATTCCGAATACATTAAAAACTGATAGTAATTTAAATTAGCCGGCTCCAATTTGATGATACATTCCATTGCCAGCTCTGTCGAAGGTATTTTATTTATCCTTTGACACGGCTGCAAGCGCTTTTAAATTCTTTCTTAGCATTTTTGTACGTTCCAAAGGCTAAAGATAATTAAGATATACAAAACCAATCTAATAAGACTTTGGTTTAGAAATTCTATGCTATGATTAATCAAATATGCTTGTGCATTGTTATGCACGGAAATTATAGAACCAACTACACACATACAAAGTCAACATTTAACTCATTCATGCTTACATGTCATTGGTCTCACACTCTGCCTTCTGCTGGAGCTGCTGCCAAAGATATAACAACAAGATGCATATTATTACAGAAATCCAATATTGTTAAAGCTTTATAGTGTCCTCTATTGGGCAGCAAAACACCTACTTCGTTCTTTCCGCTAACTGTTCTTTCTTTTATAGACAAGGGATGTTACAGTCGAAATCCTCATAGGTAGGACCATCCATCATGTATCAACTGACTAGTAGGCTTAGGACGTGTGTCTGTAGGAAGTTTTTTACTATTTTCCAAGTAAAGATATTGAATGAGTCAATTTAAGTTTGTGATTGCAAATTTGAAAGTGACCTTTGACTTTTTGCAGCAGAAAGCCTCGGCATATGGACATCTCAGATGTAATGTCTGTATAGCTACGAATCTGAAAAGTAGCTTGGAATTTTCTCCATGAATCATGTTTCTAGAGTATCAAATCAACTTCCATTATACTTTCATTTGGCATTGTTCCTTCTTATTATGATTCCACTTTTTTTTTTCTTGGGGTCTTCTCTTATACAGCTGTATCATGGGTTGCAGCTTGCAGGTAAAGTCTCACTTGAAGATGGAGTTCTTAACAGTTTCAGGTTATGGAAGATGGGGATCATAACGCCCGTCTAGTAATGGCAAAGGCACACGCAAAGCCTTTTTAAGTCCAAGAAAACAAAGAAAAAGTTGAGTTTTGCGAATCTCATAAATTAATCTAAAGCTGAAAGGGATAGGAATGCATGTAATGTAGTGAATTGCTACCTTGTAGGAATACTTCTTGTGACGAGGTTACTGAGAACTAAGCTGTCATCCATTTATCATATTGTTTGTAGGAATCTAAACACTTCTGTGGAGCTTGCAACCTCAGAATAATCGCATCACCTATTATATTTTATATCTTCCAAGTAAGCAACTATCAGAGTGATAGCTAGTCATTCTCACCTGTTACTTTTTATATAGGCGAATTATCATGATTAACTTTCAGAGTGACAGCTACTAGCCATCCTCAAAACTACTAACTTTTGTGACTATTGTCTGGAGAATTCACTTGTATTGAGAAGGAAGGAATCCATACATTGAAGACGTTTTGCATACACTCAAAGTACACAATTGGTTATTTACATGAAAGGATATTCCAAGTTGAGGAACAAAATCCACTCAGAATGCTGGCAAAATTTTACAAGGGAATGATGATTGACCATTTGGAACCCAGAAAGTTTTTGGAAGACGTGTATAAACTTTCCACTCTTATTTGTCAAATAGGTCTCCACATACTATCATTCCTAATGACTGAGTCAGCAAAATTCTAACTACTGACAAAGAATTAGAACAGGTTTTAATTCCATGATCCTTCTCATGTAATTATTATCCTAGATTTGAGGCTCTCTCAACAGAAGGAAATCAATCTTTATCAAGTTTAATAGTGGTATAAACATAGATTGCACATTCTCATAAGCAAGTCATTGTCGCTTAAAGAAACCACTGAAAATTTTGGTTTAACTGTTGCAAGCAGTAATCAAACTTAGAAACCGTCGAAAATTTTGGTTACCCGTTACAAGCGGTCATTATTTGAATACATTGATTACTAATATAGCTCTGTGTTGAATATCGGAATCAACTAGCTTCATTGTTGCAAGTGGCAAGTGGCAAGTTATTTCCAAAACGTGAATTTGGAGGTTTTAGGTACCCATCCAACAGAGGGTCATCTAGAGATTAGTAACTAATAAGTAGTAACCTTAGCAATTAGGGATGACACCTGACCGAGCTGTTGGAGCCTGGGCCCAATAAGGACATTGTTTTCAGCAAAATGATGTCGTTTTGCTTATAAGAGTTAGGCCTGAGTAGCCCGAGCCTTACCTAAGGCCTGATTTTTTAGAAAATGTGAGCATGAGGTTCGATGATGTCAGCTAGTTGTGATCCTTACTTGCAAGATTAGTTAATAAAAATAATCTAATTCGTCAATGTTGAGAAATTGAACAAATTGCCCTTTCCTTGTCTTTGAAGGTTGAACCAGTTTAACAGGTTCAAAACCAATAATTACCATGTGGATGTAAGATTTGCCACGTAAAGTAGATTATGGGGTTAGTTTATTGCTCTTTGTCATTGTGGAAACGGTATAATATCAAGAACTCAATGGACCGTTGGTGTGCTAAGACCAGAATATTTGATATTAATCTGTAAATCTGCCACCTAGTCCTATTCCTAGTCCTAGTCCTCCTAGAGGGCGTGTTGCATCAACTTTTGGTCTGACGACTTTTCACTTGGTAACCATTTTCTCCGCCCAATCACTCTATGATGATGATATTTTAGTCATCATCCCTATTTAGTCTGCGTACGAGCACTGCTGCTTGGAAAATCAACCTTCATTTACTTTGATATTACTTCACTCCCTTTCTATGAGGTCAATTCCAATAATCAGACCAATCAATATCATATACCAAACTGTTGGTCAAATTTTCCTGTTGCGGTCCCTAATTGCATATACCATATGAAAACTTCCTGTTAATTGCTGGTTCCAGTTTCCAGGTTCTTATGGATGCAAGACTGTACAAAGTTGCCAAATCTGGGAACGTATGTTTTCTCAGACAACTTCTGAATGAAAACCAAAGCTTACTTGCCAAACTAACTCCTCATGAGAACACAGCTCTTCATATTGCAGTGCTGTATGGACACCAAGATGTTGCTGCTGAAATCTACTGCAGGAGCAGATCCCTGCTCACTAGGCCAAACATACACGGAGACACCCCTCTTCATGTGGCTGGAAGGTGTGGTCACCTCTCGATTGTCAAGTTTCTTGTGAAAGAAATTTTATGCGAGTCCTGGCAAAATATTGAGAATGGGATAGTTTTCAATTTTGAGCTTCTAAGGCAGGGCAATGAAGAGAAAAACACAGTCTTGCATGAGGCTGTCAGGAATGGTCATCTTGATGTCACCAAGTTCTTGCTAGAGGTTGACCCCATGTTAGCTTGTTATAATAATCATGGCGGCGAGTCTCCATTGTTTGTTGCAGCTAGAGATGGGTTGAGAGATATTGTGAATCAAATTTTGATTGCAGCTCCATCTTCAGCTCATGGAGGATCTGATGGTCAAACAGCTCTGCATGCTGCTATTATGTGGAAACATTCTGGTATGCTTCCTGTCATTGCAGAATATACGGTTGGTTACTTACTAATAAATTACAAAATGTAATTATTCTCATGATTATTGTTATTCCACTTTGATATACAATTATAAGTATGTGTATAATCAGAGTGGTGATTTCATGAACATCAGTCCTAAAATTAAGCACAAGATATCAGCATTCTATTTAAACATTATATTGCTTTCGGTAACTTCGTTCTTTCGTTAATTGAAGGCATCGTGGAAGACCTTCTGAAAGCCAAACCGGAGCTCGTCACAGAATCTGATCATGAAGGAAGAACCCCACTTCACCATGCAGCAGAATTGGGAGATCTTGAAACAGTTCAGAGATTGCTGGAACTCGACATTTCAGCTGTATATATGTTGGACAAAAAGGGGTATGCGCCACTTCATATTGCATCCAGGAAAGGTCATATCAACATATTGAAGCAATTTATTTGGTGTTGCCCGGATTCTGGAGAACTACTCGACCTCAGTGGCAGGAATGCTCTTCATTTTGCTGTTCTTAGTGGGAGAACAAATGTAGTCAGGTATATGGTGGAAGCAAAAGAACTAGAAGGGCTCATAAATCAAGCAGATACTGAAGGAAACACACCTTTGCATTTGGCCGCAATTGAAAGGAAAACATGGATTGTTTGGTACCTCATTAGGAATGATAGGGTTGATAGAACAGCAAAGAACAAAAGTGGTAATACAGCTATGGAAATAGATGAGTCGATTGAAGAATATTGTCGCACATTTCCCAGGGTAAGTGCAATCTCTTACTGCTTGAATAATTCCATAAATACCATCACAAGCGTTTCAACAAATTTCCTACATCTTTTGGGCAGAGCATGTTTACAAGCTTCTTGAGAGCACTTATCTCGCCACCATCTTGGAAAATCAATGATAAGAATACTACTCTTCTAGATCAGCACAACGCTTCGCTGCAAAATTTCAGGCAAATGGGACAGTCTCTTTTAATGGTTTCAACTTTAATCACAACACTAACATTTGTCGCCGCTTTTACGTTGCCTGGTGGGTTTAACAATGACATCGGTCCAAGCCAAGGCCTGGCACTTCTGCAATATACGAGAAGCATGAAATGGTTCGTTGTTACAGACACCGTTGCCATGATCAGCTCACTAACTGCGGCATGTCTTATATCTTGGGGAGCTATGAGCAGTGACGCATATTATATTTACTACTTTGCTATTGCTAATCTGCTAACGTATATTGCCCTTCAATTTACATGGCTTGCCTTCATATCGGGAATATTAGCTGTTATGCCTGCACAGCATTACGTTCATGTCATCGCCGGTATTTTGGGGCCTTTCTTTCATTTTAGCAGTTCCTTGTTCCTTATAAAACTGCTGCAAATTTTACCAATATCTGAGGCCTTGCATTTAGTCACTTTTGATTTGGCAAAGATGAAGCCTAAATTTTGTAAATAATTCACTATCCCTTGTATCAATATTCAACTATTCAATTTTTTTTCCTTCCATACCAATACAACTTTCAATGGTGCAAACCAAGTACATCTTTGCTTCCTCGCTCCAAGTTTCGTTGCGTATCAGAAAGTCCTAGCTTGACTTCCAATCTTGAAGTATGGACGCATGCTGGTTAGGTTAATCTCATTATTTACATAATAATTTAGAAGTGCTAAGGGCAAGAGATATAAATCTCAGTTCCAACTTCGAACTGCAGATGCATTGAAAAATTTGTAGAAGGAAAGAAAAGAGTACCGTTACTTTGTTCTCCATGTTTATATAATTAATAAACACATCAATTAGCATCAAAACTGATAAAAGAAACATTGGAAACTTTCATCTCCATGTCCCTTGCAACACAACCCAATAAAAAGAGAAGCCTTATGTTGACATAAGAAAGACTTTCGGCCCTTTGTATTGGAGATTGAATTGTTTTCAAAGACAACTTTCTCTTCCTTTACGTCATCGAAAAGCAGCATGCAAACGTCTTTGGTCCAAATGGATACCAGTTCCAGAGAACGTGATTAAATCTTTAAAAGTGAAATCCTGCAGTACCGAGTTATATGACTTTTCTGCTCCAGCTCACAAGCATTTTGTCAATTGTTAGTCTGTTGAAAAGCTTGTGCCTTGTTCCATTATCTTTGAAAACTCATTCCAGTGAGAACTCATTGGCAACAAGTTATGCAGACTTGTTCTCTGTTTCACGTTTTGGATCCTAGCTTTTAACTCAGTCAATTTGGCATCTAATTTGCTGACTTCCAATCCTTAGATGCCTTTATAAGCAAGCCAACTAAAGACAGCTCTAGAAGTTTTGAGTGGTCAAATTATTCAACCTCTAGACTAGTCATTGCTTTTTTTACTTACTTAAGAATGAAACAATCATCCAGATGAAAACTCTCATGGATTCAAGCAGTCAAAAGCTTCAAAATCAGAAATTTTTGATTGTCTTAAGCAACTTTTGAATGAACATTAGAATTGGTTCATTCCTTTTAAGGTGATGAATTGAAGTTGTTTTACGGTTAACAAGTTGATCATCACGATCAAGGCCTGGTTGTCCAAGAGAGACCAGAAGATTAAGATTTAAGCTGGTCAAAAGCTAAAGTAATGAAAATGCCACTTCTGGCAGTTCATGTGGTAATTCTGCAAGCTGACTTCTTCGGTCCATTTCCAACTTTTGTTAAGAAATTGTCACCTGTGACTTGTTCACATTTTTGTTGGGGTGGTTTAGTCAATTATATATTATGATGAATTAGTCATCAATTAGTGGGACAGGGATTACGTTGTCCTTTTGACCTGGGGTGCAGCGGAAGTATGTTGCTGTTTGATAAGGACTACTACTCTAAGACTGGTTTTGATACCAATTGATAAGAATTTTAGAAGAACCACACTCCAAAAGTTAGCTTATGAGGATAGAGAGCTCAAAGTCTTTATATATTCTATATCAATTTTGTATTTAACCAATATGAGATTCAAGTCTTATATCTTACAATTAGATTAAACCGTAACATTATTCTGCCCATTATTTCTTGCAAATTTTTTGTTTCTTCTGAGTTGTGAACAGTTAGCAGATGCATTCACCCAAGCATCTTTGATGCCATGCTTTTCTGTGCTAACCCATTTAAGTAATCAAAAATGAAATCTTTTTTATAAGAATTATGTTGCGTTACTTTGAATTTACTAAACAAATTAATTACACAAAAAAAAAACACTTTAAGATGCGTTTAACAGTATTGTGAAAGAAGGTGGTGTACGGATAAATCGAAGTGCGAATATTGGTTAGCTTAATTGAAGTTAAGGTCATAGATTCGGATGTAAATGTGAATACGACTTCTGACACAATCGTGTAATTTTCTGAAAGATTTAATTGTGAGACGCAGACGTATCCCATACCTTGTTCAATTTCACAAACACGGTCTCGTACATGAACATGCCCAAGTAGTGTCTAAGTTCACAAAGATACAAACAAGGACATACACGTTCTCAGGTGTGGACATGTCCAATTTCAAAAAATTCTTTATAGATTGACCATTTCAGGTACCGCGTTGGGCCACTCAAAACCCTAATTTTTGTTTAGTATTTAAGAGGTACTTCTCTTATTTTTAGATAATTTTGGAATATCTTTTTTAATTGAATTTTAAACTTATCAGAGAATTTGTTCTTTTTGGCAGTTAATTACCTCATAAATTTGATTTTTAATTCTTAATCAATGGATCAAATTTTTTTATACAGCTCTTGCATTTAATTTAAACTTGTTTTGAGGATTCTCTAAGGTATGTAATTTTAAGCAGGTTAGTATCATAGCTTGGCTCTAAATAAGCTGTGGTTATCCTTTGTCTTCTTTACTATTTCAATTTTAATCGATCAATTTACACCTCAATGTTCATAAAAAGTCTAATTCCCTACCATTATCTTGAGTGCCACTTTGCATTATAACATTAATAAAATAGTACTTATTACATCCTAACATTACTAAAATAGTACTCATTAAACTACCAAAGTAGTAACATAAATAATAATAAGAGCTTATTTAGACCATTAGTGAAAAGTTAAGATAAAAATCACACATTTAACAAATGTTTAAGGAAATCATTTTTAAAATCAAATCAGTATGTGGGTCCAAATTGTCTTGTTGTGACATGACATAGGCTAAATTTATCGTATACTAAAACTTGCTAAAAACTTAATTAAGTTAAGATTTAGAGTGCTACTAGTACTATTTTAAAAACGTTGGAGTATAACGTAATATTATAAATAATGATAAGGACTAACTTAAACTTTTGAGAAACATTAAGGGGTAATTTGTGCCTTCGGTCTTTAGTATTCTAAAGAGCTCGTGAAGGAAGAAAACAAGTAATAAAAGGCAAGAGTGTGGGAGCAATATTAGTAAAGAAAAGCCAAAATTTTACAGTGAAACACAAGTGAATTGAGTGAATTAATTGCTAAACATGTGAGGAGATGTTATAAGGTTATTATCAACATTTGTATAAATTGAACTATGTCTTATCAAGATGAAGGAGGAATGATAATAAGTTCATGCTTTAGGCTATGCAATAACAGTTTGAATGACTGAATGTAATATTTATCAAGATTAGAAACTGATTTGAGTTGCAAGATATTGTTATAGCTAACTTATGAGTGGTACAATCACCACATGTTCCCAATGCACATGGACAATAAAGATGAGTTTTTGAAGATAATTTAGATGATGATGAAGAGAGAGATATCTTGCTGGAGGAATACCAAGTACAAAAAAGTTAAATGAACAAATTTACACATTGAAGTAATTGACAAGATAGAGGCCATGGAAGGGAGCCTAGCTAAGATGACAACCTTAGAAATATTAAAATGAAGATAGTTTCGTTACAAAAGATAAATGATCCTAAAACTTAATTAGAGCGAGAAAAGAATGAATTGATTTTTGACTACTATCATTATACTAAAGAGGAATAGGTAAAACTTATTATTATTAAGTTTATTGAATATGTTAATTTTTAGTAGGATCAATAACTTACGATAAATAGATGAAGGAATCATAAGAGACCTATTAATAACCGGAAAGATATGAAGGTGATAAACACAAACTCTGGTTCTCAATAATACCATTTAAAACTCTAATTTTTGTTTTAATATTTAAGTTTTTTTTTTACAAGGGAAAAGAAATCAAGCGCCTAAGGCTTTCGTACTTCTTTATCTTATTTTTCATTAAATTTCTCACTTACTAAAGCATTCTTTCTTCTTAGCCTCCAATTATCTCCTAAATTTAGTTCTTGCTTCTTTATAATTAATGAATAAATTCTTTTATACAATTATTTCAACTTTCTTTGGATTTAATTAAAACTTAATTCTAAATTTTCTAAAATATATTCTTAAGTGGGTTCCATAAACTTCCATTGCTTCTTCTCTACAAAGCCTTGTGTTTTGCACAGATGCTAAGGATGGTTGTGAATGCAAAGACAAAACTAAGCAGATTCATCAGAGGTAATCAATGGTTATGGTCTTATCATAATGGCAGAAAATCAACAGCTATAATAGATCAAATGCTAAGGTGGCATGAGGAGGAAGATGATACAATTCAATGGACTCTGACAGTCAAGAAATTTTAACAAAATGGCATGCAAGGGTTTGCTGCAAAAGGATCAAAGCAGAAAGGTTAGATGGACAAACCTGGTTTGGGATTCAAACATCAGAGCAGTTCATTCCTTTATACTTTAGTTAGGAATGAACAGGGAATTGCTCACTAAGAATAGAATGAAGTTTCCTACCAACTCATCATGATGCGAGCTACGTGAAGCAGATCTAGAAAGCCTGGAACACCTAATGATCAGATGTAGATTCAGCAAGGAGATATAGGCAAGAATCTAGTCTATACTGAACATTAGTAGTCCGGCCTTATCCTACACTGGTAACTGGCCAATGACAATCAAAATGAAGAATCATGCTGATTACAAGGTTGTTCAGATCAGCTAGAGCACAATGGTCTATAACTTATGGAAGGAAAGGAATGACAGAATATTCAGACAAGAAAGCAGAAGCATAAGGAGGCCTTTCATGAAACTGTACTACAGACCAGGCTAAGTTTACTAGCTAGAGGGTAACAACTAGTTTATCCACCAATATGAGAAGGAGATGGTCATTGGAATGAGTCACCTTGTATGTCAGGGTAGCTAGGAGTCAAGTCTTTTCAGGTTTTTGTGAATTGTTAATCTAAATTATTGATCTTTTGTACTAACCTAGAATTGAATTGTCACCGTAATGTACAATAACATATTAATGTAAGGTATTTAATTTTCCAAAAAAAAACTATTTGTAGTTTCATATCCCAATTTCTGAGAGATAATTGCCTTTAAGATGAAGTATGCAATATACTTTTACTACTGATAACTCTCTTAAGCTTTGTGATTTATTGAAGGTGAAGTCACTTTAAATATGATCTTGAAGGTCGAAGGTTGAGGATGTGCCACTTTGTACACTCAAATAGGCATGTCGTAGTTAAAGTCGTAACCATGCATACTCTGCAAAGGTAACTAGTTTCATCAATGCTTAATAGAGGTCTTGACGTTGTTCCAGTTGCAGTAACCTCCGATACAAAGTAGCCACCATGAACAGGAAACGCAAGAATGAGTCAATTCAGTCACAGCATTGAAGTAGGTTGGGTTAAATAGCATTAGCCATTAAGCAAATGAGAGGTCTTGTGCTGCCACACCCAAGACAACCTTGGGTCTAGTCTGTTGCTATCTCCTCGGAGACACTATCCTCTTTTGAAGGTACTGAATCGTATGACCTGTTTTCCAATAATTATTAACATCAACAAACTGGATGCACTTGAACTAAGAGAAAATGGGAAGAAATGAAAGTGCAAGTAAGTGCTTAATTGCAATCTTTCACTTCTGATACTTATAAACTTTTAGTTGATAGAATACAAGGATTTAAGCAAGAAATCAAAATGTGTTTGTTTTCAGCCTTTTTTGCCATTCCATTCCACGGAGTAAAGATCTCATTACAGACAAACAAGCAATAAAAGCAGCCTATTCGTTGAGATTACAAGCTGACTGAAACAATGAATCAGACAACCTAGAGTACACACATATCACGTCATCAACTTCCATAGGTATAAATCCACTTAGTTTGATTATTTGAAATGCCTTTCATTATTTCTCCTCCTAATGGAAAGGATAAGATCTCTGCCAGTATCGAAACTTTGTCTCAGGAATCTCTCAAACAAACTAAAAGATACCAACTGAAGAAGTCGAAAAATAGGATAAGATGACCTTTAAATGACAATTTTAGTGCCAAGATGAAAACAAACTATGCACTAATTTGGCACTGATGACTATATCACTGTATCGGAAATTTTGTTGCAGTGACATTCAGATGGATTTGAGAAGTTTAAACCATTACACGAATGAAGCATATTACTGATAATTAGACCATCAAAATGCATTAGCAACAAGAATAGCCTGTCTGCATCTAGCCTTGGCCTGCTCAAGCCTTTCACTTAGTGTCTCCTCTTTCACTGCAGCTTTAACCATAGCCAAATCCATCTCCATCAACCTCAACACTCTAAACAGTTCAGTCACCATTCTGTCCTGTACTTTCCCCTCATCTCTCAACACCTCTGCCTCTTCTCTCGCTCTATCTGCAACTATCTCTCCAGCCTTTGCTAACAACTCTTTTGAACCAAACTCTTTGCTCATCAGACTCTCCAACTTCTCCAAGAAATCCATTATCATCCATCCCACTGGCTTCTCTAGCTTTATCTCTTTTGTTCTCTTCCACCCTACTTCAAAGTTCGGTGGGTCAGGTTTTACAAGGCCTGTTTTACGCATTCTTTCTCGGACAATCTCTGATCTTCTCCGTTTTTCGATAGGAAAAGTTTCTGGACTGTTTAAAGTGGTGGAGGCTGGAGTCGGAAATGAGGGATCATTGTTGCTGGGCTCTGAAGCCGAGTTTGAAGTGCATTTTATGGTAGGGAAGTGTGTTCCTTGTGAATTTTGGCTCTTTTGGATGATGAGTGGTGGTGGGTTTGTGATGGGGCTGAGATGGTTTTGGTGAAGAGGGTTTAGGTGAGAGAGCGAGTGAAGGACAGTGGTAGCCATTAAAGCCCTGTAGCGAAGATAGAAGTGGATAGAATAAGGCTATGTTTTCTTGCTCTTCATGGCTAAGATAATCTTAGGAGCAAAACCATTGGGATGGCAACTAGGCTCGGATCGGGCGGTTTGGTCGAAGTCAAATTGCTAGATTTGAGTTTACCAAATTTCGGGCTAAGTCTTGGGCCTAGAAATTTTAAAAAAGTCGAGCCTTATGACCGATTACTAGTTTGGCCCAACTTTTTAAAAAATTTCTGAGTTGAATGTCAAAACTTTGCGTTTAATTTTTAATTTTTTAAAAAAAATTAAGCGGGTCAAGTTAAACTTAGGTCTAATTCGAGCCCTTGTCATCCGAAATTAAAAAAATATTTCCAAATATAAATTTAACAATTTTAGTCCCTTTTGCTAATGTCTTTCTCCTAAAAGGGAATTTTAACCTTTTATTCATTGTGAGGAGGGCATTTAGATTTCGATAATTGATATAAGTATAATTAGAAGGAAACCTATATAGCTGTTGTGCTAGATTTTGGAGTTTTATTATATCATTAGTTTCTTGTAATTTAAATATGTTTATTACGTGATAGTGCGATTGTTGTCATATAATTAATTGTGCATTTGTTGTCATATAATTAATTGTGCATGCATAATTTTGGTGGTACGTGTCCTCATATTAGTAGTTGTGCGCAAACCGTGTGACAATTTACTATATGCATATTATGATGTCACCAGAGGCCCCCAAAGGGAAGGGCATGTTATAATTTGCATAAATACGTGACTAATGGTTGAATCTTATTACTCGATTAAGGTGTGTAGTAATATGTTGTCCAAGTGAATGGACAAAAAGTGAACATGACCAAAAGTCGTATTTTCTTCTCTAAGAATGTCTCTCCAACTTTGGCACGAAGGATTAGCCAACTGTTTAACTTCACTCGTACCACGAATCTTGGGAAGTATCTTGGTGTCCCTATGATCCATGAGCGTATCATGAGAGATACTTATCGGTATATCCTGGACAATGCACGCAAGAGACTTTCAGGATAGCAGGTAAAGTGTCTATCTCTTATTGGGCGAGTTACCCTTACCCAATTTGTTATTTCGGCCTTTCCCATTTTTACTATGCAAACGGTCCGCCTCCCGCTCCGCCTATGTGATGATTTGGAGCGAACCATGCGAGACTTTATTTGGGGATTGACGGGAATCACTAGGAAGCTGCATCTCGTTAAATGGAAAATGTGTGTCAACCCAAGAATTCGGGGGGCCTCGGTCTTAAGCGTATTCGATCGACTAACGATGCTCTTCTCACTAAGCTCAGTTGGGAATTACTCGCAAAGCCCACAGCTTTCTGGGTTCGGATCTTATATGCTAAGTATCCCCTAGACCCGGACTTTATCCAGCCCCAGATTACCAGTCCAGGGGCTTCGAGAACTTGGCGAGGTATTGTAGCCAATTGGCACTTTGTTCGCCAATGTAGCGACCGAACTCTGGCCGATCCGCTACAGTAGAGCCCGGCCTCTACCGCCAGCACTCCAGGTATTGTCCTC
>JAOTAX010000112.1:0-53159 GCA_025629825.1 Erythroxylum guanchezii | reverse complement strand
GATGATGGTTCCTCACTGAGTTCGCAAAAACTCATCAAAATTTTGCATCTATTTTTTAGGTCTTGAAGAATACCTCGTTCGACACGGGAGTATGTCTACTGTAGGCAAGTGATGGATAGAGGTCGGGATCAGTTCGTGTCTGCATTAGTGTCGCATAATTGTATTCTGAAATTTCTGTAAAGGATGCTTGTAATTGTAATGAGCCCAATTGTTCATTAAATGATTGTAAAGTATTGTTAAATGATTGTAATAACTGAAACTGAAAATGTCTATTTCTGACACTGAAACTGCTTTCTTTTAATATGGGCTTCAATGATATACTGTTTACGGTTTATTCCGCGCGAATGAGTGTTTTTTTTTAAAAAATTTATACTGAGATTCATCTGACCGACTGATGTAGTACGCCACCCTCACGGGGCACGGACTCGGATATCACTAATGATATCGGGTTCGGGTCTCGCGGGAGTGGGATGTTACATCTTCGCTTCTCTCACAACTCTCTTCTCTTCTTTCTTTCTTCTCTACGTTTTTCTCGTCTCTTCTTTTCTTCTTTCGATTTCTTCTTCTCTTCTTTCTTATTCAAGACACATTTTATCCTTTTCTTCCAAAAATACCCCTCGTCTTTGGTTGTCCTTCCAATTTTACTCTTCTTTCATTTGATCTACTAACTCCTTTAATCCATTAATCATCATACTATACTCTAATTTAATTCTAATCTTTCTATCCAAAATTTTATTTTCTACTCATGCCCACAAAATTAATAACTCAATTCTAAGAAAATAAAAATAAAAATAACACAAATAAATAAATAAATCATAAATAAATAATTAAAAAAATTTAGAAAAAAAATTTTAGGGTCCAACAATAAGATTTTTAGAAAGAGCTATTAGTTGAAAAAGGCCTTGCCTTTTCCATGCTGAGTGATATGATAGGTACAACCTATCTACCCATTTAACCGATTGATCCACATTTCTAAGCCAAGGTTTTAAGGATTTTGGAGGAATTTTAAGGGAAATTGGACTTATTTTCTTCTCTTAAATAAGGGAGTGATGGATAAGAAATATCTACAGGTGGGGGAGTCCTAATAGTAAAAGAAAGGTCATATTCATTGTTGAAGTGTAGTAGCCTTCAACAGTGCTGAAAAATAAGAATTAAAATGTTAGAATTGACACGTTAAAGGAACATTAAGCGTAAGAATTCTTTACCTGATTCTTATGAAAGGTGAAAAGGACTTAAATGGAATGGATACCACTTTAAGTTTAACAGCCTCTAAAAGAAATGGAGTTAGGAAAAATTGTACGGATTTTTAGAAAACAATAGAATTAGATACATACTTCAGTGGCGGAAAAGAGAATAAAAGAATATTTGAAAGCCAAGGTGAAAAATGAGAAAGTAACAAGAGGCTTTTATAATGTAGAAACGGCTAAATCGTAAGGGAATAGTAAAAGGTAAGAATTTAAAGAGATTTACCATCTTTTGTAATGGGTATAGATTTCAAATTTGAAAAGATTCCAATGTAATCTTTAGATCTAATTATTCTTATATGTAAAATAGTGTTTGAGATTAAAGAGACTTCCCATAAGTGATATAGCATGGCTTAACTAGTGAATTCAGCTTAGAGACCTGCAAGTTTTTTAATGAAATTTGAATTCCAGTTAGGAAATCTGAGGAACTTTTATAATATATTTTGTTTGCTTAACCAAACATATACAGGAGGCAATTGTTGATAGCCTAAAATAAATTCAGCTCATTTGGCCCATAAGTGAAAGGAGTCTAATCTAGAAGTCTTGAAATTCATTAAGCCAGAGAATTCATGCATATGAGAATCAATTAAGTTCATGATTCAAGAATTCCAGATAATTAATACATAACTGACATATGTTTTAAAGAAAAATAGTGCAAGGAGGTAGTTAGTTGAAATATAGAAGGTAGTTAAACAAAAATATGGTTGAGTGGGATAGACATTAAGCACTTATAAGATGCAGAATTTCATAATATTGAAATTAAGAAGACTGCGGCTAGTAGTTAGTTAAAATATGGGAAATTGGATAGTTATAATGCAAAATTACTTTAAGGATAAGAAGATTATAAATTCACCAACACCATGATAAAGGAGGTCTCAACAACAAAATCTCTAGACAAACATAATCTCAGTACAACAACAATCACTATGTAAAGAGATCAATCAACTTATTCCAAATACATTTTGATATTTTCTAATTTTCTTTACTTTGTGAATTTCCCTTTATTATATTCAATTCACTTTGGTAATTTGTGATTCTTTTTTGCAGTAATCAATTGTTTTCTTTAATCCAAATTTCATTTTGTTAAATTTTAACATTTTGATATCTCATAATTCCACTTTCTAAATTTTTCGAAGTTCACTAATGTCATAGATAAAAGTCATACAAATTTTAAGAGAATTCTTCTCTAACGCATTCACATTTTAGATTAATACTAATTCGGAATCAATTCTCTTATTTTCGTTTTCACGTGTCACCCTGTACCCGAAACTATCCATCCATCCATTAACAATCTAACGAGTAAAGATAGAATTTTAATAGATAGATGAATGGTCTTGAGCACAAGGTAACATACGGAAACGGGAACAACCACCCTCTGTCTTACTAAATCTATCCTTGCTTATTAATAGATGGATGGATGATCTCCAGCACAGGATGATACACGGAAATGAAAACAGTCATCTTCTGCCCTACGAATTCTATCCTTGCTCATCGGAGTACAACCCAAAATTTGCATTGCCTTCCTCTTTTTCTTCTGTCATGTCAACAGATTGTCAAACGTCGAGATAGCCAAAAACAGACGAGCGGAGATGAAGCTTACGGAGAAATTAACTCATTACAGAGAAGGATGACAACCTCAAAAGCAACTTCTGCGAGAACAACCAAATCAAAACAGCGGGCGCTCTTCCTCCTTCACTATGTTAGAAGACGATCACAGAATCCTGAAAATGACCCCTTAGCTTTCGCCGTCAGAATCGTACAGACTCTGAATTTTACCGAATACAAACATTTAATAGAAAATATTTTTTAATAACTAAAATTAAGTAATTATGTACTTTTAATAAAATACAACATTTTTAATCGAATTACGAACCGTACATTTAAAAGTAATTACCATATGCAGGATACAAAATTTCTTTGGCTACAAACAACTACAAAGTGAACAGCTTTCAAACGTTTCAGCCTCATTCCCGAAACTCAGCATCCATCCTTATCTACACTATGTACAAGAAAGAATTGATGACCAAGAAAGAATACAATACATTTTGATCCCCAAAATTGCACGGCTACCGGTTGAAGCGAAAGAGTGAAATCATATTTGCGACCTTAACCGCATCACTAGCTGTTGTATACTTTCAAGCTTCTCATTGAGTTGCTTAAGGTCAGACATATGTTCTTTACAGGGCTCTGAACGTGATATAATATCAGTAACAAGGGTAGCACATTTGGACTGTGACTCTGAAACTGCCTCCTCAAGTGACGCAACCGTAGACTCCACAGTTGATGGCAAACTTAAACTCGTCATATTTGTTGAGGGAGAGAATCCAGTGCTGCAAGGACTGCTGCCCCTGCTGTTCCTTTCTGACGTGAAAATTTTGTCAAACCCCTCTGTACCTGCATGCACAAATTCATTGTTATCAACCATAATCAATAATCATTTCTAAGTTGATCAAGGATGAAGAAATCCCCTCAACAAAATGATTATTGAATTGAATAAAGCAATTTGTAACATCAACTTGGAGTTTTCAAATGCTATAGACTAATAGATCTTAAGACTTGTATAACATTGATTGCTTAAAGATTGTCGTTTTTAACTTCTTCACTATGAAGATACTGGGAGGATCTCAGATCTCGATACACACTAGATATTCAAAATGACAGTCCAGGAGGTGGTCAAACATTAATCGTACCAAGGTTGCCAAGCTGATCTATGGCTGCCCGTCCAAGGGCCTTCTCCAGCTTGAGTAGCCTCAGGATTCCAGCCGTTATCCGACCCATTGCATCAACTTCAGACTTGCACAATAGAGCAAGGTGCTGAAGCTCATCTTTGGTTACGACCCCCTCCATCTACAACGTAGAAATTACAGTAAGATATAAAAACCATAACCGTAAATAGAATATCTCAACAGAGAGCCATCAATTAAAAGTTGGCAGGCTTCATTACCGGTTGCTTGACAGAAAATTTCAAATTTTCCACCATCCAATTTGCCATTTCATCATCAGCACTTTGCTCTGACGCCAC
Organism: Erythroxylum guanchezii; assembly: GCA_025629825.1. Lineage (NCBI taxonomy): Eukaryota > Viridiplantae > Streptophyta > Magnoliopsida > Malpighiales > Erythroxylaceae > Erythroxylum > Erythroxylum guanchezii. The sequence goes on along the minus strand of JAOTAX010000112.1, from coordinate 48,893 downwards.
AACATGAATCTCAACATTTATGCCGCCAGGTGCCTCAACAACTTCCTTGATTCCATTTGAAGAGACAGAAATGCCCTTCTGCCCCTGTGGTTTCAATATTTGCAAACCTTCTACACCAACCTGCAGGTATGCTCAACCAATAGACATAAAGATTCTCGTAAGCAAGCACATGGTCATATGTATCTTGAAATTTAAAGCATCAATAATTAGTTTAAATGCTTCTAAGAGATCTGAAGAGAAATGAAATCACAAAATCCCCAAATATGATTTTGCTTCAGGAAAAAGTAACAGAAGTGAAGGAACAGACTCGCACAATGGGACTATTTTGTTTTAAAAGTAATAGGAAGGAAAGTGAAGGAACAGGCTCCCACAATGGGACTATTTTGTTTTCCTTTCTCATGTCTCCTGCTGTTTGAGTAAAACCTCTATATGTGTTCCCCTCATTTTCCCCTCCCTAGGTTTCCTCTCTCCAAAATGTAATATCAAGCCAATTATCCTCTATTCATTTTACTTCTCATTTCTATTCCATCTAATAATCTCAAAGATTAAATTCATAAAAAGAACTATAGATTAAGCAATCCCCACCGTGACCAACTCCACAGGATATTTGTGTGTTCTGCTCAACTTTGCTCTGCCATCCACCTCATGCTTTGCATCGCTCTTGGCTTTTACCAACAAACTTTGGAAAGTTGCATGCCAAGACCTCTGTTCTCTGCCCACATCTCCTTGGGTGGAAAACCACCACCTTTCTGCCATCTCCTGTGCACCTTCAAGAGCAAATAACCAGTCTTTCAATTCTATGCACAAATCCACATCATCTGGCATTCCTAGTTGCAATGCCCCAGTATCTCCTCCATCTCCTGAGCCTCCATCTGCAGAAAAACAGGGAATGAAGAGAACTGCCATTGAAGAACCTTCAAACTTCAAAACAAAATCAACAGAGCATATGATATAAATGAAGAGAATTCCTACCTCCTAAATCATCAATAAGAAGAGGTGATGCTTTAAAAAGTTTTGAAAGTGGCCCCTTTGCTATATACCCCAATCCTTTTGACAGCCCCTCACCAGGACCACCATCAGGTCCAAGTACTCCAAAGCGATGCATGAGGGCTTCGGCATAGTTCATTCCTCCCCCAAGGCGAACTCCAGAGATACAGGCAGACACACATAGACTATGGCACTCCCTATCCTCTTCACTGAATGGCATCACATGTACCATGCTTACATCAAGAAATGGATTTGCATTGCCAATACAATTTCTTTTATGTTTTATTTCCTTGTGTACCCAAAAGACAGTTCTCAACTGATGATATCCATTTGCTGCCACAAGAAGATCATTTTCAACTGAACCCGAAACTGTGTCATTCTCATGGAACAAGCTTCTGTCAGTGTCCACACAGTCCACCTCAACACTCTGCCAGTGCAAAGTGGATGAAATCGCAATAGCGCCACCAAGGGTTCTATGACTGACTTTGAAGAAAAGATCTTCTCCAATAAATTGAACCAGAGGCAGTCCCTCTGCATCTGTAGCAGAAGGCTCTAAAAATCTCAGCTGAAGATTTTTCAGTGCCAAGCACACTGCAGTATCACAGGGAACCTTATCCATTAGCCTACCACTAGAACACTCATTCCTATTTGCATTTAGTCTTCTGTTTTTACCAACTGATGCAATCTTTTCACCAACTCTTCCAAAGTACGTGTACACGTCTAGGACAAAAAATAGCTGCTCAACAGAAGAATTTGACAAGTATTGCTCACAAGCTATCCCAACCCTAACAACACCACCAGGAGGAGGGATAGCAAACAATGGCCTTCCATCAGATGAAACCATAGCTACCTCGATAGAAGAATGCTTCAGTTCAACACATCTCCACGAGCCCAAAGTCAAACCACAAGAATTTAGTGAACCTGTTAAATTAAAACGTGTTTCCAGAGATAAACTAATCAATGATGCTGTTGCAATCCATTTCTTCTGGCTAGCATCAATTGGTTGGCCCTCCCAAAGACAGAAACAAGCAGGATCCTTTTCCAAGTTGAGTAACTTGGGTCTCAATGAAGGTGACTCTGAGAAGGACAAATTTTCAAGGTGAAGCTTTGCTCCAGTGAAGGAACTATCAACCATAGAGTTCCTGCTGTCAGCTTGATTGCTTGATGCACCCACATCCAAAGGAATACTGACATCCAACTCCTTAAGGTTGAGGATCATTGAATTTATGGAAGAATCTGGTAAAACATCCCCAGGATTGACAACAATACCATCAACTAAGAAAGATGATATCCTCAAACATGATTCTTCTTGAAGATGAATCTGAAAAGGCAAGGGAAAATGGTTACAAAAACACATGAATAGCATTCCTGATAAAAAGCTCATAAACTCAGATCATTAATTCATACCATAAGAGGTTGACAAGCAATAACTGTTTTTGAAGCAAAAGACGGTGGGGCCGGGGATGGCATGACCTGAAGAGAATGTAGGCATATCAAAGGAACACCTGTCGTTGACTGCCACCGTAGTTCTTCCAAGGGATATATTGGAGGACAGAAATTCTCAGCTGTAAAAGCAATTAACAATTGGGATCAACATTGCTGACTTCTAATACATCCTAAAAGTACGAACTAATAAAATTATAACTGCTCAAAACCGAGGGAGTTATACTACCAAAATCTGGAAGTTGAACAAGATTTTCCACATCAGCCTGCATGGATGGCTGAATCAAAGTGCACGGAGGGCTTGAGAATGTATCCCTACATTCACATGAATTACATGAATTAATAGCAAATTAATCTGATACAAGGGTAGGTAAAGTATAATCAAGCCTATTCAAAATACTACCCAAACTCGAGCATCACCTCAATATAACATATACAAATATGCGTTTTCCAATAACCAACTAGAAACTTTCCTATCATATCATAAATATAGTTAAAGAAGAGATTTTGTTAAAAGCTATTTGAGGGACTATAAAGTGTAATAGCGTACAGTTTTGCCAACATGCCCTTGAAGACCAGGGCTGCATAGAAGAGAATTGAGAACAGTATGTTGTTAGGCAAGTCCCCCTTATTTAAGCTATACCTCTACATGAAATAAAGAAGTTTGAGATGATATCCGTATGGCCAATTGCATAAAACTTGAAGAAAGGATAAGGGGGGCAGGGAGGGTATTACTTAAGAATACTAAATCATTGGCCAAAATAGATTTAAACACTAGTTACAGCACAGCTCACAAGCCCTACAAATTTAACACCACTTGCTTCTATATACAAGAAAAATCAGAAATCCACTGGAGGAACAATCTACAATTTTTGAGAACATAAACCCACCAACCATATGTCTGGCAAATTTACTATCTCTCAGCGTATGTATTAAAAGAGATTCCCAAGCTCTATGCAACATCTCCATACAATAATGAGTTAAGCACATAGTGGGTAATCCAAGATGCTCCTACACATCAGTTTAGCAACTACAACAAAGGAATCAGGTTTTCTTATACAAACTATCCCATTCAACCCCAAGTGCATTGCAATTGCAATTTTCGTCCATGTTCATTGCAATTTTTGTTGGTAATCCTTCTTCTGAAGTAAATTGAGACACATGCTCCTGGTACAACTTGGTGTGGTGCCTTAACACCTCCCCTGTTTCATTTCCACTTCAAAACATAACCAATTTTCTCCAATTTCTGGTCCCTTAAATTTCATATGCTAGTGGTCTAGATCAGATATACATCTGTCATTAGTAAAGATATGCAACAGAATTCTTAAGCAAGAAACGGAACTTAGACCCAAATGTTATATGTGCTAACAGAAACAGGTTACACTTATAATCTGAATTAAATGATATCAGCTGCATAATTCCTTCTCCTTTGAATTCTCCTTTGAATTAAACCAATCAAATTACAAAGTAAAATGGCAAACAAGCGGTCGAAGTTTAAAGATTACCACCTACTAAAATTTCAAATTGATAAAGCTAAGATCATATTTGTTTCCATTTTTATTTTTGATTTTCTGTTTTTGTTTTCAAATTCAATAAACAAATATGTTTGTTTGAGTTTTTAGTTTGTTTGTAATTTTGGTTTCTTCCACTTTTAAAAAATTATGAAAAACATAAAAAGTGACTTTTGTTTTTTTTCATAATTTCATTTACTATTAACTAAATATATATTAATTAATATATTAATATATTAACTTTTAACAAAAAATAACGAATAATTTAACTTAATACTATATATTTAATTAATTAAAATTAATTATTAATAAGAATTAATTTTAATTAATAATTTTATTCAATTTTTTAATTAAATTAAATAATAATTATTAAAAATAAGTAAATGAAAAATATCTTCAAAATATATAAATTTCAAATAAAATTTGATTTAATAATTAAAATATATTTTTTAAATATTAATATTTTTAAAAAGATAATTTTAAAATTCTTTTTTATAATTAAATTAATTTTATTAATAATTTGTTGATAAATATTATATACGAGATTAAAATAAATTTATTTAATTAAAAATAAATTATCTTTAAATTTTATCTAAAATATAACTACATTGATATTAACAATCAAACAAGTTTTTGTTTTTATTTGAAAGAAAAACAAAAACAAAATACAAAATACAAAAATTGAAAACTAAAAAAAAAAAAGTAGAACCAAACGACCCTTAAGTGGACCTAAAACCCAAGCCAAGGAGTGCTACATGTATAAATGCTAGTCCTTCATGCAAGAAAAAATAAAAAAAACCTTAAGAGCTTACATGCAGCAAGTCTAACTTAATCTACAGAACAACAATCTAGGAAACTAGACCTCAAATTACCTCAGGAACAATCCACCAATCATAACCTTAGTCAAGTTATTGGCAATTTCTCCATCACAAACTGCAGCCTGGAAGGTAAATCACAGAATGAGACAATTGACAAAAAATTATGCGTCACAAATCAGTAGCAGAGACTGGCATGTAGCGAAGGAAGACAAAAAATCTTGGCTATCAGAACTTCTAACAGCAGATATACAAAAGTGCAAACCTAGATATTACAAATAAATGTAGCATGTAAAGAAACCATTGGTAAAATTCATGACAAATTTGCTCATGTCCATGCCACAATTATTTTTCACGTCGAATCTGACCATCTAAGTGCCTTTGGGACTACTACAAATATCAAAGCATGGAGACTTTTCCTTTTTTCCTTTTTTCTTCTTTGGTGCATAGAAGAGTGGTTGACATTAGTTGCTCAAACAGCTCACTATATCTTCCTTATCTTCATACTAGACTGTTTTCAACATTCCAAGCCAAGGAAAAATAAGAAAAGATTAAAACAGATCCAGCTAACTACAGGGTCATTTAAGATGCACAAAATTCTCGTCACCAAAATTATGGGACAAGGAAGTTAAATTATTTAACTACATGAAGGCATATTAACTTTGTCAGGAATGACAAACTGCAGATCAGTAGCTCACAATTGTTTGTTAAGGTTGCCCAAGACAGAACAGATCCTTGCCCACAAAAATTGGACTAGCAAAATAACAAGACTTTACAAAATGAAAAAGGTTGTGAAGCTTTACCCGAGAAAAGTTCAGAGACTGCATCAGGAGTTCAAGCTGGAACTCTGCATGGAAAAAGAGACATGAAGAAGATGTTCTAGTCTTATACATATGCATACCCTCATTCACACTAATTTACAGTCCCATGTAGGACAGCATGCAACCCATGCAATGTCTTAAGAGGTAGATGAACACGCATTTTGGATAATATACACAAATGAGTTTGAACGTATCCACTATAAATTAAAGAGGGAAACCATGAAGTTTTAATTCCATTCAATCAAGAAAACATTCGTGTGCCCTCAACATGAAGTGTGAACAAATCATTAAAAAAAAAAGAAAAAGAAATCTACCATAAAGGAGCTCAGTGTGGCATGAACACGACCACCCAGTCATATGTAGTATCAAAATCCAATCAAAACCCTTAAGTTGTTGGCTAAGGTTCACGACTATTATTCTAACACAATGAGAAATGAAATCAAGACAAACACAGTAATGGTGCAGAGAATAGTAATTTTCTAACTCACACAGTCTTAAGGAGATCTTCAAAAGAAATTAAAAAACAAACCAGTATCTTTAATGCGTAGAAAAATGTGGTCCACAACAATAGAGACTAGAGAGCGTCCTGCTGCTTCACTAGATCGCTGCAAGCATTCAGACACACCAAACTTAATTCAGATTCACATAGCAAGCTAACAACAGAATGCTAAAGGCTAACAAGACTTAAAATTGTTACCTGCTGAGACTTTAAATCCACGTCTCTGTTTAGGCACACATATAATCCTGTCAAGAAGCGGAGAAAAGCACGAAGACCTGCCCACACAAGTATATCTCAACTATTAGAAGTGATGTTGCAGCAAGCAAAACAAATGTGATTGAGCTTTTGATGCTTATACCTGGTTCACTTAAAGCTGGACAGACAGCTTCAGGAATATGTAATTGAACCTCAAGCCCAAGTGGATTGTTAAGTTCAGTCCTCTGCATTGTGATCTGAGAGAAAAAAAAGTGATAGATTAGAGCCTAAGCATAACGACATTGGCTAAGGCCCACTAGAATTGCTCCAATACCAAACTCATCAAGAATTTTCTTAAGATGGATTATATGGATTACATAAGCCTCTCCAGATATTCCCTCTAGAAAACGTTCTCCCCCAAAGAAAACTCGCTTGGCACCATCATCATCTCTCTGGGTTAATCCTTCCTCAGAACGTGCTAGACTGGCATCAGCAAACATGTCAGGATGTGGCAAGAGATCAATAGATAGCGACTCCCATTCGAGTTTCTGCAAAGTTAAATTTATTATCAGCAGTAGTTTCCATAAAGCATCCAACTTCCCACCCCAGAAGAGAGAGTTCGATGTAAAAAAGAAACTATATTCTCAGTCTCGCCAATAACAACAGAATAATATCCATTACATACAAAAGTTATTTTCAGGTATGAATGATAAAGAGTTTTTATTATTTTCAGATATGAATGATAAAGAGTTTTTATTATTACTCTGAACACATAGATGAATTTTTTTTCGTTGGAGAAATCACGTGCTTCCTTCAAATTTACAACCTACAAGATAAAACTGTCCACATAAGTAAACAAGAAAGGAATCAAGAAAACATAAAAGCACTGGATGGAAAAACTACCTCCCAATTTTCATTGGTAGTATACAGTACAAGGTTCCGTATGGTAACTGATGCCATCGGTGATGCCCTAAGATGGAAGAAAAACACTAAATAGTTGTTTGTCAACGTGAGATAAAGAATACTTTTCCATTTAACTTTATTATTTTAGGCCCATTTATAAATTTTGGTATGCTGTATGTCGATTGTTGTCATTCACAAAAGTTCAGATTTGTAAGTAAACAACTATTGCACAGAAAAGAAGAGGGATTTCAGAATACACATAGATTGATTAACAGACGGTAAAAACAGTCATGGAGAACATTAAAGATGAAGACAACTAGAACTTACCAAGCAGCGCCTCCCTTACGTCGAGCACCCCCACGTGTTTCAAGCAGAAGATTAACAGTTCTAACCTGAACGGTCATGCCATCTGCAATCTGGTAATAGTTAAAAAGAAGTTTCAGGTTCAATAACCAGGTCTCTTTTTTAAGAAATCAAGCAGAAGATAAATACTAGAAAACCAATATTTAGTTGGTATGGCCGCATATATACTTCCACATCAACCCATATTAGCATAAATCTAAAACCATGACATGGTTAACAATAAATATATTCCTTAAATTCCAAACCAAATGGTGAGTTTGGGACCTAATAACTGAATTCATTGTCAATATTCTTCTAAATTGTTTCTTTCCATCAGCTTATAGTTATTCATGCTTGAGCAGCACAGTTAATGTTTGGGAAATAGGTGAGCATAATTTTAAGGGACTACTTCCTAGATGATACATGCAACTCATCCCCAGTTACAATCTTTATGGCCATGATAGCAGTTTTACGAAACTTGTATAAATACTTTTTTATGTTTTTTTAATATTATATATGTTAGGATTAAGGATAGGATGAAGTTCTAAGATATGGTCTGTCGTTGTTGACTAAAGAATAACAGAAAACATAAACAACTTCATTAAAGACAGCACCTGACCTTATCAGCAAATCCATAGCCGCTACTTTTATTTGAGACAGTAGATGACTGGGTGCTGCATGAAGACAGAATAAATCATTACATAACTTAAACTCTCCTGATTCAATACTCAATTTTGAACGTTTCTTACCTTGTTGGGCTACCACACAATTCGTCTGGATTCTCCTCCAACACTATATCAAGCCGATCAATTTGCACAATAATAGGTTCTATTTGCACATTACTCACATAGGGAAGCTGAAGGTCCAAAAACCGAAGAAGTAGAAACATAGCAATCAAACTGAATTAGCAGCAAGAATTCACTTTCAATCTCAGAAAATATGCAAAAGCACGAGGAGACCAAGAAAAAAATTTGAAACATGTGAATTCCCTATAAACGTCCAGCAATCCACCTATTCCTCGGCAACATGAAATTTTCAGCCTTTACCATTTAACCATTCAAAAGAATGTAATAACAATACAAGATTTCTAATTGCAGGGTGCAAGGAAGATTGTTGCAGGTTATTGCCACAATTAAGTCATATTGGTACCATTGCTGCAGATTGATGTGGTTTATCAATTGCAATCTTTTGACCGAAACTAGGATTGCAATCCGCAATGTGAGACGAAAATTGTTGGCCAATGGCAACAACATGAATGCAGGCAGATCAATAAACAATTATAACACAATGCAAAAACTCGAATAGGACAGTGAAAAACATGAGAAAATACTAACAATTATCTCAAATTTGCCGACTTTCGCCTTGGTAACATTCAACGCCGGCGGCAATCCCATGCTGGCGTGCAAAGCGTCTCCATTTAACTCTAAACAGCAAAAGGCAAGGCCAACAAAATTAACCTCACATCGATCAATGCTCAAAAGCTTTCGATTGGCAAAACCTACCTAAATTGGAAAGTTGAACGGTGCGGCCTTGGAGTTTGAGCTGATCTCTAGAGAATGACTTAAGCCAGTACTTGAGCGTGTACTCTAAGGCTCGTGCCAGTATCGCCTCCATAGCCGACGATGCTGCCACGTCAACACCAAACCACCGCCGTCACGAGCAGAAGCAAGCCTCTCCTCCGCGCACCAGGAGCCCCTGGATCCAATCTAGACTTGAAGGGAGAATCGTGAGAAACAAATGTGAAAGCTACTATTTTGTTGATGAGAGTAGAGAAAACAAGGAAGAGGAATGTGAGAGGTGGCACGTGCGATGATAGGGCGATGGCACGTGAGAGGTTTATATGGGGAAATGCATTGGATCCCGGGTGGCGGATGTCAGGCGGCAGCGGTGGATTTGTCGGTGTGTGAGTGTCTTTGTGTTGGGGAAAAGTCACTGCCGCGTGAGATTAACCTGTGCCATATTTTCATTTTTTTTTTTTTACAAAGGAAAGCCCAAAATTTGAAAAAACTAATTATCGCAATGCTCTACGGGTACACTGCTTCTTACGGTGAATGATCCCCAAAATTGTTATAGGAGGTTCCTGAAAAATATAAATGCCTGGGCTGGCCAAAGTTGCTAGAGCTGCCTGATGATCCACGAGCTGATTCCTTTTTTGATGTATGTGTTGAATCTGCACTTTCCAATTTTGTTGGAGTAAACTACGGCACCTGCCAACAAAAAATTATTATCATCAATTACTGTAGTGGAAGATGAAGAGGAGAGGATGTTAAGGATTTCCAAAGAATCCACTTCTAATATGACTATACAATACCCAAAGGACTAAGCTACAGTAAAGTCACATTTTCAATTTTATCAGCATAATTTGGATGAGAAAATAACTCTTAAGTATAATATAATCGTTATTATCATTGATTAAAAATTAAATTGATAAAATAAAATTTTAAAAAATTAAAAATTAAATTAGTATTAGGATGTCTTAAAATTGATTAAAGATTAAATAAAAATAAAGAATTTAAAAAATTATTAAAAACGATTATTCTTCGTTTGTTAAATAAAAATTAATTTATTTATTTTAATTTATAAGAATTTATTAATTTATGAAAATTAACTATTAATTAATAAAATAATTAATTTTTAAAAATAAGAATTATTAAAATAAATTAAAACATTAAAAAATAAATAAAAAAGATCGAATTGAATTAGTTGTTGATTAATAATGTAAATTTGATAAAATAAGAAACACATCAATATTACTCGCAACGAATATTTGAATTTCAATTAGACAAAACTTTATGTCATATCATACAACATGTATTTAGAGGGCCATGGCTTATTGATAAAGGGCATCTTGATTTCTCCCTACCCTTTATCTCTCTGTCATACATTAAAATACGATAAGCAAACAAAAAAGAGAATGATGCGTATTGATTAATTTAACTTAAAAGTAGCCGAGGAAGGCAAAGCTATTCCACGATCAACCCACAATCCCCTCTCTCAAAACTTTCCATTTAACTTTATTTATTCTGAACCATGACGTAATTTTTCATTTAAGGGTTTAGAGCAATAGACATTTGGAAAAAATCTTTTGTTTTGGAATTTCTGCCAAAAACTATAATAAAGAACTCCAATCAATCATTGAAAAACTATGTAAAGGGTCATGACCTCCTTTACAATTCAAAGTATGATCTTATCTTTGGAAAGGGAGAAGAGACAATCGGTTTCGTTCTTTTACCTCTCTGACTCCAAAGTTCAAATTTCAACAGGATCGTATTGGATGGGTGGCATAATCTCGTGTCCGATGATCAAATGTGTTAAAAGTTTTGGCTTGATTTGTTAGAAACCTACATCCTTTGTAATCTTTTAGATATATTATTATTAGGAATTTCAGTGTCAATTTTTTGTGGAATGCTTATTCAAAGTTCCCATACCTAACATTCAAAGGGTTTTTATCTTAATAGATTTAGTGAACTCTATAAAATTTAGAATCAAAATTTTAAGAGAAAACATACTTTGAAATGTGCTGATTTCTAAATAGTTTTTAAAAAATTCAATAATGAGTAAATTACATGATGTTTATAGCTTCATATCTAAATGTTGAATGACTAAAGAAACTTTATATGTTTTCTCTTAGTCGAATTGGCATTGGCATGTAAATTTGAATTTCATAAGATAAATAAGGAAAAAGAAAACACTGATAATATGAATTTTATTAGTTCAGGACAAATTTTTAAAAATTCAATTTAAATCCTAAAATGACAAACATCTTAACAAAGTTATACTTTGGTAAGTTGTGCATCACGTCATTATTAATATGTCACAATTTTATTATTATATGAATCTCACGATACTTTTAACTAAAAAGCATATTTTAACCTTAATATTTTCATCCAAATATATGTCAAATCTAATGTTTTGGAACACTCATATTAGATGCTAACACTTTAAAAATGTTTAATTTAAACTTTAGGGTTGATTATTAAAAAAAAACTTTAATCAATTTTGTAATACTTGTCTAATTTCTTTAATCTATGTGTAACACACAATGTTGTGAATACCGTACCGGATTGAGTTCTAGTACGGTACTATACCAGTACCAGTCAATACTGAGTACCGCTTCAGATAATTTTTTAAATTTATAAAATAGTCCCTAAATTTTTTTAGAAATTGCAAAATAATTCACCATCATATTATACAGTTATACTATATAGTTTATAAGTTTACATCAACCTTGTTTCCAAAAATCATAATAATAAATAATATCTATGGGGAATGTATCTATTGAACCTTGTTGTAAGGTTCATTTGAGTTTTACATGACATATTTTATATGTGATCTTTTGATCAATTTTGGACAAAGAGGGTTAATGTGTTGTATTTAATGCTTATGTTGTATAGTTGTTGTTTAATGCAAAGCATAATGGTACAACTTTCTTATCATATGGTTTGTATAGAATATGTTTTACCCTGAATTAGATACATGCTTCTTCATATATTGCTAAACAATTCATGAAATGAAGGACACTGATGAATGAGAAGCCATACATATTGTGGCATAAATGTTTAAGCCACATTTCCAAAGCTAGGGTTGAGAGATTGATTAAGGAAAACATTTCTCAATTATAGATTATGATGATCTGGGAATATGTGCTGACTGTTGCAGGGGTAAGTTGACTAATAAGGATATTAAGGTCAACTCATGCTTTTGACTTATTGAGTCTGATACATAAAGATATTAATAGAACTTATACAATTGCATTGTGCAATTTTAAATGTATTCTAACATTTGTTGATGATTATTCCCATTGCAATTATATGTTCTTGCTTAAAAACTCAAGGTCGAGAGCCAATTGGGAAAATTCATCAAGATAGTTAGATTTGACTATAGAGGAGAATATCATGGCAAACACGGTATTTTAGGACTTTAAAAGATCCATTTGCCAAATATTTGGAATTAGTTAAAATAGTGACTTAATTCACTGTGTCAAGTAGTTCTGAGTAAAATGATGTGTTGTCGAAAGGCATAACTGTACCCTAAAGGACTTGAAGAAGTCGATACAAAACAGGGCTATTCTACTCGATTATTTAGAAGTTTGGAAACCTAGCCTTGCACACATTTGTGTATGAGGTTGCCCTACTAAGGTCGAATAATCCTTATAAAGAAAGATTGCATGCTCATTCCGAGAAAGATTGCATGCTCGTTCCGCTTATTACTAATTAGTAACATATCTCAACCATTTTAAGACTATAAATTTTACTGTATAGAAGTGGGACTAGAGTAGTGGAATTACAAACAGCTAAGTTTCTAGAATACAATGTCTATAATGATGGTGGGCTCTTTGTCGAATGATAGCAGGGCGGATACTACAATTATTATGCACCCGCTACTCATACAGTTAGATCCGGTGAAACTAGGTCTTTGTACTGTGCCTGTATTGGAATAAGAATCCATACCTATACACACAGTAGTTCCTAGGAATACAAGATCTAATGCAGTTAGGTAAATCCACCAGAGTAAGACAACCTGCTATCCCATCTGATTACATAGTCTATCAGGTGTACAGAACTATGATACTAGACATGTTTTGAATCTAATTACTTTTACAGAAGTTCTTTTTGGACCCAATGCGGATATGTGGTGGGATGCAATGAATGACGAGATGCAATCCATGAAGCATAGTAAGGTTTGGAAGCTAGTTGATTTACAACGAAACTGTAAACTCGTCAGTTGTAAATGAAGATTAGACCTAAAGGATTTCAAGATAGAGTTCAGCGGTTTATAGGCTGGCTCAATTGCCTAATGGTTCGCTCAAGGAGAAAGGTTAACTTTAATGTTACCATTTCTCTCATATCCTTGTAGGATAAATTTTGAGTAATTAAGGAAATTGTAGCTCGTGATAATAAAGAGTTACATTAGATGACTGTCAAAACTGCTTTCCTGAATAAGGACCTTTATAAAGAGATCTATATGGTATAACCTGAAGGATTTCAGGATGCAAATGGAACTGACATGGCTAGCGCATTATGCAGATCAATATATGGTTTATATCAAACCTTTCGAAAGTGATACCTTATAGTTGATGGGGTTATAACCTCTTTCGGCTTCGTGGAAAATAAATTTAAAAGATGCTTGTACTATAAGGTTAGGGGGAGGAAAACTATCTTCATATTACTGCATGTGGTTGATATATTGCTCACGATAAATTACTTGACTATGTTGTATAAGGTTAAGCAACTTTTGGTTGAGAACTTTGACATGAAGGACCTTGGGGTAGTATCTTTTGTCCTAAGTATTTAGATTCATCGGAACAGATCTCAACACTCATTAGGCTTCTCATAGAGTGCATACATTGAATAATGTGTTACAAAGGTTTAATACGGTTAACAGTAAACCTTTCGTAGCACCTATCTCTCATAATCAGAGATAATCTTTGGCACAGTATCCAAAGAATAAAGTAAAGAGAGAGGTCATGAGGAATATTTCGTATTCTAGTATGATTGATAGTCTGATGTATGCTTGGCTATGTACTAGGCGGGACATTGCATTTCCTATTTGACTATTTGGTCAATATTTGGTTAATCCAGGTGTAGACTATGGGAATGCAATCAAACAAGTGTTGAGATACTTAAAGGAACTGAGGATTATATATTGGCATATAGCACAATCAACAAACTAAACCTCGTAGGGAATTCGGATTCAAATTTAGCTATGTGTCCGAATGATCGAAAGTCCACTTAAGGTTACATGTTTTAAGTTTGTAGATGGTGCAATGTTGTGGAAGAGTATCAAGTAGACACGGGAGACTTCCTCAATCATACATGCAGAGTGTATGCTAAGGGGCTGCTTGACAAACGGTTTAGCTCAAAAACTTGATTTTTTAGTTGTCTATGGTTGATTTAGTGGCTAGACCCATTCGATTGTATAGTGGTAATCTTCTCGCTATGTTGTTTAATAACAACAAATAATATCAAAGGGTCTTACCATTTAAAGGTCAATTATTTGGCCATAAAGGTGTTGATACAAAAATGTGACATTAAAGTTTGGAGCATTTAAGAACCGAGGAAATGATAGTCGATCCTTTAACTAAAGGACTTCGCCCATTTTTGTTTATGACACAACTATACAGAATAGGTGTTTTGACGTCCTTAGACAATGTTAGTTAGGAGATCGTTATGTTTGCTCCATGTACATTTGTACATTGTGATATATTATGATAGTATGATGGTTCATCGATAAAGATGATCATTGTTTATCCTCAGTAATACTTGTTATCATACATTGTCATAATACATATAAAAGTCTTAAGATTTGTGTCTATCTTAAGCATTTAAAGGCCATTGGGCATATATACAGATTGACCTTGAGCCTATGTCGTTAAGACACATACAGTTGTAAACAGATATCCATAAGGTTTGACACGACATAGGGGGATATAAGCTTTTAATCCCATAAAGGTTCTCTAATGCAGTTTAACATTCAGTTGGAGAACATAAAGGTTTTCTCTAATGTAGTTTAGCATTTGGTGAGAGGAAACAAGTTTTCTCTAATGTTGTTTAGCATTCGGTGAGAGAAAACATAATTTCTTTAATGCAGTTTAGCATATGCGATTTAACACAAAGTTGGAAAATTCGAGACCTATAAACAAAGATGATATAATTTAGATCATAAAGGTATCATCTTAGTTTGACACACTACATTTTTCCATTTATGTTAGTGAGGTATTAAGTATACGTGATTATATTGAATTTGTGTCGCATATGACACTACATTTGATACTTTTCGATATTGAAAGTCTTGCAAGACAGAATGATGGACTTTCATTATCTTTGGATCAAATGTTTTGTTTTTAAACTTAGTCAACTAATTCAGTAACGTGGCTTAACTGAGTTTTTAAATTAGAGTTAAAACTATAATTAATGCTTGTCCAATGGGGATAATGTTGGACAACTTTGTCCTTTCTCATAAAGTTGGACAACTATTCATTGTATTTTTCAGTTTTTAAATAACTTATCAGTTAAGTTACGTAATTTGATCTAGACAAAGATAATAAAGTGGCCCAATAAATGATCTAAATCAATGGGTCAAAGTCCGTATGAAAAGTAGATCCCAATCAGTATGGACCGGACCCATATTGGACCTGTGATGGGGAAGCCCAATATGGAAACTATATATAAAGGTTAAGGTCTCCTGCAACTACTCATATCAATCGTAAGCATAACGATTCTCTAACTCATTAAGAGAGCTTACGTTTTGAAAAAACTATAGAAATACCTTACCAGCATCAATGAGAGTATTTCTCGTGAAAAGGGCAGTGGATTCACGCTCGTTTCAACTTTGGAAAGCTTGTTTGAAGCTATGGAAACAGAAATCATGTATTTTTTGCATTTCTTTGTTTCTTTTCCTTTCATGTTTGATCTGGGATACATAACTAAGGTACCATTATGTATTACAAGACAGAGATATGAATAGAGTTCGGATGAT
This sequence comes from Erythroxylum guanchezii, assembly GCA_025629825.1. NCBI lineage: Eukaryota > Viridiplantae > Streptophyta > Magnoliopsida > Malpighiales > Erythroxylaceae > Erythroxylum > Erythroxylum guanchezii. The sequence continues at coordinate 32,899 of JAOTAX010000112.1, read as the reverse complement.
GATGTGTATTTGTGGAGATATCCTAAACAATTTATGGGTCATTGCATGTCTATGTAATTCAATCCATAACGATAACGAATTCTGGAAAATTAGTCATTGGTTAAGCATACATACAGTTTCGGTCAGTTTGTTTAGGGCAACAAAGATTAAATCTCATAACCAACCACCACGAAGCTTTTAGCTAGATATGTTGTGCGGCTTTGCATATAAGTATTCTCTCAATTATAATCACCGAAACAAAGATTATTATAAGTTCAAAAGAAGGGTTTTTTGAGTTAAATAAGTTAAACTTTAATCTTTAATTTGTTTAAAGTTGGTTTTGATCAGTCATAATTCACCTCAATAAGAAGTCTTTCAAGGTTTGTATTCATCTAGTAAACAATACTTTGGCTTGATCTTTCATTAGGAGTGATTCCTTTAATAAGCTTTATACATCAACACTCACGCGACCTGTTTTCAGTGCACTAATGTGACTTTTATATTCGTAGGAATACACATAAATATTGAAATAATAATTTTATGCACGTCAAATAATTTGTTGTTTTTAAAAAAACATATAAACTTTTATTTAATTTCATAATAGTCTGAATTTTTAAAAATGACACTAAAATCTTTAAATTTCAATTTATTACAAAAATAACTTTAAATAACTCTTTTACCTTTTCAATATTTAATACGATTGATGGACACGAATAAGAAGAAGAACAATGAGAAGTCAATGTACAAAATAAGGAAAAGAAGATTTGAAGAGATTTGTTACTATAAGATATAATATTAAAGCTAAACAAAGAGGAGAATTCAGTTTCAAGAAGAAGGCAGGGGGTTGATAGAGGAAGAGGAGAAGATGAAACAGAAAAAGGTTTTAATAAGACTGGATATTTGAGTTTCAAAGAAGGGAAGGAACCAGTTAGTCCTCCTAGGGTTGGAGCACTCTGTTCTCGTTACGGTGTTCCAACCATGTTCCATTTAATTTTATCCACATATCTGTATAAACTCTACATAAATATGTGAATGAGATTTAATAGAACAAGATATTAACTAGTTAACCGGAACATCAAATCTGTTCCGTCCTCCCATATACCTTGCCAACGTACTTAATAAGATTGAGAGTATTGATTTGATTGGTCTTAGTGGTCACAATAGTGGAGATGACAATGTTAATTTGACCGTACTAAACTTTCACAACAGTGAAGATATTGGATAGTAATATACCCAATTTTAACTATGTTTTGTTAATTATCATCCACATATTTACGTGGAACTTATATAAATGTGTGGATGAAAATTAATAGAACAGAGTTGAAATTGAGTTACCAGAATAGAAGATCTGTTCCCTAGTATAAAAGGGGAACAAATCTTTTGTTCCCCCTACTCTATTCAACCAATTCTCAAAGCCATCCCATTCATCTAATTTCTATGAGTCTCATTTATTGAATGGATAGGATTTCATAGAATAAAGTAAGTATGGAGTGACAAAAATAGGTGATCTAATCCCGTATAAAAGGATGGTTAAAGGTATCCATCCTATCTTTTATTTCTATCAAATTATGTTTACAGATCAAATTAGTTATCTCGCTTTTTATTAAATCCTGTAATTGTTCCTACAATTCACAGGAAAATATATAATAATATTTGTTGTCCAAATGAGACCTTCACGAAGCTGGGGAATTCTATCACCAAGCTATACTTACAGATCCTAAAGATGGTCAAATTCTATTAGAGTATACCAGACTAGCATGAGAGCTTCACTATGATCAAGATAGAGCATTGAGTAACTTGAACTTTTCGTTCAAGTAACCCTTAAGGTAGGTGAGTGGAACTCTATTCTGAACAATAATTGATCCTTCTTCAAAAACTCTTAGCCTGGATTGTATGTGAAAATAGTTTTAACCTATGTCAATGAGTGTATGAGAACTAAAATTACATCTTCTCTACCTAATTTTCGTCAAAGCTAATTCACTTCTTTTTATTTTCAATTAGACCAATGCTCTTGTAGCATATGTCAGTTTTCTTTGGAATTAGGTTGATGACAGGGAAAACAATACATCAAAACAAGTAGAAACCCATGTTTTACTGTCTTTTTTGAGACAGATAGAAATTGTAGGTGCTTTATTTTGATATATAGTTCTCGTTTTTTGAATACGCAAACACTGACGGAGGTTTCAAAGCACTGAATTGGCGATGTTCTTCTAAGTTACAATTACTTTTATGGATTTAGAAATTTGTGATTTTATTTTTTAATTTTAAAAATTATTAATTTCATATGTGACAAACTATATATATGTGTTACCAGAGTTATGAGTACCATTTCTTATCGGTTGAAAAACGGAACGATATCGATTAAAATGGCACGGGTAATGGGTACCAACTGATACTACGGTTTTCGCTTGGTACAGACCGGTACCGTAAGGTTTGAAAAATTCAGGGACTAATTAACAAAATTCTCAAATTTTTTAACCTAACCCCGACCCCCCGACCCATCTCTATCTGCTTCTCTCTCATTTTTCATCTCTCTCCCAAACACTCTCCAATCTCCATACTCTCTCTCTCGTTCTCTTCTTCGGTGGCTGCTTCTCCCTCTTTAGCTGGCGACAACACTGCACACCCTCCTCAGTTCCTCCACGCCACCACCGCACGCCCTCCTCTCCAACTCTATGTGTCGCCACTCACCACGATTGAATCATTTTCAAGCTTCATTGTACACCTTCCTCGGTTCCTCCATTCTCCACCACCATCCACCGCTGCCTACCACCACCGCTTCTAGAGTTGCCACTCGCTAGATTTGGAAAAGATCCAAATTTATACCCGACCTGACTCAAATTCCGAACCAAAAATGTTGAGAATTTTTTTGAGGTGTTTTTAATTGTTTTTTCTGCTTAATTGCATTTGTGAATTATGATTGTGAATGAGTTAGATTGTTGGAAGTTGGAATTAAATTATGTGAATTTGTGATTTATGTTGGGTTGGAAACTTAGAATTGGATATTTTGTTTGGAGTTGAATGAATGATGCATAGTTTTTTTTTAAATCTTGTTGGTTATGATTTGGTTCATTCACGGTATGGCAATGCATGAATTGAGATTTCAATTTTAAGCATACCATACCATTTGCATTTGTAAGTAATCACAAACTATCATCGTACAAAATAAATATGACTTTTAGGTATTGCAAAAGTAATTTTGAATATGATTCTTTCCAATCCATGTAATAGAAATTTATATAATTAAAATGAATACATTTTAATAATTTCTTCGTCTTTTTATGTTAATGAAACTTAACTAAAATTTCCTCCATCTTCTTTAATAAAGAATACAAATAAAGAATTGATAATAATTTTCCTCAATTTCAAATATTAAATTTAAAGCATTGCCTGAAAAAATGCTTGAAGTTTTGACATTTAATTTGTCTTTTTCTTGGAGGACTATTGTAAATTATATAAAATAATGGTTGCATTCTTTCACTCTAGAAAAGGATATCTTACAATTTATACGCTATCTTTTAATAAACTAAACTCCTTATTACTTGTATATATTATACAAGATATCTCAACTTCTTTATTAATTTCCAAAATCAAATTTAAATAAATTCAATACCCTGGAATATAATCGAGCTCCATCTTTTCTTTTCTTTTCTTTTTCTAATTGTTGATACCAAACTTAAGCTTCTATAAAATGTCATTAAAGTGATTGAGTCAATGTCATAGGCTTGTGAATTAGACAAAACTTAATACTATCAATTGAAATCATGCATCTATCAATTCTTTTATTGATCAGAAACTGATATTTATTTCTTCATTGAATTATATGTCACGGAACACTAGTTCAATTATTTTAAGTTATGCATGAAACTTACTTCTAAAAAATAATTACAAATGTAGTCCAGTATGGTGAAGCTTGACATTTAACCTACCATGCATGCAGTTTAATCATAAGTTAATATATCTTGTTACTTCAATCATATGTGACACAACTAATTTTCTTTTACAAGCTACAAATATAAAGTCCTGCTAGCAAGTGTGTAGTATATTTATTAGCTACAAGTTTCACTTTCGTACACATGAATGTATCTTCTATGCGTACAAATATTTGCCCAATTAAATTCCATAAACATATGCTCTCATTATCAAGAAACCAAGTCCAACCTTAGCTAGTAATATATATATTTATAAATGTTCATCTAGGGAGGTAATCATACAAAATGAGTTATATTTCATATGATGGGCTTACATATTCTGTAATTATATACATTGAAGACTTGAATTATTGATGAATTGTGTTAGATAAAATTGGATTGTGTTTGATGAAATTGAATTATGTATGATTTTGATATTTGTCTTCATTTATTGTTACAAATTAACGGAAGGAAGTTTAGATACTCCTGATCAAATTGCTTCAAGAAGATAAGATGATCTAGCTTGGGCTAATATTGCATTAGTCCCAGGTATGAAGAACCATACAATTTGCTTATTTTGTAACAAACATTTGAAAGGTAGAGGAATCACCCAATTGAAGAAGCATTTAGCTGGGGTTAAAGGAAATGTAGAACCCTGTAAAAAAGTAAGTCATAATATGAAGTGGCAAACGAAAACATTGCTTGAAAAATATCAACATGAGAAAGATAGAAGGGAAAGATTCAATTCTGAAATTGGTAGCAAAAGTTCGTTTACTGATTTTCGTGGTGATTGTGGAAATGTTAAAGGAGGTGGTAGTAGTAGTAGTGTTCCATTCCAAGCCCAGGAAGAAGTGAATGTTACACCTGAACCTGATGTGAGGAAAAAAAAAGGCAGTTGAGTAGTTTTTTTTGCATCATGAACAACTCCTAGAGCCCAACCTTCAATTCGTAATGTAATGCAATCAAGAGAGGCGACTCATAATGTCGATATGACAATAGCTAGATGGCAGTATGATACAGGTTTATCATTTAATACTTCTCAATCTTATTATTATCAACCTATGGTAGATGCAATAGCCTCATATAGTCCTAGATACAAAGCTCCTTCGATTAATGACTTAAGAGGTAAACTTTTGAATTGCTTAGTTACTAAAATTAAAAGTTATTTAGCTGAAAGAAGAGTGAATTGGGCTACTTTTGGGTGTTCAATAATGTGTGAAGGTTAGACAAATAAAAGACAAGAGCCTATTATTAATTTTTTAGTTTATTTTACAAATGACTTAATCTTTTTGAAGTCTATTGATACATCTGGTCTTATTAGAAATACTGATACTTTATTTGAGATATTTGATGAAGTTGTGAATGAAATGAGGCCAGAAAACATTGTTCAATTCATTACTGACAATGATTCCGCTTATAAAGTGGTAGGAAGAAGGTTACATAATAGGTATAATTCTTTTTTTTTGGACTACTTGTGCTGCACATTACATTGACCTAATGCTGGAGAATATAACGGATCCTAGGTATTTTCCTATTTTGATGAAGCTATGCAAAAAGCTAAAAAGGTGACCAAGTTCATCTATAATTGTGCATGGGTGTTGAATTTAATGAGAAAGGAATTTACCAATGGTAGGAATTTGCGTCGTCCTAGTGTGACAAGATTTGCAACGAATTTCTTATCACTTCAGTATTTTGTTTCGATGAAAAAAGAGTTAAGACAAATATTTACAAGTAATAAGTGAGTTGCATCTCAGCATGATAGGTCTAATGCTGAATTGGAGGTTTCCAGCATTATACTAGAAGATAGAGAATTTTGGTCTCAATGTTAATTTGTTATCCAAGTTTGTGAATCTTTGATAAGGGTGCTTCGATTAACTGATAGTGAAGACAAGCTAATAATTGTAATATTTTAAATACTTTATATTTTTCTTAATTTTATATTTATATGATGATAATTATCTTTTCCATATTAATAAGCCAAGAAGTTACTGGATGCGCACAGTCTTTCCTTCTAGGCTTTATACTGCTGGCTTTACCTTTATCAGCACTAGTTTAACCAACATTAGCATGTGGAGAAGATTTGAACTTTCTACCTTTGAACTTAGTGGGTTTCATCTTTGCCTTCCCTTTAGTTGCTTCGAGGGTTGTAGGAGTAGCAAGCTTGGGTTTCTCCTCCTCAGCAACACAATGGGCTATCAAAGTGTTGAAGTCCCATTTCTTATCCAGCGAGTCATATATCATCACCAAATTACTAAAATCTGGAGGGAGTGTGCTCAGAGTCTGGTGAACGATGAAAACATTATGAAGAGGAATGTTTAGCATTTTCAGTCTACTGTGAAGATGAATGGAGAATAATTCTTTCGTCTTCACAGTAGGTATACCTCCCCCTTATCCTATATACCTCATAGAGAATAATTTTTTCATCAAGGCACTCGTCTTAACATGGATCTCTTAATGATCATAAGACATAATCTGTTAGATTGATCCTAGGCTTCATAGGCTGCTTTATGAACTCTCGAGCTCATAGATTTAGGTGGAGATGGCCTATCCGTCCGTATGGTCATATCAACCTCAACTATCTCCATTGTATTCAATACATCCTCCGTCCACTTCTTTGTATTAAAACCAGACAGGGTTTCAATGGTGACACTAATTTTATTAACCGAAAAGGTGACTATAAAATAATAATGTTTAAATAAGCACAAATGTACGACAACAACGATACTCAAAGCCATTGAATAATATCTTTTCTGAAAATCCGATTACACATATTATGAAACACCTTTGGGCTGAATACATAATATATGTAATTAGACTTCTATAAAAGCGATCAGAGTACAAACCATCACCTCTCATGACACTAACACTTTTGGGCGAATAGGTCACTTCAGCAACAACTTTCCCCCATCTAATGCCTTTATGCACATCTCAAAATGTTATGTAAGGCCAACACCTTTAGACAGAATGACCAAACATAAAATCAGAGACATCTCCCAACATGCAAGTAGAAAAATTCAAAATACTAATTTGAAAGGCTACTTTGGTGACTATATCCTCATCAGCACTCAAAACATCCACAAACATAACGGAACATCTGATAAGAACATGGGCTGTATGCACGACTTACTTCTTATTTGTATCTGACCCAGTCAAATTAGTTTTCCACGTTCTCTTGTTTCAATTGGCATAAGTCTAGTCTAGTACTGTCGTTAGTAGTTTATGGGTTGTTTCCGTTAGTTTGTGGGAGGATATATGTCCTGATTTGCAGCTGGTTGTTCCTGAATTATAGTATTAGTGGGAAGCACAACTTTGTATAAAAGCCAGGTACTGGCAATGGCCTAGGTATGAAAAGAAATATTACGTCTTCCTCTATCTCTGCATCTCTTACTTCTCTGTTCTGAAATTCCAACTTATCATTTGGTATCAGAGCCAGGTTAGGCTCTAATGGGAACTCGAAATCAGTCCAATATCGAATTCCGAAATGAGGTCCATAAGACTCTCGGGCGTCATGAATCTTCTTTTGACCAAATACACAACACTCTACAGATCATCCTAACCAAACTCCAAACCATTGAACTCTTTCAGCAAACCTACCATACATCACTCGATGAAAACTCATTTGCCCAAACCTCTACTACTCCAACACATCAACAGTCAAGAAGCCATACTATGAGCTTGCAGAACCCCAGAACCCATCACCTCAAACTCCATTTTCCTAAGTTCGACGGAGAAGATCCACAAGGATGGATCTATAAGGCAGAATAGTACTTTGAGTTCAAAGAAGTACCGGTGGATCAACAAGTTCAGTTGGCTTCCTTTCATTTGGAAGGGATTGCATTACAATGGCACCGTTGGCTCACTAAGTTCAAGGGGCCGTTAGTATGGACTGAATTTACAAAAGCATTGCTTCTACGGTTTGGGCCTACTGACTACGAAGACCCCTCCGAAGCTTTCTCACGGCGTAAACAAACCTCTACTGTAGCTGCTTATCAAGACGAATTTGAAAAACTCTCACACCGGGTAGATGGATTACCTAAAAAGTTTCTGGTTGGCTGTTTTATTGTAGGTTCAAGGGATGAAATACGTATGGATGTCAAAGTGAAACAACCAAGGACCCTTGCTGATGCTATTGGAGTTGCTCGTTTAATCGAAGAGCGAAATACATTACATAAGAAAGCAATATCTGCTGTTAGGACCCACGGGGTTGTTCAAGGAAGCAATATGGCTGAACTACTTGGACCTGCGCCAACCACCAAATCCGCTGCTACAGACACCGTATCAGTCATGCCAATTCGCAGAATATCGCCTCAAGAAGCAAAAGAGAGACGTGATAAAGGCCTGTGTTACTACTGCGATGAAAAATTTACTCAGGGTCATTGATGTAACCGTCCTTAATTATTCATGATAAAATATGTGGAGGAGGAAGATATGGATTTAAGTGATGATTTACCAACAAGAAAGGGCATGGCATAGCTCCCTCCAACCTCTCCATCCGATTCGATCTTACCACAGCCTGAATGTATTTTGGATAGGGAGTCATTCAGAAAGGCCATTATCGTCCTAAAACAGAGGTTTTCGTCAAATGGGTGGGTGCTTCCAATGAAGATGCCACGTGGGAACATAAGCGACGTCTTCAACGCACGTATCTTGATTTTTGTCCTTGAGGACAAGGACATTTTGAGGGGAATGGACTGATAAGTACATGGGCTGCACGCACGACTTACTTCTTATTTGTATCTGACCCAGTCAAATTAGTTTTCCACGTTCTCTTGTTTCAATTGGCATAAGTCTAGTCTAGTACTGTCGTTAGTAGTTTATGGGTTGTTTCCGTTAGTTTGTGAGAGGATATATCTCCTGATTTGCAGCTGGTTGTTCCTGAATTATAGTATTAGTGGGAAGCACGACTTTGTATAAAAGCCAGGTACTAGCAATGGCCTGGGTATGAAAAGAAATATTACGTCTTCCTCTATCTCTGCATCTCTTACTTCTCTGTTCTGAAATTCCTAAAGTCCTTATCAACATCTTTATGTTATCCTCACATTCTTTATGGGCATATGATATGTGACAATGTAACATCAATAAATGTAAAAATCTGAATGCACAATCTCATTGCCATACACTCGTTCTGAAGATATTCTCTGAAAACTTCATCTGAGACTTTTGTAAAGGAAAAATCTCAGTAGAGCAACTATTGTGCATCACTGGACATTGGACTGATCACCCGAGAGATGGGAATCTCATGTATCTCCCTTATGGCAAGTTCGTTGCACAAAAATTTAGTAAAAAATGACTTTAGAATATCTTAATACCTTTGCCGAGTAACCATTATGCAATCCTGAACACTGAACATGAGACTCGAGATACGAAAACTTGAAGTATCTCTCTCATGTGATATCGAAGCATAAAAATTCACTCAAAATTGGATTTAGAACGCATGAATTTTTTTTCCTGAAGTTAAATTTTAATTTATTACTAATGCAATAAATCTTAAAAAATTGAAAAATTCATTTGACAATTGCTTTTCTTTGGCCTACGGTTGTTAAGCTTGGTTCATAGTTAAGACAAATTTAGAAAACGTACTTCTAGAATTGTGTTCTCATATTCAAAATGTCACTAGTTAGATTAGTAATTAATTTCATATCTTAAAAGGATAAATCAAATATGTACACTTTAGTACCAAGAAAACTACTCCAGAGATAAGGTCAAGGTCTACCGAATCCCATATTTGATGCAGCACACAAATCTGCGGTGTTCCTGAGAGATCATAGCCGTCGGAGCGCAATACTAAAATGCCAGATCAGTAAACTCAAAGAGGATGCCCAACGTACAAGGAATGCATCCAGTTTAACCGTGCAAGAAATAAAACTTGTGAATACCTTCTCTTTCATTAAAACTTGCAAGAGACATCTTGCTCTTCTTCTTTTCTCTTTTGTATATTTAAATTACCTTAGAATATTTATTTCTGCTTTTTAAAAAACTAATTTGTATAAGAATTATCTTTTGTACAATACAACCACTAACTAACATTATCAATTAATTAATCATCACATAATTACTATGTATAAAGAATTGATAACGATAAAGTTTTCAAACATTTGAAGGAGATTTTGTTAGATCATTAGACATATATTAAATCTTAAACTCTAATTTTCAAAATAAAGAAAACTCCAATTACTTTGACAAGGAAAGAGAGAGACGTAAACGGAGTTCTTTTTTTCTCCGAAAACCCAAATAAATCAAAATCAAAATCAAACTCTTCTCTTCATTATCCATTCTCTCTCTTCAACTCCGATTTTCTCTTTATCTGAACATTTCCCCCTGTATCATATGGTTTGATGTTGATTTTCTACATCTTTTATTTATTTATTTTACTGATTTAAGGAAAAAAAAAACATTCTTTGTGTAAATTCTTTTCAATCTTCATTACCGTACAAATCCCAACTTATCTTTTATCGTTTGGAAATCAGAACTTCAAAATTGAATCGGTGTTCTGTTTTAATTTTAACCCGTTCTTTGTAGCTGTTTTCTTGTTGGAAGGAAAAACCCCATATACCAAAAGGGGCAGATTTTGTAGCTTAAGCTTGGCAGTAGTTTGCTTCTATTTGGAGTCTATTTCTGGATTTTACTTGATTTTTGAATCCATAGTTTAGTTAACATGGACTCACTTGTGGCCTGAACATAACTTTTTTGGGGTGAAGTTTTGTTTTCTGAATTTTTGGGTTTTCATCTTCAAGAAAAACAGGTTGCTGTTATGCTTAAAGTAGAAATTGGAGAATCGGGAATTTTAGCGATTTGGGTATTGATTGCCTTTGTATTTTGGGTTTTGGGAACTATTATGAAGAATAGTAGCGATGTGCAGCAACAGCAGCACAACAAGAATTCGCATGGACGAGTCAATAGTGGGTTTCTTCCAAGCTCGTTTCGGGCGATTTCCAGCTACTTGAGGATCGTTTCGTCGGGGGCATCCACCGTGGCGAAGTCTGCGGCTTCGGTGGCACAGTCTATTGTGGACAGAGATGATGACGCCAACCACAATCAGGTAAAAGAAGTGAAATTTTGTACTTGCTTTTTGTCTATTCTCCTAGAATTTGGAGGGATGCAGGAGATTTTTAGCTTGTCCATGTTGAATTAGTTGGTTTGGATTTTGCTTGAGGAGAGCATATTTCCAGCATGAATTTTGATGTGTATAAAATTCTGAGTAATGAGAGAGGAAGTATCGTTGTGCCTTGTTGAGGTGGGGCAAAATTTGACAAATATTTACTCCAAATTGCAACGCAAATGCGCTGGTTGACTAATTTACCTAGTTGCTGGTTATGAATGCTTCTGTCATATAACAGAATACTGATTAGTAGATATCAGTATGGAACTTGATATGATTATAAAGCTTGAAGGGTTTGTTCTTTCATAAGTTCAGTTTGGGGAGACTGAATGTTCCAGCTTGTTCCTTTGGCATGTGCTGTGAAAGTTTGGTGTTAGTTGATGATATCATGAGATTTGCCGAGTGGCTTGCACAGTGTTGGTCCAATAATCTGGACTTTTTGGCCAGTGCTGTGATTTGATTGGCAATTTTAGAGACTTTGAGAATTCAATATTGCAATCATATACTTGACAGAAGTTGAATCTTTAATGAGAATGAGAACAAATGATAGCTGGTGGAAGAATGGTTTGATCTGATTAATTAGTTTAAGCTTTCTTGAAAGCGAGCAATTTTACTTTTGATTAGGCATAGAACTAATGGACCAGTGTTCGCATATATTTCTGATTTCCTGTTTACCAAAAATAAATAAATAAATAAAGGTAACAGATCCATTCTTCTAAACCTGAATGAGCTTAGAATTTTGTTGGTAAAGGATACTGGACTCAACTTTCTGGATAAGATGAGCTTTTGACTTGTTCATTTTGAGAAATGGATGATCTATGAACTTGGAACTCGATTTTCAGAAGCATTTAAGCTGTGTGAATGCAGATCTTTAATTCTCATATGAATGACGTGGATTATGATTCTCAATTTGATACTTCATACTGCATTAAATAGAGACATTTTATTGAAGCATCTAGATTCTTACTGAAATTGAAAGTTTTAGCTCAATGTGATTTTGGAACATCTGTAAGTATATAAAGGATAGTTTCTGGAGTGCTAACTTCTCTCTCTCCCTCTCTCTCTCTCTATCCCTCACTCATTCCCTCCCTTTTATTTCTCGTTCTTTTTCCTTGTTCATTTAGGTTTTTTATGGATGTTCTTCTCAATAGTGGTTTCCTCGTGCTCTCTCGTGCTCCCATCTATTGATGGTTAATTGATGCCATATAGATTCATGGACTTTTTCGTGTAACTTTTTTCACTCTAAGTTCTGACAGTTGAGATTAATCTCATACCGTGTTTAATGCTATGCAGATTCTCTGGGCTGGGTTTGACAAGTTGGAGTGTGAGAGTGGTGTAATTAGACGTGTTTTGCTATTAGCATATCGATCTGGTTTCCAGGTGTGGGATGTTGAAGAAGCAGATAATGTCCGTGATCTTGTGTCCAGAAATGATGGTCCTGTTTCGTTCTTGCAAATGCTACCAAAGCCAATGGCATCAGATAGATCAGAAGACAGGTTTGGAGAAAGCCGTCCTCTTTTGGTAGTTTGTGTTGATGGGAGTGCCATTGGTGATATTAATCATCAGGATTGTTCAAGAACTCCATATAATGGTACTAGTCTGAACTACAATGACTCTCGTTCTGGTTGTGTTGTGCCAACTGTAGTGCGGTTCTATTCCATGAGATCTCAATCATACGTGCATTTCCTCAAGTTCAGATCAGTTGTTTATTCTGTGAGGTGTAGCTCTCAAATTGTAGCTATTTCTCAGGCATCTCAGGTATGTTTGCTTATGGTTTCTTTTATTTATAGAAATCTTTAATCTCTCTCTATTAAATTGTGAGGATTATGCTTTATGCCCTGCAGATACATTGTTTTGATGCCACTTCGTTTGAGAGAACTTATACAATTGTTACAAATCCCATAGTTATGGGTTCTGGAGGCATAGGATATGGGCCTCTTGCAGTTGGTCCCAGGTGGTTAGCTTATAGTGGAACTCCTGTTCTTGTTGCCAACTCCGGACGCCTTAGCCCAGAACACCTGAGACCATCTGCAAGTTTTTCTGGTTATTCATCAAATGGGAGTTTGGTTGCACATTATGCAAAAGAATCAAGCAAACAACTTGCTGCTGGAATTGCGACCTTAGGAGATATGGGATATAAAAAACTGTCTAGATATTACTCAGAGCTTTTACCTGATTCTAATGGTACCATTCAATCGGGTAATGGTCATTTGCAAGATGCAGATAGTATTGGAATGGTATGTATAGTTTTTTTTTTTTTTCATATGCAAGTGAAAATTTCACTATTTTGCTGTTCTAGTTGGAAAAGTTTTAGAAAACATTGTTCCTTTATTCTTCATGTCGGTGTTGCACTGTAAGAATAAACAGAAGATAACATATACACAAAGATTTTAGAAAAGATACATTTTATGTGATTCAGCAAGTTATGCCTAATTCCATAGGCTTTCACAATGATGGCAATGAGTAGTATAGCCCTTTTTATACCTTAGGGTCATTCCTTTTACAACATGGACAAAAATCAAATTGCAAAGACGCCCCTCAGTATTCCTCCAGCGAGTAAAACCTTTACACTGTCATTGCACAGTACCAGGAGCACTGGGGTTAATTATAGTCTTTATTAAAGTATGAGCCACAACTCAATGCACAAACATTATTCCTATTTCATTTCTTCAAAGAGGTGGATGCTTAAAATGTTCTTGTCATGTGCGTGATTATTCTTGCATTTTGCTTACTTGGTTTCTTTTTCTTTTTGCTCTTTTCCTAGGTTGTTGTCAGAGATATTGTTACTAAACTTGTCATCACCCAGTTTAGGGCACACAAAAGTCCTATTTCAGCCCTGTGCTTTGATCCTAGTGGGATGCTTTTAGTGACGGCTTCTGTTCAGGGTCATAACATAAATGTTTTCAGAATAATGCCTACACTCCTCGGAAGCTCATCATCTGGTGATGCTGGTTTCTCTTATGCACACCTTTACAGGCTACAACGTGGATTTACAAATGCGGTATGCTTTGTCTTTTCTGTCAATATGATGTTGATGTGCTTGGTGCTTGTGTGACTGGAATTGATATTATCTCCAAAACTATTCTCAGGTTATACAGGACATCAGTTTTAGTGATGATAGCAACTGGATAATGATAAGTTCCTCCAGGGGGACAAGTCATTTGTTTGCTATTAATCCCTTGGGTGGATCAGTCATCTTTCAGCCTTCTGATGCTGGTTACGCCATTCAAAATGGTGGATCAGGTGCAATGACTAATGCGGCTGTTCGCTACCCACCTAATTTAGGCTTACAAATGCATAATCAACAGAGAGCCTTTGTACCTGGTCCCCCAGTTATACTCTCTGCAGTCAGTAGAATAAGGAATGGAAACCATGGTTGGAGAGGCACTGTTACTGGTGCTGCAGCAGCTGCAACAGGAAGGCTGACTACAGTTTCAGTTGCCACCGCTTCTTCATTTCATAACTGCCAAGGCAACAATGTTTTGGATGACTCTTCTTTGAAGACGAAGTACCACCTTCTAGTTTTCTCTCCTTCTGGTTGTATGATACAGTTTCTGTTGCCCATATCAGCTGATGTAGACTTAACAACCAATTTTTCTGGATCAAATTTAACTCGTGAATCAACTGCTGAAAGTGATTCAAGGTTAGCAGTTCAGGCAATCCAGAAGTGGAATATATGCCATAAGAAAAACTGCAGGGAACAAGAAGATAATCTTGACATATATGGGGAGCATGGGATTTTTGACAGCAATAAGATATATCCTGAATACACAGGAAAAGGAAATGGTATTCACTCTGAAAGAAGGGTCGTTGGTGTGCAGACAAAAAAATGGGATGAAAAACATCATTTTTATATTTCGGAAGCTGAACTGCAGATGCATGAAGCTCGTGCACCATTATGGGCAAAAGCCGAGGTACCTTCTTTGTAGTCCGGGACAAGAAAAAGCATGAAAGTTATATTAATGTTTTCTTGCATTCTCATTTAACATGTTCTTTGTTCTTGTTAATTGCTTTCCAGATATACTTGCATTCAATGATAATGGAACATTCACAGTTGGATGAAGAAGTTAAGTGTGGGGAAATTGAGATTGAAAGGATTCCAACTCGCATGATTGAAGCTAGATCCAAAGATTTGGTTCCAGTTATCAACAACCTGCATAAAGCAAGGATCCAACATTTAAGGTACACTAAAAATCTTGATATTTGATAGCTTTCTTTATTCGACGGGTAAAAGTTTTCCTATAATTCAAGGGAATGACATCTTTATAAGTACCTAAAGAATATTAAGAATCCTCAAGGTTGAGAACTGAATTTGATCCCTTTAAGAATCTGGTGACTGTCGTTGTGTGTACGCTTCTGGGTAGAAAACTTTTTGTTGTTGTAAGAAATCTGAAGAATATATGGAAAACTGCTTTGTGTGGTAAGCTTTCATGTTTGCTTTTGAATGTTATTATAAGGCCTTTCTATGCCACAATTGAAGAATGTTAAATTACCAATTTGAACATTAATATCTTACCCAAGCTAGAACAGAAAACAAACAGTGTCTGAATTGATAGGGAGATCAGCTGCACGTTTTCTTCTGCGATTAGAAAATGCAGATCTCATGATACAATGGGATTGAGTTGCTTGATCTTGAGGATAAGATAGTATATTGAAAAAAAAATGCTTTTCTCTATGGTGGTACTCGATCCTTTTATTCCAAAGTAGTACTATATCTGGATAGATTCGTACTTGTTGCATACATTAAGCAATGTGGTTTCTCAGTGGTCTTGCGAATTCCCTTTATCTGGATCATGACTCGGTAACTTTTCTACCAACGATTTGCTCCCCCTAGCTGGTACTGTTGGTGACTGATCATTTTTATTAGTATGTTTGTTATATACGCTTCTAATTATTTGTATATGGATTCATACTTTTGTGGAAAGGTGAGATAGATATAGGAATAATTGTGAAATGTTATCTCTCATGTGCAGAGTTCCTGCTATGGATTCCAATATTAACGGGCATGTGTCATATCAGAAGTCTGGAGTGTCTGAAAACAGCAGGTTTTCACATAGGAGCAGCTTTGGATCTCTGGACTTAAAGACTGACAGCAGGCCTGGAGGAGCTGGAATTCAGAATGGATATGAAGAAACTGGGTCTAATGGACCTCACGCATTGATAGAAACCGTGGGCTCTGTAAATAACAATAACAGCCCTGAGGAAAATACACAGCTTGAGCTTGTAAATAATAGAGAGGCATTAAGAGCAGAGGGTCACCTCAAGTTTGTAAACAACAATAATGAAGGCTTGAAAATCGAGAATCATTTTGAACATGAAGGTGATGAGTTTGATTAAAAGGTAATTCCACTTTTTCCACATTTAATTTTCTTAATACGTAAAATTTTGGAAGACTCTCATGGTTGGTTTTCCGTCTTTTCATTAGCTGCTATGGGAGTTTTGTTTTATCTGTGGATTCACTGATACACAATCTTGTCAGGTGCTGAACACTGCATTTTTTTGATTCAGGTGTGCGCTTATTCTTTAATTTGGCCTGATGGATTCATTAACCATATGGTGAGGCTTAGGGGAAGGTTCCAGTCTTCTGTGGACTGTGAAGCAGAACTGTGGATACTATGTTGTTGGGTTTGATGACTTCTGTATATAAAAGAAAGACAGGTTGATAACAAATATATCACGTTGTAATATGTAAATAATAGCATTAACTTTGAAACTCTTCTTCAGTGCTCACATTTCATATTTATTATGCCATGGTTCATTGAGTTCATAGAATTGTAATGCTATGGTTGATCTGAAGAGTAATAGCGTGTTGGAGTCCATAATCAGTATAGCTTGATCCCCTTCTTTCTACCTAGAAAGATTAAAAACTACTATTGAGAGCTAAAGGAGCATGGAAGTTAGGTTAATCATCATTTCAGAGATTAGAAGACAAATGAAATGGCTAAGCCTAAATTAACTGCTAAGCCATATGATCATGAGATGCCATCATCTCCACCTTTTTGTGTTTACTCATTGATCATGGGAAGCTTCCTTTGTATATATTCGCAATACCAGATCTATAAAATAAATTGCTGAGTGTAGTTATGTGGTTTTGGTAGGTAACGAAGTTGGTGCATTTACAACAATCGGATTTTAAAATTGCTAAAATGAAATTAACAATTCTTTGATTGTGTCACTCCAACTTTACATTTGTTTAACATTTCATATGGAACTGAAATTATTATTATTATTTTTCCTTTCATAACAATTCATGGATTAAATATAAGACATCTAAGTAGATAGAGTTCTCTCCTCTTTTTTGACCCTTTTTTGTCCTTCAATTAAAAAAAGAAGAAGAAAGGACAAGTTCTCTCTTAGCTATACGCCATCAACTCCAGCCAGTGAATTTGCACTTTTTGGTATTTGTTATATAATTTTATCGACATTTTTAAGGCGAGTTGTACAGAAATAACAAATTTTCTAAAGAATTTATTGTAAAACATGGATTAGAATAGGTATCCTTTAAATGAAAAAGAATTTAACAAAAAGATGCTGCTTTGTTTTATCAGACAAAAAAGAAAGAAAGGAAAACTAGAAATGGGTCTGATTATTAATGAATTCGTGAAGGTCACATCATTTTCTTCATTGATCTGTTGTAGAAGGAGGAGTTTCCTGCATTCCTACTCCAAGTAGACCAGTCACAGTTATACAGAAGAGATTAATACCAATATCAGAGACACGGTCCCTTTCTATTTAGAAGTCCTGTAATGTCAAGGTCCAAACTCCTATGCCACGAAGACTTCATGTGGAGGCAAAGCTAAGTAACACCAAACAAAGCTATGAGACTTGCTTGCTCGTTTTTTATTTTCTTCAGGATCTTCTCTTCCAACTCCCCTCCTTCAGTACCAAGCCAAACTCAAAACCACAAAAACAATAAACAGCCTCTTCTAAGTCACATGTCTCTTTCTCCTTAACAACCCCTCCTTTCACTGTGGTATATTAAAACACCGTGGAAAGTTTGAACTTATACAAGTCTAGCCTAAGTACTAAGCAACTTTAGGTAACAGACATCTATCTTTAAACTCCTATCAAAGCCTGCTACATGGGTTCTTACCATCATCATTGCTTCTTCTCTGAGTGAGAAACTGTTGTTCTACGAAATAGCCCAACGCTGTAGACGAGAGAAGTGTTGGGGTGCTGCTGCTTTCTTCTATCGAGGTGGCAAATTGAAAATGCAGCTTCACATATCTCCAAGTTTGAGGCACGTCACAGTGCTTCCAGGGAAAGGTGTTAGAGAATTCATCAAAGTGAAAGTTAGTGGGAGACGAGTTTCATATCGAATACTCTTCTACTCGCTCCTCTTCTTCACATTCCTTCTGCGTTTCGTATTCGTTTTATCTACTGTTAACACCATTGATGGAGATAGCAAGTGCTCCACCTTAGGTAACGAAAGCATTCCATTCCATAATTCTCTTCCATTCAAAGATGCACGATCATTACGTACTATTTTTTCTTAGTTCGGTTGGTATGTCTATGAAACTCCACTTGGTTTCGAGTCCTCACATGAAACAAGAAAAAGAACAGAAGGGTATCGTATGTGACACTGCAATCCGAATGATTATTACATAGGTGTTTAATGATGTTCGAATGCATAGGCAACTGGTAATATTTGTTCTTGGTGATTAGCAGCAATATTGGCGTCATAGCTTGAAGAAAATGCGCTCACAAAACCAAAAAGAAGGGAAAAAAAAACTACTACTTCCATAATAAATATTAAATATCACCTGTCACGAATTGTTTAAAGTGATTGATATTGAGATTTTTAGGAGAAAACACAAGCTTCACCACTTGAGTGAGTCAAAAACATTGTTCGGGCGGTTAAATGTGTCTGAATCTATCGTATATCATCATGTCGTTTCTGCCTCGAAAGTACCGTACCGCGCCGGTCGTGAACCTGATGTGTGATGTTTGGGACTATTAGGTACAGGAAATAGGGTAGATATCATGTAAATAACGTATTTCTTTTTCAGAAAGATAGTAGAGATTCCCCTTGCAAATTTTGTTTAGAATCTGATTAGCCGTACTAAGTACTAACCCATCACATTGATATGTTTCTTTCGTTGCATGCATATGGCTATGGTTTCCAGAAATGTCTGGATTTTTTTTGTATCAGGAGATGATTAGGTTGCTTAATTCTGTCTCAAGTTAGGTTGCTTGATGACTGTAAATAAAGATTAAAATTGGAGGTTGGACTGACATATCCCACCACCTAATCACACATAACAACAGGCCTTAATAAACCCACATGAAATGTGATCAAGAAGTTAAATAATAAGAGATACGATACTTTAAAAGACTTTTGGTTCAACTGTACTTGTTCACTATAGCATGGGTGTAATTTCCACCAAACAGTGATTAGAATAGTAAGAACATAAATTATGGCTGATTATTATAGCTTTAGTTACCGGCTGGTCCTAATGTTTATTCCAATTGGCAGGTTGTCTGGGGAAAAGATTAGGACCAAGATTACTTGGGAGAAGGCTTGATTCAGCTGTAAATGTCGTAACCCTCTACTTGGTTTGCTTTGCATTCTGAAATCTGGTGGTATCAGTTTATTGACTAATTGGTACATTTTCCTTCGACTCTCTACAGGTCCCTGATGTAATATACCAAGTACTGGACGAACCAATTGGCAAAGACGAGTTAAAAGGAAGAGATGATATCCCTCAAACTTTAGAGGACTTCATGACTGAAGTAAAGGACAAACAGTTAGATGCACAAACTTTTGCTATCAAGCTCAGGCAGATGGTATCTGTATCTTCTCTCATTGTTTTTTTCTCTGTTCTTCTAAATTCAATCCATGTTTTAAACTAGTTCAATAATGTTGCTTTAGTGATTTACAATACTAGGTTGGTTCGATTATCTTTTTTGTTTTCCTTGATTTTCAGGTATCTCTACTTGAACAAAGGACTAGAACAGCCAAAATACAAGAATACCTCTACAGGCATGTAGCATCAAGTAGCATACCAAAGCAACTTCATTGCCTTGCTCTAAGGCTAGCCAACGAGCACTCCAACAACGCAGCTGCTCGCCTCCAGCTTCCCTCGCCAGAGCTAGTCCCTGCACTCGTCGACAACTCCTACTTCCACTTTGTCCTTGCCTCAGACAATATTCTGGCCGCTGCTGTTGTTGCTGCTTCACTTGTCCAAAATGCTTTACGCCCTGACAGATTTGTACTACACATAATAACAGACAAGAAAACTTATTCACCTATGCAGGCATGGTTCTCATTGCACCCTTTATCGCCTGCAATTATTGAAGTCAAGGCGTTGCATCACTTCGATTGGTTTACCAAGGGTAAAGTTCCAGTTTTGGAAGCTATGGAGAAGGATCAGAGAGTTCGGTCACAGTTCAGAGGAGGATCATCTGCAATTATTGCAAATAATACAGAAAAGCCCGTTGTAATTGCAGCAAAACTCCAAGCCCTTAGTCCCAAATATAATTCCATGATGAATCACATCAGAATCCATTTGCCAGAGGTAATACTGCTTCATTTATATTTCCTAACACAAGTTTTACGAGTCGGTAGCTGAATTAACTTCCAATATTTGCAGCTGTTTCCAAGTCTAAGCAAAGTAGTGTTCTTGGACGATGACATAGTTGTGCAGACTGATCTTTCTCCTCTGTGGGATATTGACTTGAATGGAAAGGTTAATGGAGCGGTAGAAACCTGCAGAGGAAAAGATAGGTTCGTAATGTCCAAGAGGTTCAAGAGCTACTTAAACTTCTCTCATCCTTTGATCGCAAAGAATTTTGATCCCAATGAATGTGCTTGGGCTTATGGCATGAATATTTTTGATTTGGAAGCTTGGAGGAAGACTAACGTCAGCCTTACATACCATTATTGGCTCGAACAGGTAGGTGACTACACGGGAAATTCTTTGATCAAACTTTTCTTCTCTAGTTCAGATCTTGAAATATGGAAAATTCTCTCAAATATGGTTTTACATGATAGCTTAAAATTTAACATGATACATAGATAAGATAAAGCCAGTTGAGGATATTTGGTTTTCAACTTACCTTCTTTCCCCTAATCAGCTTATAAATATGTAAGATTCTCAGAGTCTTAACTCGAAATGGAACTCTGTAAAGTGACCAATAAAACTAAGATCCATTGAGATTATAATGAATTATTCATGTCGTCTTGATCTTAGGAAGTGATTCTTTTCAATGATTTAGAGGCCTATATTCAGTATTCTCATGATTGCAAATTTGTTCGCATTTTGTTCATGCAGAACTTGAAGTCAGACTTGAGCTTATGGCAATTAGGAACATTGCCACCAGGTCTAATAGCATTTCATGGTCATGTCCATCGTATCGATCCATTCTGGCACATGCTGGGACTAGGCTACCAGGAAAATACAAGTATTGCCGCTGTTGAGTCAGCCGGGGTAATCCATTTCAACGGCCGAGCAAAGCCTTGGCTAGACATCGCATTCCCTCAACTCCGACCATTGTGGGCTAAGTACATCAACTTCTCTGATAAGTTCATCAAAGGTTGTAATATAAGAGCTTTTTAGTATTTAAATTTTGGCAGAGAAAAATGTCAGAATGTTTCTGATAGAATTATCTATTCATATATGAGGAGGGGGGAAAGAATACGAAGAGGAGAGAGTACTTCCTAGGCCTGCAATACATAAACATCCCCAGGAATCTTTTCCTCTTCACTGTTTTTCACTTTTTTCGTACAGCTCATACGTATTATACAGGCATTATGTGATTGCCACTAGCTTCTCTCTCAGTTCCTAGAGAAACATCTTGAATGTCAGAATTTCTTAGCTTTCCCTGTAACAACAACAAGCAATAAACAAGTTAGAGAAGAATCAAGCATTAGCATAAATATGCAGCAAGCAGAAAGAAGAAAATTGTGAACTTAAATGAGCATAGAAGTTGCAGAGAAGAATTCTGTTCACAAGTCACAACCTGTCCTTTGATTGCTAAAAACCAGATGGATACATCCATTTCTATAATAGTAGAGTATGTCAATATTTAACCACCACCACCGTTATCATGATTACAAAACCTGAAAGTGTGAATTGAAAACTCCATCTAGCTTCAGTCAAGTTACAAAATTTCAATTCAGCTAACTTAACATGAAATCAGTTAAGCTTCAGGTTTCTTGGGGAAGACATCAGGTATAACGTTCACACTTCGAATTTAGTCTCTTTATGCTCTTCATTCCACCAAAATGCATACATTAAAACAGCGAAAAGATTTTAAATATCAAGGCATCCTCTAAGTTTGTAGACTCATTTATGGATATGTCAGTTCTTTTCTCCTGTTACATAAGACTCCAAATCCTTGGTAATAAGAGAGTCGATATTACCTGTTGAAGGTGGAGGATTGAACCTTGAAACAACTTTTAGTTGTCCTCTCTCTTCCTCTGCAACAAGAACATTCCACTTCTCAGCAGTTTCATCTCTTACACATTTAGGCAGCACTATCTTCGGTTTTCTTGAAACTTTTCGAACCTCCAACTCCATGAAAGAATAAAAATGACTTCAAAATACAAGAAGAAACGTCTCAACTCGCTAAATTCGCTCTCCTCTTCAAAACCTCATCTGGAATTGAACATCACCGTCGGATTTGGATACAAACCATCACTGGCTTTTGTGAACTTTCTGGACACACGAATATTGCCAACTCAGCAAAATGTTTATGATTCTGGCAGCTCCAACTGTGACTGATACATGTCTACATGCTGAAGGTTTAACGAATTAGGTTGAAATGTTTAATTAGCCACATCATCCAACATGGAGACTGGTCATACGATTCGAATCTTCGCTGTTGTTACTTTACGCTTGTAAGGCAATGTCTCCAAGAGCTTGAAGTTGCATAAAAGGGATTTCAAATTGGAGGCCACTGATTCTTGCGGTCAGTAATTCTCGAGAACTATTATCCCTCTTTTCTTTAAGGGCTTATGCGACCGAAAAGGTCATGCTCACATGTACTAAAGTATCCATCAAAATCTTTGTAGCGAAACATGAAACATATTTGAATCGACTACTTCACTACAGTCATGACACCTTACTAACCGCAAAGGCCACTTGCATATTTATCCCGGAGGCCAATGATTTTGAGGAAAAAGAATCCCTTTAAGGTAGCAAACGTGAATTTGAGCTAATCAGTTGAACAAAAAAATTTACATACGAAAACCAGCAACAATTTATTAGAAAAACACGAGCTGCACAGCAGTCAAGTCAATAGCCAAAGCTAATTAGATGAGTCAGCAAAAACTGAGACAGTAACAGTTGGCTGAAGGAATACAATTGCTTGGCGCAAAATGCAAACCCAACTCCTCAGAAATTGTTTGGCAAATTTAAGCAACTGGTGGGCGGAGCACATGATCTTGTGAAGTGTCCACTGCAGCAGGTGGCATGAACTGCCACATGGCAACTCCTGGGTAACTAATGAAAGGCACCAACTTGTTACCAGGTGCCTGGCCTTGGGCAGTAAATGTAGCAGGAATTGCAGGAGGGGGAGGCATGAAGCTAGGTTGAGTGTTTATGGCTTTCAGTTGCTGCTCCAACTTCTCTTTCTCTGCCTTTAGCCTCTGTTTCTCATCACGAAGTTCATTCTTCTCAGCCTACACAAGACAAAACGTAACTTAAAGCATTAGATGATCACAGGCATAATCCCTATTTGTGCAGTTCGGGGTTTAAAACATCATGCAAAGGGAAGAAGTGACGTGCACAATCACATAGGCCAGAAAATCCTTATCATTCCGTTGACAAGTGAATGACAAAAGAAAAGAACAAGTGAAGAGAAATTCACCTTCAACTCTTTAATTTTCTCCTGAAGACCTGAATTAGAGTCCTTTAACTTCAGTGCTTCACCTCGTAATTGAGTCACCATTCGGACAGCATCAATCAAAATAGCAGCCTTGTCTGTTTTAGGAGGCCTTCCAGGCTCCAAGATAGAACCCAACTCCATAAACCTAAAAAGCCAACCCAAAGACAAAAGGTGAGAACCTTACATTTTCTTTGAAATGGGGAGGTGGGGTACTTTATTTTGAGTGTGAGAGAGATCAAGGGTGCACTTGTCATTCAGCCTATCTCTCCGCAACTTCTCCCTACATGCCTTGGAGCTAGAACCACTAGAAGCTTCAGGTCTACCCCTGCAGCAAGAAATATGTGAGAGTGTCGACATTCCTCTATCAATTTATTTCTCCTTCAATCCAATTATTAAATATTTAAATCAATTAATGAATAACAGATGCATAAACTACTGTTGCTATAAAGAAGATGGATTAAAAATGTAAAAGATTGTTGATTCAATCAAGTTAAAAGAAGTGCTTTAACCAGAATAGTTGAGTTACATGATAATCTATTAGTCCTCTTAATAGATTTATTCTGTTGATTGATACATTAAGGTGCTTCTGCCCACAACAATAATATGGCACTAGAGAAATAGAAATCTGATCCATAGAAAAGGGAACTCTACCCAGATACACAGTTGGAAAAATCTCAACTTATGACTACTGGCTCAATATCCATTGCATCCAGTAAAAAAACATCAATAAAAAGCTTAGCAACTGTTCAAAAAGAGATAATTTTTTATTTCACTTTTGACTGTTCTGGCCTCTGAAACTTGGACAACAATTACATGAAATTATAAGATCAACACAATCATGTCGCAGGAAAGGTATAAAGAAGGCAATTCTAAGTCAAGATGCAAAGACTTCCTAGGAAAAAAAAAGAGCATTAAGGAAATAAGTTAAGAATGACCTTATGAAGACTAATGAGTAAACAGTTCTCAATATGAGGCAGAGAAGTGACTCACTGTAAGAAATGTACCTCTTTTTTGAACCAGACTCCTTCTGGGTATCAGAATCCCCGAATGAACCATCAATCTCCACGCTTAAAACGGTTGCATGGAAACACAAAAGCAAAATCACATAAACATAAACATAAACATACTAGCAAGAAAGCTCAACAAAAATCATAATCATATGATCAGAAATGGGTGTTGTTACTGGCAATAAGTATGAACATGGCTCATAGAAACATTCAAAGCAAGTCCTTAACTTTCTTAAAAATCTGAGAAATGTGCCCGATCCACCTCCAAATTTAACAAAAGCAGTTACTTTGATTGAATGTTACAAGCATTAGACTACCCTCTTTTGTTTTAAAAAATAAGGACGCTGTAAAGAAAAGGACACTACGACCTACTACTTACCCATCTACCCATAAATAAGCTACATCGTCATCTGGAAACCCAATCTGCAACCCACTAAGCGAACCCATAAGTAAGGCTTCAGCCACAGAACATGTACAAGACCAGGAAACCCGAAAACGACCAAAACTCAGATTTCAGCTCAGAAACTAAAATCTTTCAATAATAACATGAATATTATAACAAAGGTTCAAACAAGAAATGCTTAAAAGTGATATCAAAATTTGACCCAAAACGGTCAGAACCCAACAATATTCTGATCAAATAATTGAACCCCATTTTCAGCTACTGCACTCATCAGCTCTCTCACAAGAACGGAGCAGCAAATCTCCATCCCCCCAAAAGAAAAAAAAAACAAAATTATATTTAGAAAAGGTTATCACAACTGAAAATAACCCAAACCTTTCCCCATTGCAGAAGACCATTACCTGTTACAATTACCAGGAATTTCAAATGGCCCAAAAGCGTATATCAGCTAAAGCGCAAAAACCAGTTACAAAAATATCATAAAAAACACGTATCCCGACAAAGCCAAAGAAAAACCCTTATTGAAAGCCAAAGAAAGATTTAGTCTTTAAGCGTACTCATTACTGGAGGAACCATTGAGGGGTTGCACGGACCAAGAGAAGTTAGAAACAGGGACAGAGAAATTAGGGTCAGGAACAGGGATGTCGTCGATCAATCCGTACTCGATCAGCCAATTCGTGTTCTCTGGAGACACCATGTTAAAAGCCCACTTCTCGGGTTCCTTTGTGAAGTAGCCGGAAAACAGGATTGATTTTCCCGGCTGAGGAGAGAGGGGTATAGCGTTTTTGGACGGAGAGAAATTTGACGCTATAAAAGTAATTAAATTTTCCCGGGCAAAAAGAAAGTTTTTGGGGAAGTGACTGGTGAGAATAGGGAAGACCGAAGATGTGTAAGGTGGCGCTGGGGGTGAATATTCGTCGCTACGAGAGAATCGTCACGTGGCCTCGCCATTGGCCTTTTGGCCTCGTCTTACTGCTGATAAACATCACATTTTACACTATAAAATTAATCTGTTAAAATCTAAAATTGAAATTAAACCGGTGCGATAAAAAATTTAAACTGTTATAAACAAATTTAAAATTATTTTTATTCATTAAAAATTTTATTTTAATTAAAAAATTATTAAATAAAAATTAATTAATTAATTTTAATTTATAAGAAATTATTAATTTACAAAAATTGATCGATTAATTAATAAATTAATTATTTTTAAACAACAAAAGTTATTAAGGTAAATCGAACCGAAAAGTTGAAAACTAAATCAAAAAATTGAAAGGTTTAAAATTTGCACGGTTAAACTAGTCGAATCAGTTAAATATTTTAACCATTGACTAAATTCTTAAAGACTTATGAAAATCATACAACAAATTTTTATTTATGAAATTGACGACTAATAAAACTATAATAAATGGAATGACAACTTAGGATATTTCATATAAATATATTTATATTCTCAATGATAAAATTGATGGTCATTGAGGAAAAAGAGCTTATATCTTAAACTAACATACTTAGAATTTATATCATAGTCAATATTTGTTCATTTTTGATCTTTTATAAACGACCTATTTTATAAATCACTGGACTTGCATATAGGCTAGAAACTTGCAGCTCCTTTGAGGCTTATCGATAACTATTTTACGAACTTAGGAGTCATAACAAAAAAAGTCTTTTTCAATTCATTAGTGTAAACATCATCACGTATTTTAATAATGTTATCCTCGTGTATCCTTTGACTAAAGATAACTAGCGTGGTACAAAAGCTCTAAGTGTTATTGATTGTGATTAAATTATTCTGAATAAGAGTAAGTAAGAAAGTGTAAACAACGCCACGTACTTTGGAGACGTTATCTCCGTGTAACTTTTGACTAAGGGTAATTCGTGTAGTATATACCCGTGTGTGCAATTTTAATAAAAGAAATGTATAATGAGCTATGAGAAAAATGAAGTTGCTAATGTAATTAACAATTTCAAAGAATTGTTAGATTTTTTTTTTGTGCGAGTTTTCGACCAGAAAAAAGCAATAATTCATTAAAAATGTGTAGACCACACTGATAAATTCGGCTGTGAAAGTTCATATGCAAAAATTCTATTTGAGTTGTACCAACTCTTTTTAGGTAGGAGCATAATCCCATGTTTTCCATTCTCTTTCAGATGCTCATCTTTTTTCAGTTGAATAAAAATGTTATTTTTAGAGAAAGATAAGAAGTGAATGGCAAACAAAAGCAAGAAAAGTAACAGAAGATATGATATTTCCAGGAACAGCATGACCCATGCGGCCTGGCTTTTGAGTTTGGAGTGATGAAATCTCCATGTGAAGTCAAAGCACTTCTGAGTGGAAGTGGAAGGGATAATGAAATAAAAGGAGGGCTGACATGTGATCAAGCAATTGGTGCGTGACGATATAACAGAAAGTGATGGTAAGATATGAGTGGCTTTCACAACTCTAACGCTAATCCATTCAACTTCTACTTCTCAAATGAAAGTTTTCTAATTCAAATTATTATTTTGAAAAAAAGGTAATTATTACTTATTTTAAAAATAGAGTGTGTTTCATTGTTATTTAATAATAATAACTAATTAGTTATTTCATTTATTTTAAAATAAAGATATGGAAAATCTTTTAATTTTAATTTTTTAAAAAAAATCTTTACAATATTAAACTTTTAAAATCTTTTTTAGACTTCAGTTAAAACATAACAAATTAATTAAATTTTGTTTAAATTAATAATTTAATTAGAGTGAGTTAAGTTAGTGAGATTAATCTTCATATTTTATATGTTTCTACTTTATTTTTAATTAAAATTTAAGAATTTTTTTGAAAATAAAAAATTATAAGAAAATTTTTAAAGATTAAGATAATTTCTAACATTTTAAAATCAAATTGGAGGTCTTTATTTTTAAATCAAATGGAAAGTCTTTATCTCTTACTTTTGATTTTATTTTTATCTAAAGGTAATAAGTGGTTAACATGAGTTAGTTAAGGCGACAAAGATGCTGGCATAGAACAGAATATTGGTAACAATCAACTTGTTATGGTGGTACTAATTGATTAAAGGCAGCTTGGTGACGACATGTCAAAACATAGAGTGAAGCTGCGAAGAAAAGTAGAATTTGCGCATCACGAGCGGAAGTGGGCAGAGAATATATGCAATGCAACAAACAAGCATGATTGAATGATACTTAAATCTTTGAAACGATTTCCAGTTTTGCGTGTCGAAGCGACAACGAGTGAAAAGCAATCTCTCAACTTTCGTCCTTTAAAGGCAATAAATAAATCTTTGTACTTTCACATTAAGGATTGGCAGCCACATGTGCTCTGTGCCTGTTGTCCTTTTTAGGTTAGTGCCTAGTGCGCGAAACGTAATTGTCTTGTCTTTTGGCTTTGTAGTTGTATTCATCAGAAGTCTCATCAAGAAAAGCAAGGGTTAATATTCTTTGAAGTTTTATGCTTCTATATGTATATATAAAAAGAGCTACAAATCACCCACTATGCGTTAATGTTTTGCACTTTCCAAGTATGAATTGTCTCCAGAAATTGTAGAATTCACCGCTTGCTTAAAGGACCAATTACCATTGTTTTTAAATTTGGATCGGACCGGTTGGTCAGACTGATTAGTGGTCCGGTCTGATTTATCCTTCAAAATTGACTATAAATTGATCCAGTCTGAATCGGTCAAAACTGGTCAATTGACCGGTTTGACCGATCTGACAATTATTTTATTTATTTATTTTAAATATTTTTAATATTAAATATAATTAAATATAATTATTACGTCACACCGATTCGACCAATGATTGAACTGGTTGAACCGATGATTAATAAAACTATTGGTCGAACCGATGATCAATAAAATTATCGATTTGACGGCGATCTGAATTTCAAAACATTGCCAATTACCATCAAATGAAAACCATTATTCCTAAATAATGGGAATCAACAGTATCCTTCTGTCAAAGGCATTTTAAATTCTAAAAATATCCCAAGTTGGACGACCCTCTAATGATCGTACAATAAAAACAAAGTCAACTTCGCTCACGATAATGGGGATGAGTGCGACTCCCAAGACGTGAAATGATGATAGTCCCCGTAGCTCTTTCTTTACAATGAAAGGCAAAAATAAACAAAGATAGAAAGGAAAGAGGCCTTCTTACATCAGGCACGTTGAAGGGTAGCATATCATTCAAACTTGCCCTATTAATCCTTTGACTACCTGTTCCAACTCGATTAAACCCAGATCCACCTTTTACCATTTTCCTTGTCAAATTAGAGAAAAACGAGAAAATGTTCTTTTTAATTTATGAAAATTTATTTATGTTATTAAACAATTCAGGTATGATCTATCTATTTAATAACTATCAACTCAGATTGAACAAAATTCATTTACACAAATTATGAAGAAAAGAGTAAGACTTCTTACAGTATGATAAAATTGGACAAATATTTCACTAATGATTGTGTGACGGAAATTGAAAGTGTGAAATTTGATGCATTACAATGGTGGAAGAATCATGGACTTGTTAGTAATTCCATCATATACTATTGTTTCAGAGTTTGCTTTTAGTACTAACGGTCAGGTTTTTAGTCCTTACAATGCTCGACTTCATCCTTATATTGTAAAAGCTTTTTTGTGTACCCAAAGTTAGTTAGATTATGAAGATATTGAGGATAAACTCTTTTATTTATGACATATCAATTTTTTCTATTTTTATAATATTATCTTATATTACAATGGTGGAAGCGTCCTAGGCGTTTCTTCTTTACATTGTTTAGGTATGGATTGGCATTAGAATTGCTTCATTTCAGATTGTGACTCTTTTTCCTTATGATTGATGATTTTCATAGATTTCGGATGCTTATATTTGGTGATTATATGACTGCATGTAGATATTTGCCTTCAGTTTATCTGGGTTGCATTTGACTACGTTGAATTATACGAGCTTTCCTGAACCCTATACCACTACAAGAAAAGTAAGAATTAGCGACGGAAAATAAAACATAGCCAATTAGCGACGGAAATCATATTTCCGCCGCTACTGTCGACTTGAAAAATTCATTTAGCGACGGAAAATAAAACGTAGCAAACTAGCGACGGAAAACTTATTTTCGTAGCTAAAATCGAGGTAAAAAAAATTTGTTTAGCGACGGTTTTAATTTTTCGTCGCTAAAAATAGAGGGAAATCATCCCGCCAATATTAGCGACGGACTTTAGGGACGGTAACAGTTTCCGTCGGTAATTGCTACAAGTTAGCGACGAACAATTACCGACGGAAAGAATACCGTCTCTAAATTTGGAGGGAAATTTTTGTTCCGTCAGTACAAAGGAGGGAATTATTTGCGGAATAAAAAAATTTTGAATTTATCCACGAAAATTTTCGTTGGTAAATTCTTTTTAAATATCAGCTCACCCGACATCTCCTCCCCTCCCCTCTACGTTTTCTTCTTCGTTCTTCCTTCTTCTTGTGTCTCCTTTTCAGCTTTCTTCTCTCTGGTTTCTCTATTGTGGACTCCTTTTCTACTCATCGAAGTTGTCTTCTTTGGCCATTATCTTCGTGTTCTTTGGTGGAGGTATTTTTACAACTACTGTCATGTGTTTTTATGTATATTGAATGAAAGTTAATTTAGGTATTTAATTACTTTCGTTTATTTGTGTATTTTGTGATTGGAAAATAACTTTAAGTTATAAATGGTAGTGATAAATTTCTGATTCTAGCAGGGCGAGATCGGGTGTGGTTCGCAAAGATTTTGTCTTGGGCTCGAACAATTTCTCTGACCAAGTTCAGGGAGTTAACCACGAGACATAGTTTATTACCGAGGCAAAGCTTAGATGGGTCCATAAACACTAGCCAAACTTCCCTTGTCTCGATGAATGTCTTGCCTAAGAAATAGAAGGTAACAAGAGAAACTGAACACTTTATAGGTAAATTTTAAAAAATAATTTTTAGCAAATTTACCGACGGAAAAAAAATTCCGTTGGTAATTTTCTAACAGAAATTTACTGACCGAGCGAAATAACCATCGGTAAATTTACCAACGGTATGCATAATTTCCGTCGGTAAATTTACCGACAGCCATATTTCTGACGCTTTTTTCCGTCAGTAAATTCTGTCGCTAAATAAGCTTACCGACAGAATTTGTATACATTCAGTCGGTAATTTCCGTTGCTAACCTCTATTTTTCTTGTAGTGTACTAGTTCAACAGTGGTTGTTAATAATTTGTTTCGTGTCTAGTGAGAACTTGGATGATAAAGTGAAGCCAAGTTTAGTTCAATTAGCTTTTCTCTTCCTAGTATGAATCCCCCATGCTTTCACTTTAACGGGGAAAGTTTCGATGGTCTTGTAAAAACAACCCGTTGATTTTTACCTATAATTCTTTCACATCACCACTTGTAACCAACCTCACAAACAATTACAAAATATCTTTTATGTATTGGCTTCCAAGTTTCAGAGATGCAACCAAAGGGATATTATATTTCACCTAATTGTCTTCTGCACTATATTTAGTCGGTATTCCAAACTAATAAAAGGATGATTAATAGAAGTGCACATAAGCCCTTATCGTCATTTGCTGTGTTGTATTACTGAAGTTACACTCAAACTAGCTTTTAGCACTAACTAATAAATATTTATTCATTCAAAATAATAGTCCTTAAGATACATGGAATTGCTTGTTATTTACTAAAAACTAGTACAAAACTAACTCATAATTCAAATCTTTCTCCTAACCCACTTAAAGAGAGTTTACAATTCCTATGCACATTTTATTATGAGAGCTTAGTTTTGTTACATGTAATTGATTTAAGATATAATTAATAGGCTAGCTAAATCACATCCAAAATCGAACAAAAACATTGGATGCTATGTAGAAACATCAAGAAGTCCAAATGATGGCTGTTCTCTTATTATACTTTATGCCTTCAACTAATTTGAATTATTTCATGGTTGTTCTCTTACATTATATATTGTTTGAACAAATTTATGTATTTCAATGGTTAGGATGAATAGGCAAGCTTTTTTTTTAAACTTTGTGAAATGCTAGAAAGTATAGGAGGATTGAAGTCAACAAAAAAACATACTTATTAATGAACAAGTAGCAATTTTCTTATATATTATTGCTCATCATGTTAAAAATCGAGTTATTAGGAGAAATTTTAGAAGGTCGGGTGAGGCAGTTAGTCGGTGTTTTCTTAATATCCTAAATGTGGTGATGCATTTGCAAAAGCTTTTGTTTAAGAAACTTGAGCCGATACCAACAAACTCTTCGGACCATTGGTGGAGGTGGTTTAAGGTAGATAATCACCCTTTTATTTTTATAAGAAAATATAGTGAATGTGATTAAGGTTTCTCATTATTTTTTTATTTCATTGCAATTTTAGAATTGCCTAGGTGCTCTAGATGGGATATATATCAGGTTAATGTGCCAATTAAAGATAAGGCTAGATTTCGAACTCGTAAGGGTGACATTGCAACAAACGTGTTAGGTGTGTGTACACCTAACATGTAATTTGTTTACGTTCTTCCTGTTTGGATCAGTGTTGGCCCCCGAAAATTTTTCTTGATGAATTAAGCATGATTTAAATGAATTATGATATTTGATGG
The DNA here is from genome assembly GCA_025629825.1 of Erythroxylum guanchezii. Taxonomy (NCBI): domain Eukaryota; kingdom Viridiplantae; phylum Streptophyta; class Magnoliopsida; order Malpighiales; family Erythroxylaceae; genus Erythroxylum; species Erythroxylum guanchezii. The sequence goes on along the minus strand of JAOTAX010000112.1, from coordinate 69 downwards.
ATTAATTTTTGGAGCTCATTATTTATGTCAAGGTTAGTAGGATTTGTATGACATAGGTTAATTGAAGTT
>JAOTAX010000111.1:25056-40962 GCA_025629825.1 Erythroxylum guanchezii | reverse complement strand
GTAGTGCCAAGCACATTACAGATATATATATAGAAATAATATAGCAACTCTAGTATTCAGAAACTAGAGTCCTAACAGGACACATTTGAAAAGCTTAACCTACTTCATGAAGAAATCATTTAAAAAAGAAGCTTGATAAACCAAAAAAGAAGAAAATGGGGTCAGCTGACAATAAATTGCATATATTTACTTCAGGCATTTCTCAAAAGATCACCATAGAGCAATTGGAGACAACAATTGCATTAAGTGAAACAATTTGTTAAGCTCGAACTACAAATCAACAGAGAAATCTAGTTTACATCTAGGAAACAATATATTTTGCTGATAATTGTTGGGAGGCAAAAGAAATCAAAGTATATAGAACATGGGATGAACATGTGTTGATAATACTCACATGTGTGTCCCATATTGCAAAAAGAGGGAAAAGAAGACTAACATATAAACCTAGTGGGCTACTCCACTTATTGCCAATTGGTTTTAGGTTGGAATCTCACTTGGGCTTGTGTGTGGTCTAACTTTTCTTCCCGTGTGGGCCCGAAGGCCCATTGCAAATTTCACATGGTATCAGAGCAAGTTTGGTCCAGATTATTAATTTCCCGGTTGCCCGTCTAGATGTCAAGTCCCAGCAACCCGGTCCGGTTACCACCGTGTTTATTTCAAAGTGCAACTGGATATCCAATCCTAGTTGCACTTGAAGGGGAGTGTTGATAATACTCACATGTGAGTGTCCCATATTGGAAAAAGAAGGAAAAGAAAACTAACATATAAGCCTAGTGGGCTATTCCACCTATTGCTAATTGATTTTAGGTTGGAATCTAACTTGGGCTTGTGTGTGGTCTAACTTTCCTTCTCGTGTGGGCCGGTAGGCCCATTGCAAATTTCACATGTTAAATGACCGTTTCACCACAATAGCTTAAGCTGTTGTGTGAAGCCAACTTAATTAGTTTTATATATTTACTAACACGCCCCCTCAAATGAAAGCACTTTGGGCATGAAACTTGCACAAGCTCACTCTACCTTGTGCTAAATAGGTGGATGGTAGGATTTGAACTCACGACCACTTGGTCACAAAGGCTCTGATACCATGTTAAATGATCGTTTCACCACAATAGCTTAAGTTGTTGTGTGAGGCCAACTTAATTGGTTTTATATGTAATATCATTTTAAGTTGTAAAGGATATTTCGATATCAAAAAACTATGCGCCAAAATACTATAATCCAAAATATTAAAAGTAAATAAGTTTAATACTTTAATAGTGACATCCATATGGAACATGACATAACACCAAGAGGATTAAACATTGTCCACAATGTAATGATAGAAACTTGCTATCGGTTCCACAACATCCAGAAAGAAGACTGTCAATCATTAACTAAATGAATAACATCAATATGTACAATTCTCCATTCCTTATGCATGATAAAGAAATTTTAGATGGAGGGTGAACTTGAGAGGTAGATTAAAGCATTGAAGCATTTGTATGTATCCACAAAATATGTCGCATGCGTATCCAGGCTACTTAGCCTAAAGCATGAATAGACTCCATTATGAATACAAACACCAACAATTCCAATGATATGAATATCATTCATGTAAGCAACCTAACCTTGACAACTTGCACATCGCATCGCTCATATAGTTTAGCTTCAAAAGGCCATCCAGGTTGCTTCCCTGGCCCTGGTTGCGCTGAAAATTGCAATAGAAGTAATGAGAAAGCTCAACTATTATAGCAAGCATCAGTGTGATGGAATACAGAAACCAAAAATTGAAGGCAAGTTAAAACACATTAATGCATCTGTAGTTTCTAGGGTGAAATAAGAACTTATGACTTTAAATAAATAAAGGAAAGGGATACATATAATATGCATGGCAATAAAATATAGAGTAAAAAACAAGCTACTCCTTTGTGGTTTAAATAATTTTTAAAAATTTCTTATTTTTAAAATTCTCAAAAAAATCCTTGTAATTTTCAATTTTTCAGAAAACTCTCTCTCTTAAACTTTTGATAAAAATAACGGCAAAAAACACATGGCATGAATAACGCACATCGCCCAATCAAATGTTACTGATATGGCGACCCAACTCGGCTCTTAACTTGAACTAATTAAATCCAACTCAAATTAATAATTTAAGCTAATTATAATAAATGGCTGATTTGGATTGTGTTTAATTAGTCGGATTACGTTTAAAAGCTAAGTTGAGTCGTCATGTTAGCAATATTTGATTGGTCCACATGTAATGTTCATGTCACGTGCATGTTGTCGTTACTTTTAATGAAAATCTAAAAGAAAAGATTTTTATGAAAAATTAAATATTGCAAAAAGTTGTTCAACAACTTAAACTATTAGGGAGCTTTACTTTTATCCAAGGCCCCTCACCACAACTTTTGTAGAGGAGGACAATTGCGTTGTGCATAGTCATAATTTGAACAAACCCATTAACCTAATGAGATTCAAGAAATAATCTTCCATGTTGAAAGATACCAATAAAACAATGTGAAATGTACCTAACCAACATTATTAGTTCAGTAACCATGCATTTCTAATGTAATTCTACTATGAAAGGATGAAGCTTCAAATAAAACTTCCTTACTCAATCTAACTAAAATTTGCATTCTCCCAACTAACTGAAACTTTGGGAACAAGGTGGTAGTTCAACTGCATTCAAGTAAAAGAATTTTTTGATATGTCATTTCATAATATGCCAACAGATTTTCAGATAAGAAATGCAACAGCACTAGTTGCATCACGAAAAACATTTAGATGTATGATTCGTCTAGCCTAAAAATTTAAAATGAGGAGTCCAAAGAATCAACTTTACCTATTGGTGCACCAAAGGCATCCGGAGGTAAGGGGTCAAACTCCATCCCAAGGATTGGACCGTCCTCTCTCAATGGCTCCCCCAACTGTGCCTGAACAAATGCTATTGCTCTAAGCTCAGCTATTGACTGCTGTGGATCATAATACCTCATTGTTGCTGGAACATTATCAGCAATGCAAATTCTTGGAACAGCCACCCCAGAGGGTCTAGCAACTCGCAATGGATCTGTGTTATTGCCAAATGAACTTGACTCAGGAACAGGCCCCAATGCAGGGTCATTTTGCATCTCACTAGCGGTCACAAGTTCCTCTCCAGAGGATGGTTTAAAAGAAAGGGACGGTGAACTTTTATGTTGGCGCTTAACTGGTGGGGGTTTCCTGTCCTTCAGACGCCGGTGGCAAAACCACATTTGCAGCTGCCGATCAGACAGACCCAATTGCACAGAAAGCTCAGCCCTTAGTGCCTCTGGTGGGTACATATTCGCTGAAAAAACCATAAGTTCACAACAACACATCATTGAGAAAAGAAGGAATTGCACAAGCAAACCATTAAGATCAAGTATAACGCAGACGAAAAGAAGGAACAGCTAAGTTGAAACAGCTTGGCATCTCAAAATCCACCCAACATACTTGCAATCCATCAAATGCAAAAATTAAAACTAAACCAATAAAATAAATTTTCAACTAAAAAAGAATTTTAAAGAAAAATAAAACATATATATAATATTTTTAAAAAAAATTGAGAGAGAGAGATAAAAAAAAACAAACAAACAAACCAGCATAAGTCTTCTCAAGTATTTCAAGCTGAGACGCAGTCTTCATTTTGCGTTTAGTCTTAAACTCTCCTCCAGATGGAGCCTTCCTCTTCTCTACCTCCTCCCCATCGCCGGCATCACCAGCAGCCTCCATTCGCAGCAAGAATAAAAATGAGTAGAGCTATAGAGGATGAAATGGGTGTAGCCTAGCCAAGCCAACCCATTAGGGTGTAGTATCAATCAAAAGGAAAAGAAGAGGATTAGATTGGAACTCCTCTTTTATGTTAAGGGCTGTAGAAAGAATCGATGATAGGGTTGGTGTTAGTGATTTAGGTGCGTGTGATTGAGATGTGGAGCGTTGGGATTTGGGGAATATAAACAACACATCTACTACTTGTTGTAGTAATAATACTAATAATAATAATACGCATTCACTTTTCTTCTCGTCGTAATAAAGAAAATCAAAGTCGTTATTCTTCTTGTTCTTATTATGACTCATCGTTGAATTTCGATTTTTGATTTCCCCCACCAACACCACTCGAAGTTGCCGTCTCTTTTTCTTCTAAACAATCAATCCTTTTACTAATCGGAGAGAGAGAGAGAAGTAGAATTGGGAGCTTTGCGCATGTTATAGTATCTATCTCCAAATCCAATCCCTCTCTCTCTTTTCTTTTCTTTTGCTTTTTCAATATTTATTTCCTTTTCGTTTTGTGGCGTTGAATTGACGACAGATTGTTTTTACTTTTCATGTGTAGTTCCCTTGTTCATCTTGCACGACCAGAGTTCACAACACCACTCTCGGTCAAAACGCGTGACTCTCGTCCTTTTGTTTGTTTCCCTACAACTGCATTATTATTTATAAATGTTAACAGAAATAAATCTTTTTTACAAAAAAGAAAAGTCTGAATATTCAAAATTAACAAATCAAAATTTAGTAACTTGTCATGATTAATATTTTTAAAATATTAATATTATAAGTGCATCAATTTGTTATTATTAATTTTACTTTGCTTGTATTTTTTCGATAATGCAATTTTATACGTTAAAAACAGGAGATCAGATCTCCTGTTTTGATTATGGTGTTCTTATTATATTTCATTAAATCCTCTGTTTCAGTTACTCTGTTTCAATCCTGTTCTATTAAATCTCATTCATATATTTATGTGGAAAATTTCCTGTTTCGGTGTTCCTATTATGTTCCATTAAATCCTCTGTTCCAGTTACTCTGCTCTAATCCTGTTCTAGATAAATATATAGATAAGATTTAATGGGCCATAATAACTGGAACAGAGGATTTGATACGTAAAAACAGTCACCTCCCACTCTCATATGCAATTATTAGTTAAATTGCATTTCAAATTACTAATTTTAGTTATATTTAATTTTCACGCAAGACATAAAGTATATAAATATGTGACAAATTATTTAAAAAATTAGTTATAATAGTATATCATCATTTTTATTAAATACTTAATATTAAAAAAATTATTTTCTCCCATAAAATACAAAATTAGCTGATCTTTGCAATAAATTATATTACTTTGTAAAATCAAATAAATTATTAATAAAATAAAATTATTGATTTTAGAGATAAATTTAAATTTTTAAGTTGAAGGGCTTATTTAAACTTTTTTAAAATATTAATAAAATGTAATTTAACTAACTATAAAAACTAAAACTTATCATATATTTAAGAAAATCGGGATATGTTAGTGACGAAGATGAGATTTGAATAATATTTTATAAAAAAGTTTGAGAGCGATTTATTAAAAATTTTAGTGACTGTTTAAATAAGCTTTTGAGAGGTTAATAAATACTTTTCTTCACCGCAAAAACTTTTTTTAAGAAAAATGTGTGCTTGACAGTGCAATAAAAAAGTATTTTTTAATAGATATGCTTTTTTAGCAATCAAAATACAACTTTTTAAGAAATTCAAATTTTTAACTTCTCAAAAAAGCCTTTTAAATGACTTTTTCAGATAGATTTTTTAGAACAATTAATAAGCCTATTTTTTAGTTTCTTTTACCCCTATATTTTATACATAATTCTCACAATACTCACAAACTCATCTTCACGTTTATATTGTAAATCTATTATTTGGCTTTTTTTATGTTTTAATATTTATTTTTGATATTAGTTTTACTTATGTTATAATTCATATAAAAGATTTGGTTATATATATTTTCATTTATGTTTCATATGGTTTAAAATTATATAATAATTAATATATTTTGATTTGCATATTCTTTAATATACTTTAAATAATATTTATATGTGGTTCAGCCGGATTCTGGCCGAACGGTGCGTTGCCGATTGGATCCATTGATTGGCAACTTCCTGTGATATCAACGACGTGGGTATACCTGCAAAACAAAGAAGGCACGTCGGGGGTTGTGTCCCGATAAGCCCCTCCGACGCTCAAGTCAGTCTTTTGGTGAAGGTGGGATTGCTGTAAGCAAGAGGAATTAGGGTTATGATTATGCGTACCTCTATCATGGTAGAATAGTACCTTATATATGCTGTAGGTTGCCATTAGGTTTAGGTCTTTACGTTGATCATTGAGTCTGCATGGGACTCTAACATCTGATAAGCCGTGTGGGCCGTGAACATGTGAAAATGGGCCTGGGCCTAGCACAGCCGATCCAACCAAGACTGATCTTCGCAGAATGGACTGATCGGCCCACGGGTCGTTATGACTGAGTTCGGGCCCAATAGGGCCGACCCAACCAATATGCATATATAATTTTTATTATAAAATAAAATATAGTTAAAATTAAAAGTGATTTTTATTTTTATGTTGTCAAACAGTCTACCGTATGAAGCTCTTTCAAAAAAATTATTTTTTAAATGACAATCAAACAGTGAACTGGCTTTTTATAAAAAAAAAATTCAAAAAAAATCTTTAAAAAAAATTCTAATAATATAAGCCCAAACAAACATAGATAAGAACTTTAACTGAATCCGATTTTAAAGTTTAATGACAAAATTTGACTTTTTTTCATTTATATAACAACATCAAAAGAAATATAGGCTTGGACCTTTTCTTCGTATTTTATATATTTTGTGTTTTATCTGAGATTTTTTATAACATTTTTGTTTTTCCTCCTTGTTAAACAGAATTTTTACCTCCATTAAAATTATTAAATATTCAATACTGGTCTATCGGTTTTTCTCTATTCGTAAACTTTCAGAAACGAGTCTGCACGACAACATCAATAACGTTCGATTGTATCAGACGCTGTTTTATAACAGAATCAAGGGAGGAGTACCGATCCACTAATTACGAGACAGAGGTGAGCCGATTCCATGACGTTTGGATGGGAAAATAAGGAACAGAATGCTGCACAACACTCCAATTCCAACGGGCACTAGAGCTAGAATGTCCTTCAACTCCTCTGATGGTGTTGGCCAGAAGCATTTATTGACATTGCTGTCGAACAAAGCAACTGCACCAAAAACCAATAATGACATGAAAGCGTGGAAAAAATCCGTTAACTTTAGGCGATAACGAGCCGCTTCCTCGGCTGAAAGATTCACGGTGTCAATCACCCACAGCCCCCTCACCGTTGCTATTCCGTATCGAACTTTCCCTCTATCGTCTCTAAAGCTATCAGTCAGACACAAAAGGAAGCAGGATAGCCCACCCAACAATATAAGGAGTAACGTCAAAATCTTGCTTGTAACGGTTCTACATTGTCCCTGATGCGTCAAAATTGGCGAAAGAATCTGAAACGCTAGAACTGATCCTGTGGGAAGGAGCCTTGCCAAATTGGCTGTTCCTTTGAAGGTCTTTCTCATGGCTTTTTGAGCCGGCGTTTTATGAGGTTTTGGGGCTGCATGGTCATTTTCCAGGAGAGGCTGCTGGAGTTCTTCGTCTGTTGCAATCGACACAACTTGTTCTAACACGCTTTCCATAGTTCAATTTATCTCTTTCCTTTAGCACTCCCGTAGCAATATACTCACGGCATGTAAACTATACAGAAGGAGCAGAAGTATATAGGTATGGAGTGGCGGATCGAAGCTGTTGCACAGGTAATTGAGGAACCCAAAATAGGAGTTCTTGTTTGTTGTTGCCAAATCAGGTCCTGGACATGGATAAAAATGAATGCCGACCCAAAATTGGAGTTCTTGTTCGTTGTTACCAAATCAGTTCCTAGACAACCCAAGTTGCTGGCAGTTTCACTTGTGTCGACGTAATTCCTCAACTGCCTTGGGTGAAACCATTTAAGACGAAAGAGTCAGCAGAGTTCCAAGTTTTATTGTTGGTGGTCGGAAGTTTCGTAACCTAAAAAGCGTTATATATTTGTTTGCGAGCTTTAGCTGTACACGATTGACCATCAAAAAATATATTTCCTCGTCGGTTGGAATTGTAATTGGATTTTATAGTGACGATAAATATTCTGTAATCCTCGACTCAATTGGCAATTTCTTACAATCCTCTAACCATAGGTATCAAATAGTTGGTTACTCAAAATTGAGTAGTTTTATCTCGTTATATTTATAAGAAAGGAAATCGGTGTGTTGACTGGCTCACCAACTTTAATGTATATTTTGAGTTAGGAGTTACTACTTTTGCTACTGCACTTATAAAGTGTCTCTCTATTCTTGTAAAGGGAGTCCGGATCCTCTATCTAATATTATGGTATCTTATTATATCCTATAAATTTCAACTATTTATTTATATGGGTCCTGCGTGAATTCCGCATAAATAAATGGCTGAAATTTATAGAACAGAATAAGATACCATAATATTAAACAGAAGATTCCGTCCCTTTTAGAAAATATATCTAAGGTTTGTTTCCGTAGATTAGTCATATAATTTGCTTTGTTTTTTCTATTCCTTTTATTCAAAAAAACATATTTCCTAATTTTATCCATTCATACTTAATTGATTATTCAAAAAACCTCTGGCCATTGCACATTTTCCTATTCATTTCAATTATCACAATACTTTAAATTTTAAATTTATTGATTTATTAAAATTTGATGTCTAATTCCAACGAACAATCTAATTGAAATTTTAAAATAAAATTTAAATCCTCAACTTTGTTTTATAGTTTGAATGTTGAAATAGTCTTTTCGGCCTGCGAGGGTTGAGTCGTAAGGTATTGGTAGTGTGGCTATAACAGGATCGTCTCCACGGTGAGAGCATTCGTCCTTCTTTGGAATCATGACGTTGACGTTGGCCGGAACAAGAACAGTGTTACTGGTAATTCACGAGTTTATTAGTAAATGTGATTCAGAGATCTTTAAGTGACGGATAACCCAATCGATTAGTGGAGCATGAGGAATGCGAATTGAGAATTGAAACCCCAGAAGATGGAGCCATTGAGCATAGTTCAAAAGGAAACATGCAAAAAGGCTGCTTCCATTCCAAGTCGTCAGCAGAAAATAAGCATACAACCAAATTCCACAACTCCTAAGCATCTTATTCTGTCTTTAGATGAGATTTCCAAACAACACTCGTCACTGCAGTCCTGGCAGATCAAATCATCCGGCACGCAATCGTCGTAGTCTATCTTCAACCGGTTAAAACTGCCAGCGAATGCTCTGAAATTGCTGTCAATTCCAACGGCTTTATAAACATCTGTATCAGATAACACTTCAACTCGCTATGAATGTCTGCGTAACACATGAAACAAAGTAACGGAGAATTTCAGTAACAACCAAAAAGACTATCGTAACTCAAACTGTCATTGATTTTGAAAATTTAGATTTGCATTCTCATTAACGCCCTAATAGGGTTGGTAAAATGGATCAAGTTCCAGTTGACTAAACTTTAGACTAAATTTATAAATTAAAATTATCTATAAAAAATATAATCTTGTATGGATTTATGATAAATATAAAAAAAATACAACCTTGTACGGATATTGTCTAAATCGGATGAGATCTTCTGATACAGAATAAGAACTGGGCGGCAAAAAAGATCTCAAGCCGTCCAAAACAGGATTGTTGTTCAAATATTTGCAAGTGCAAACCCTAATAATGATTAATCTAATTAACCGAAAAGTTGCTTGACAAGGTGATCTTTCTTGTTCCAAGAGTGATTCTTACACCGGAAACTAAGAGGGCATTAGCCTACCTATTCCAATTTTCTTGGTTTCATCTAATGTCTCTCAAGACACTTTCATTCAAATTTTATAATCTATAGTTCTCAATATACTAAAATTTTTAACATTTGCACGTATTTCCATTCTGTCTCAAGCTTTGCCTTGATATACTATCCTCTAAAACGGGCAAACGTGAAATTTCCAATCCTTGTTCCTTAAGTCCTGTTTAACTGACTTCATTAGCTACAGTGCATAAAACGCCATATTTAAATTGGTGAAATCAAGCACAAATGTGATCTGACATTCAATACCGTGTCTTCCATTTGTCGTAACAACCCCTACCCATTATAAGCACAAGTATTGCAAAAGGAAATAGAAAATGGTCCCTAAGTAAGTTGATGTATGAAACGAACACGTCTTCAAATGTAAGCCGAGCAAGCATCTAATGAAATCAACATTTCCATTGAGAAAATCAAAAAGAAAAAAAAAACAGTATACATCAGAATAGAAGTCATCAACAAGTATAAGGCAAATCAGCCCCACCACAACATAAAATGGAAGAACCAAACCTGAATGCGCGGGAGTATATGTACATTTCAATGATATGCGGAAGAAACATACCATCATCCACTTGAATTGGGTCGATTTCCGCTAGATCTAGGTCGATGAATAAAACCGAGATATGAGTCCCCAGTTCTCCTCATCCTCTCGTAGCCACCACCAGACTTGGGTCGCCCATGTTCTTCATGACGACCCTTAGAGCCAGACCCTTGTTGTTGCCGCAGAACCTCAGGACCGGGTCTTTCCTCTTTCCCTGAAAAACCCGGTCTAAGATGTGGGGGCAAGAATTTGTCGGGTTTCGGAGACACCACAGCAGTGGTTTCAACAGGTTCTTTCTGAGATTGGGTCGATGCGATTTTTGGGGAGGGAGAAGCCTGTGGGGCTGTAGAGGCAACTGATACGGGTTTGGGATTGGGTCGGGTCAAAACCAGCATACGGCCATGGCCCTTGACGGATGCGATGTTGTTCTTATTATATGGATTGTTTTGGTAACTTGAAGGTGAAATTGAAGAATAGAAAGAGGAAGAAGAAGCATAAGAAGAAGAAGGTTGTGACTTCGGTGGGTTGAGGGTGGAGGAATTGCCTAAGTTCTTCTCATAGATGTGATTGAAGTTAATGGAGGTATACTTGTTCGTTCTTGCCATCCACCGCCAAGCAACCACCACTAGGTCTCTTTCGGAATTTGACAGATAGAGAAATAGAGAAGGAAAAACCAAAGACGACAAAAAAATGGAGAAGAGATTGACGAATATTAGATTGTTTTTAACGGAGAAAGGAAGGCCGAGGGGAAGAGAGAGAACGATAATTAAGGCTGTGTAGTGTATTTTTTTTTTCCCCATAAGGGTGTGCACTGTGCAGTGTTTGGGTTTGCTAAGTAAAGGCAAAGGTGGGATTGGCTATTCCCGGGTGCTATTCACAAAACTGACTACGATAGTACACGGGTTCAAATTGTTTTCCTTTGGGTGGATTGTTGCTTGGGAATGGAACCTGCGTGGCGATACTTTAGTTGGATGGCGATATTTTGATCCTGTTTTTGGCAATTAGCTGTTGGATTAGTTATTAGCTGATAGTTGATTACTTTAGTTGGACGGCGATATTTTGATTCTGTTTTTGGCAATTAGCTGTTGGATTAGTTATTAGCTGATAGTTGATTATATCAGTTGATTTGATTAGCAGATTGTATTAGTTGTTTGTCATTTAATGTTTGGTAAAATTAGTTGTTTAGTATTAGTTATTTATGTATAAAATGACTTATAAGGACATAACTTAAAAAAAAACATAAGATTATGAATATTATATATCTTAATATTTCATTAAATATTCTCTACATTAAGTTTATAACTCTAATAAAAAATATAGATATATAACATATAATAATAACAACAATTATTATTATTATTATTATTATTATTATAATACATCCAAACATAAAATATAACAATATAAATAAAGTTTAACAACGCAATTCAAATAGTACAAAAGAAATTAACATAAGTATAAAACAAAATGGTTGCAAGTTAGAGAAAAAAATAAAAAAGAGAAAAAAGAGAAAGTTAGGAATAAAACAAAATATTTGCAAGTTAGACTTTGATATTTTATAATTAAATTTGAAATTTATTCATTAATACATGATGAAGAAGATATACTTTAATACCTCATTAATTTACATATATGTCTAAATTTAAAATATTTTAATAATTTTAAATACAAAAATTGTAATAAATTTTGATGAATTTATTCTAAAATTAATTTAAAAATTCAGTTAAAAAATTATGATATTTTTAATTGACATCATTAGTCATTACGACATATTTAGAAATATATAATTTCATGTACTATTAATTTACACAATTTTTATATTAAATTTATAAGAATTTTCGCTACACTTAATCACAAACGTCCAAAACAAGGGTTTTGCGGGATTGTGGAGGCAGATATTTCTAGAGGAATAATCGTGGGTTTGATCCGGAATTCATTAGGATCTCCGAAAATCTCTACTGTTCTTGTGGGAAGTAGGGTTACTTAGATAGAGAGAGAAAGAAACGGTGAGTTTGTTGTTGTTTGTACTGTTGACGTCACAATTTGATTGTTGAGTTGGGTTGTGAGAAGAATCATATCTGATGGATACTATAGTTCTAAGAAGAGTGATGATATATGTGAAGATGTTTTTGGCTAGGTACTCTTCTTCCCAACTTTCATTCAGTTTATGTGTGAGTGAATGGTTGAATCTGCAAGTGCTTTGTGGTCTTGCTCGGATTGTGCTTTGTCAAAGTCCGGACGTTAACATAAAGGTCGATTCTTTTATTGCCAGGCTAAGAGATGGATGGAGGCTGGAAAATATTAATTCCAGTAAAGAGAAACGAAGCTTGGATCAAGACCTTGAACTAGAGCTAAAAACGAAGCTTTGGGCAAATTTGGTATTTTAAGTTTGAGGCAATCGATTACCCAAATATTGCTATAAAACAGTTTATTGTTTTTAACTGGTTGGGTTGAATTAGTCACTCCAATTAGCTAATTATTAAATAAATTTATCAGTTGTTTGACTAAGTCAAACAATTAATTTTGGTTAATCAGTTAATTTTTAACTGATCAATTGTTATCCAAACATGCTCTTTATCGATATGCATTTCTTTAGTTTATCACTCTTGTATGATGAAAATATCAATATTTTGCATTGTATGTTTAATACTTATTTAGTTAGAGATTCAATAAAAAATTTATATAACAACAATACAGTAAACGCGTGAAATTTGAAGAGGTTCAATAATATGTAATGTTATCTTATTAGTTGAGAGTGTTTAAAAAATACATATTAAAATAATAAAATCATAATAATTTAAAATAATAAAAAACAAAAATAGACATAAAATAATTAAATAAAATAAATATGTATAAATAAAATAAAAATTGGTAATAAAATAAACAATACAATAAGTATAGAACAGGTTAGATAGTAAAAATAAAAGATAAAACAAGTGATAAATACACAAACAAAAAAGAAGATAAATTAATGAATAAATCAAACAAGCTATTGCAAGATAATATTTAGCTAAGTAAGGACATGTTTAGGTTAATTAACTAAGAGGAGAGTACTAAATATCAAATATTTAAGCTATATGCAAAACATAAGATTAAAGAATAACGTTTAAAAGACTCATGAGAACAAAAAGGACCTCTTTATGTAATATCTTTTATTTGAATCTTAATATGTCAAAATTTTCTATCGAGCGTCATGTCATTGGTAAGTTTCAGTAAAGTCATATCATTCTTGATCACCTCCCTTTAGTTCCTCTTAAGTCTTCCTTTTTTTTATTTTACAGTTTTTAAGTACAATTTTTTCGCATTTTCTTATTAGACCGTTATGATATCTCTTCTTAATATGTCTGAATCATTTAAGTCTTGGCTCTCTTAATTTTTCATTAATATTAGTTACTTTTAATTTTATCTTACCTTTACATTTCTAACCTTAACTCTTTTAGTAGGGCTGCACATCCAATAAAGTATCCCCATTTCTACCATTATTAACTTATAATTATACATTTATTAAATGTATCAACACTCTGCTCCCATTAAGCATGATCAACCTAATATTGCGACTGGTAATTTGATATGTATATAAATTTAACATGAATATTTTTTATATTGAATAAATGAAGAGTAATTTCTTATACTAGAGGCAGGAAGAAATATGATATCGCAATCTAAACACTAGTGGACTATCTTTTCTAGGCCTATTTTTATCCTTTAAATTTTTTAACTAAATTCATTATGAGAAAAATAAATGATATACAAGTGTCTGTCTTTCATGGTTTAAAAGCAATCCAATAGACTCGTGCTTCTTTCTTTTCAACGAAGAACAACTAAGAATGACATTAGGCTGCAAATTTGAGTTTGGGGTCTGAGCCTGGGCTTCATCCAAAACTCGATCAGACCCTAAACACACACACCTTGAACTTGAGCTCGATTGGATTTGTATGGCCTAAAATTTGACAAAATTTGGGCTCAATTTAATTATATTTTAATTTAAATCATAAAAATAATGTCGTTTTCACTTAAAATTTTTAGACTTGGTTCAAAACTTTAGAATTAAAAAAAAAACTAAATTCAACCTAAACGCAGGTCAACTTAAGCTTAACTCGTTGATTTAGAATTAGGTCAGGTCACGCCCAAACCTAAATGCTATCTATAATAACAACCCTTATAATCAATTCATTCTTTAAGAGGAAGATAAACCTCCACAGCACTTTTTTCCACCCTTTACTCTACACGAAGATTATAATAAAACAAGGTATATCAATCAAAAAGGCTCAACATAATCACTTAAAAAAATTTAAATGTTTCACTCAAATAAGCAAATATAACTCCAATCAACTTCTCAACATTTGATTTCTCTTATTCAACACATTTTTATTGGAAAATTAGATCTTGCCCACATGAAATAATCACAATTTTTATAATTTACTAAAAGTCAATTTCACTCAAATTATAATTAAATATAAATAAATACTAATTGTACCTAAATAAGATTTCATATTTCATATTAATCCTTATTTATTAAATATCTCATATTTAATCATAAAATTTTTCAACTTTTACAATCAAATTCAACTTGATTAAAACAACATTTTCTCTTTTCAACCCATTCTTTGTGTGTAATCCATTCAGGGATGTGAATATCGTACCGTACCGGCCGGAAAACGGAACTGGTATGGCTAAAAAGATACTGAGCGTAAATTCCGGTGGGTACCGTCCGTTTTCCGGTGGGTACCGGCCGGTACCCAGAATTTCGGAATTTCCCCCCCCCCCCCGACCTTCTGCCTTCTGGACTCTTCTTGGCTCATCTTCGGTTTCTCCTTCTTCTCTACGCCGCTGCTCCTCCCTCGTCGGATCTCATCTTGCTGTCTCCTCGTCGTCGACGTGTTCTCCAATCCTCCTCCTTCGTCTTTAACCGGTGGTTTGTTCTCCAGTCCGTGAGCTCAGATCGCTCCTCCTCGTCGCCGGCACGACCAGCTTAGCACCGCCAGAGCACAGGACGACGTCACCCGGATTGGCACCGAAGACCCGATAGTTTTTGGGGTGTGTGTTTTTTATTTTGGTTTCATTTTTCATGCATTTTCACAATGATTGCTTATGTGATTGTGTTGATTGTTGGATTATGGTGGATTTGAGGTGAAAAAATGGTGTTATTGTGTTGGATTTGAGGGAAAGTTTGGTAGTGGCTTTCAGTGGACAATGACAAATCAGAATGGATTTGGGCAAAAATTGAGAAGTGGATTTCGGTTGGATTGGAAATTGATGGGGTTTGGATGTTGTTGATTTCGGTTCAACCGAAATTGTGAGTTGCAATTTTTGTGATTTGTGAGTTATTAAATTAAACCGAAATTGGAAGTTTGAAATTGGATTTTGGAAATGGATTTTAGCAAATTGCATTTTGGAATTGGAAATTGGAATTTAAATTTGGAATTGGAATTGGAATTGAAATTGGAATTGGAATTGGATTGAAAATTAAATTTGGAATTGGAATTGGAAATAAAATTTGGAATTGGATTGTAAATTAAATTTGGAATTGGAATAGGATTTTGGCATTTTGCAATTTGGAATTGGAAATTAGAAGTGAATTAGAAATTAAAATTGAAATGATGATTTATTGATTATTGAATGGTGGAAATTGGCTTGTGATTTATTATTGTATTAATATTGAATTGTTGAATTATTGA
>JAOTAX010000111.1:10360-24956 GCA_025629825.1 Erythroxylum guanchezii | reverse complement strand
AGTATACAGTACAGCTGTATAATATATCAATATGGACTATTTTGCAATTTTTAAAAATTTTAGGGACTATTTTATAATTTTAAAAAATTTTCCGAAACGGTACCGGTACAGTTTCGTTCCAGAGCTCAATCTGATACCGAGCCCCGTACGGTATTCATAACATTGAATCCATTAGGTTCCTAAATATATTATAATAGATATAAATTATAATCTTAAATAATATTAAAGATTATATAAATTAAACTTCTTTAATTTATCTTTAATTCTCTAATTAAACAATTCATATCCATAAATCAAGATTGGTATCTAGCAACACATCATGATCACTCAAATATTTATAAATATCAAAGTAGTTTTGACTAATCTTTTCGTACATTATTATTTTTTGTACAATTTACCATTTTCTTTTTAAAAAGTTCCGACTAGACATAGAATATGGAATTAATATCTCCTCTATTTGAGTTCAATCATGTTAGTTCTCCACCATTAGCAATTGATTCAGTTAATGACACTTAAAATTTATTTTCAAAGTGTCATTCCATTTTTGTAAATGATTTTTCGAATTAATATTAATTTAGAACAACAAAGCATTATCTTTAATTATTTTACGGTGATGAATCATACATCGATCAATTAACTACCTCTATATAGTCCATATTATGTCCAACAACTATTGACTGAGTTGCCAATGATTAAAGTAAGCCATAAGTAGTATCAAACATTGATCCCTATATGAGCTAACTTTGGAGATCGCAAGTCAAATAATTATTTATAAATAATTACAATGAGAATTCTCATAGATATATAAGTAATATTACAAATGAAATTCTCATATAGGTTCAATTCAGTGAATTTGTTCTCTAACAAGCATTCACACGTTTATGTAAGTATCTATATACTTCAGTCTATGAGATAGACTACTCTTTTCTTAAGGAAAAACATAATGCATGCTAGTCTTTTTACTCTTTATTAATGTTCAGTTCAATAGAATAATAACTAGGAACAACTTAGGGATAACATATAAATGCAATATGAATATCAAAATTATAATCTTATCATAATTTCACTTGCAATATACATTTATCCTATAGATTTTATCATATACATCAACTATGTATAACATAAAGAATGTCATTAAATAATTATGTCACTAAACTATAATCAACCAATTGACTATAAAGTATAAATTAACAATTTCCCACTTGCATTAAACTAATCGTTTAAGTATCTTATACCATATCACCATATAACGATTATGCTACTGCTGGAACAATGATTTACTAATAGAATTTTACAAGATTTTTTGCAGTGAACACTTGCTTAAATCTTATAATTTTCATCTCAATTATCACCATATTTAAGAAAAAATGCCTAAATACATACTTAGATATTTGATGATACCTTAGCTCCTTTGTCATTCCTAATAGCTCTAATAGATTCTATGTGAAATCCTTTATCGAAATCTCAGTACGTTAAAGGTTTGTATGTTCCTCTTTTATACTATTCAATGGAGATTTAGTTGATAGATATATATGCAAATCAGTTGTAGTAGTGTCCCAAAAATATGACACAAATTTGAAAACTCTCTGCATCCTTTTTTCTTGAATTTGTGAGTCACTTTATGTACCTTCAATGGTGAAAAGGAAATATGAGAAAATTTATATAATATGAAATATTAATAAACAAAAACATATTTTTACCTTAAATAGATTTTTTCAATATTTATTTATATCATTGTTTCACTAGTTAAAGAGATGTTATCTATTTCTGTTTATTTGAGTAAGTTCTTGAAATTTTTCAATCTAGCTCTTAATGCATTGTACTTGTTCTTTAGTTAAATATCATCATACTCTTTATTGAGTTTTCTTTGAAGATATGCATTAATATTCTTCCAACCAAAGTTGAAAAAGGTATTAGTTGATCTATTTTTCTTCTTCACTTTTTCAACTATTAATGATACTAAATGCATCTCTATTGTAATATTCCATACCCTATCATTTTTATTTTATCTTTACACAATGGTTAGAATCATTCATATTATTCAAAATTTCATTATTGAATGTAATTAAATATAAAAGACAAAGAAAAAAGATCATATAATGCATTTAACATCGAAGTTACTTTTGCTACAAAATTAATAACTTTGCCTTTAATCAAATGAAAAAATGATATAATTTGTTATTTCAATGCTATATAATTTCTATATGATACCGTGCGCTTTATATTGGAAAAAGCAACAATGAAAAATTACAAAAAAGAAATTGTTAATATTTTGTTTTAATAGATTCGTATTATTTTTCTTTTGGTACTTGATGCTTCATCGAAAAGCAAATTATAAATGCATCCCCTAAGATCCTGTGTCCCATTTTTCATGTACCAATTTTGTCTCATTTGATAACCTACATAAATAAATGGTTGAGATCAAATAAGACAGGATTAGTATATGAAAAGATGGGACAAAAGATAATATCCCTGAATGCATATGCAAAGTGGTTACAAGTAATCTCCGAGGCGTTTCATTAGACACCTTAGAATGCATTAAACATGCTAGTATAGTCATAATTTGCACACATTGTGCTTTCTCTTCTTACAGGCAAGAATGTCCCTGGTGCAATTGATTTTATTTTATTTATTTTTTTATTAGTAGGAGACCTACAATGAACTTAAACTATAAGGCAGGGAAAAACTATCCCGGTTACATCCTCTAACAAGATGGAAACAAAATCCAAAGGCAAATTTTGATACCTATAAACACCAAGTTCAAAAAATTGGCATAATCAACTAGCCAATCCGTAGCTATGTTAACTTCTTGCTTATATATCTAGCTTTAATCAACCAAGTCGCAGTAATTCATCTTTTATTTTTAATTGCTCATTACCAAGCTTCAAGGAACCATTTCCTAGATAACTAATAAGCTTTCTTCTCACGCGCTACAACTATAAGTTATGATGACCACCTCCACCTATTGGCCACGGCCTGAACTTATAAAGATTGCATCTTTTATACAATTCAAGATTTTTTGTCAATTTTATTTTGATTTTATTTTATCCAATAAACCTCAATCATTTATATATATAGTTCTACTTGAGTTTCACATAAATAAGTAACTAAGATTTATAAATTAAAATAGAATAAAGATAGGATAAATTAAATAAAAGATCCCGTCTCCTTTTACACACCTTATCAATTATGAAGCTTGATTCAATTTCAATCTGAAGTATTTAACTGTCCATTAAACTACGGTTTTTTTTCTTGGTGATTCTTTTTTTAAGCCTTCTTTGGCACCCCATCTTGATAATGGTGTTCATTGTGGTTTTTACTGGATGTTTTTTTCCTACACTTCGCAAAGGATGAGGCTCTGTAATTCTTTTAACACATCGCCCACACATGCACAGCAATTGTCAAAGCTATGCTAGCATCGACTTAGAATTCATGAGACCAGATGGAGCATCAGTACGATGGACATCCTCTATACGAGTGTCTAAGGTCATCTCCGACCATTACATCAAATTTGGTGTAAAATAGAATATTCCTAAAATTTTTTTACACCAAATTTGATGTAAAATAGAATATTCCTAGAATTTTTTTACACCAAATTTGTTATTACTCCAATCATTCTACACCAAATTTTTACATCAAAATTTTTTCAAAGAATATACCACAATAATTTAGTTATTAACTAAACTAATTTATATTTATATAACCACAATAAATTAGTTATTAATTAAATTAATTTATATTTATACAATGATTTTTATTTATTTATTAAAAATAAAAATAAAAAGCACTATTCTAATTAATTAATATATACTTTTTATTAAATTAATATTATTTACAAAATATATTTAATATTATTGCAACAACAAATTAATAACATACACAAATATAAACTGATTAAAATATCTCATTTAAATTTATGTACTTTTTATTTCAAATTTACTTTTTGTTCTTAACATATTTTATTAATGAAATTATAACACTTATAAATAAGAATTAAAAATAAATATTAAAAATAGATTTAATATTATATTCAATATTAGGCTTGTTTTAAATGTCTCAATGAGATCTTTATAATGATATATTTTGTGTAAAGTAATAAACATGTTAACTTTAATTACAAAGCAAATTATGTAAATAAATCAATTTGAGATAAGGACATAAAAGGAAAATGCTAAAAAGTAAAAAGATAAAGTTATCTTTTTATACTTTTAGAGTGTACTTTTGGTGTCTTGGTTGGAGTGGATTTTTTGCACCAAAATACCAAATTATGAGAGTTAAATGTATCCAGATTAGGGGAGCAGTCGCGTGGATGGGTGGGTGGTCCAGAGAAAATCATACACTCGTGGCAAAATCAAGCAGAAAACCCAAAAACCCAGTTCTTAAAAATTCCAAAAATCAAAAGTAGCATATAAAATGAATCAATATCACCGTTATCAACAATCAAACAAAACCAAATATGTACTACTTAGTTACCGAAGAGATGATTAGGCACAGACAACCACAGGAAATGATGATAGAGAAGATTACATGACATTGAAACAAAACAGAAGGAACGAGAGAAACTGCAAAGTGCAAAACAACTGTAGAAAAATAAAAGAAAAGCAAAACGTCGAAGCAGGAGGAACAAAGAATGAAAGGAAGGTTTGTCGCAGAGAAACGAATGAAAAAGAACTTTTTAATTTTTAAACTGACTGTACCATATATTAAACTTGAACGACTACTACTTGATTCATAATTTTCTGCATGCATAGGACAACTGAATTTTTATTGCATTTCTTTGATAATGAATAAATCCAGTTGTAACAAGTATACCGAAACAAATGAATTTCTACAATTACTCTTATGCATGTTAATGGAATTGTATACAGCTTATCAAATAATTAAATCAAATAAACAAACTTGGAAAATTATGTCATAGGTAGAGAACATCAGAAAGTAGCTAATTCGGAGCACTGCAGATCCTCCTTATCTGCCCAGCGGAACCAGTGAGAGGGTCAATATCTCCCATTTTGATCATGGCTGAAGCAAAATCTTCCCTGAAAGGTGAATTGTTCCTGCTATATTCAGACACGATACTGTCTGTGGCGCCCCCACTAAAGAGGACTTGGTCTGATTGTAGCAAACCTCTTCTTTGCATAAGATTTCTGAAGTAATTGTTGTCAAAAGAATTAGGCGTGACCAAATCAAGCGGAACCAAATTGGCGTTGCCACTATTAACTGGACAATTGCGCCTGCGAGTGGTGGCGAATCCAGGATCAATGTTGCTGCTATTGCTGTAGATTCTGTCACGGAATGTAAAGCACTGAGCTTGCCCTATAGTGTGAGACCCTGGATTATAAAAAAAAAAATCATTTTAGAAACACTCAAGCTTATAATTACTTGCCTAGTAGTTCAGGATTGATCAAGTCATGTCATTACAAACCTGACAGAGCAACCATGTCCCGAGCATTAAGGCCTTTTCGATCGAACATAGCTATAAGTGTTTCCAAGCTATCTCCGAAACCGGGTAAGTCCGTATTGGCTAGAGATCGACTAGCAGTAGTTGAATCTCTTCTTCCAAGCTTCACTGCCCAAGATGGACCACCCACCTGATATTAAAAATGTTGGAGGGAATATGGTAAGTGAAGTGATGCAGACGATAACTTGTAATGTTACAGACAGTCTTAGGACATGCTTACGTATGCAGATGCATCTCTTGCAGCTACAGCCATAATATCTGCACAAGAGACTACGCCAGGGCAGACTCTCTCTACTGCTGATTTAGCTTTGTCTATGACATTATAACCTCTAGCAGAATTATCATTTGCAAGCGCAGTCTTCTCGCTCTGGATAGAAGGAGACTCGTCGAGTAAGATGGAGGCATCGCAACCCTGAGAAAGAGCATAGAAGTTACAGTTAGGTGATCCCAGCTCATATATAAGAAGAAGAACCAGTAAAAAAAAAAAGAGTAATACCTGAACAAAGCAATCATGAAAGTGGAGGCGAATGAGAGAGCCTGCCATTCTTCGATCTGCTGCTATTGCACTTCTGATGGCAGTTCGAATGGTGTTAAGGGCATTGGGACAAGAAGTATCATAGTATGTAGTAGACAGTTGGGCTTGGCAAGTGGTGTTTAAGAGCATGAACACGAACAAGAACATGAACATGCAGGACGCAGACCAAATCCCATGCAAAGAAGCTGCCATATTTCCTCTCAGAGAAGCTTTCTGGGTTTTACAAGGGTAGAGCAGACTTGAAATAAACTTAAAGGACTTAGATGGAGAAGAATGCATGGGGTTATCCAACTTATAAATGGAGATCTCGGACCTCGGAGTTGGTGAATGGGATTTGGCTTAGTCGCGGTAACGCGTAGCCCGGCTGTTCAAATATTGAACGCTAGCCGTTTATGGCTTTTGAGTCTGACTATTTGGATGGGTCGACTTTTTCATTTGTATATGACTAAGCATTGGTTGGCATAATTTTAAGTATACAAAGGGAGAGGGACTTGGAAACTTCTTATTTTGTGTTAAATGTTATGGATAGAGTCAAAGCGAAAGCTTATAGTACAGCACGAAGTGTAGCATAAAATGTCAAAAGATTACTATTCAAAGTAAAAGCTTATAGTACAGCACGAGCTGTAGCATAAAATGTCAAACGATTACTATTCAAAGTTACACTACCACGTTTCGTTCTAGTCTTTTTAATATTCAGACATGCCTTAAAAGTTGAATATACAAAAAGGCGCATCACTTACATATAATAAAGTATCAATCTGAAGTGCATGCACTACACTGAGGATGTGCTTATTTGAGGGATATGAAAAAAGAGGTACGAGTATAGAATAAAAATTGATGTTTGGTATGAATTTATTATTGAAGAATTTAGAGTTTCATTTCTTAATTTGGGGTAATTCTTCATTCCTCTCCTAATTTAGAAGAATGGAAGAGAGGAATGAAAGTGATTGCTATGTTTTTAATTTTGTATATATAAAGGATAGATAAAAGGTATAATTATGAGCCAAATAATTTCATAAGTAAAAGCTTTAATTTCAATAATCAAATTTATGGTTAAATCAATTAAATAATTAATTACATTATAATTAATTAAAATATTGTAATTAATTAATTAATTAAAATATAATTATTTATTAATTAAAATATTGTAATTAATTAATTACAGTATAATTAATTAAAATATTATTATTATTTAATTAATTACATTATATTTAATTAAAATATTAATAATAATTAATTAATTGCAATATAATTAATTAAAATATAATTCATTTAATAATTAAAATATTGTAATTAATTAAAATATAATTCATTTTATAATTAATTAATTACAATAAATTTTACAAACTAACCACTATCGATGGTAATAGTAATTATTCCTTCATCTTAACCAACCATTATAATTATATTGATTATATCTATTCCCATTCCTCCCTATATTCATTCCCATTCCTATTTTCATTACCTTCTGTGAACCAAACGCCACTTTAAATTGTTGGAAAGCTCAAGTTGAGCTGTTTCATTATCGTTCCTTTTATCATTTGCTTGTTTCTTAAAGAAAATAAAAAACGGCCGTGGCGTATTAAATAATTATATATGATATTAAAAATACTTTTAATTAATTTTTTGTTAATCATTTAAAAAATATTATTAAAATTTCTTGGTCTTTGAAAACCAAGGTATGCTTATTTTCTTATAATTTCTAAAATGAAATTCAGGTTTTCGTATTATATATTGTGAAAGTCAACGCAATATCATCGTGCATTGAGAATGGCTTATAAGATTTTTTTTTTATAATAATGATATTTTGTTAAAGAGAGAATGGCTTATAAGATTTTTTTTTATAATAATGATATTTTGTTAAAGAGACATTAACATATGATCTTAATAACTCCGATCTAATTACTGATAAAGACTATTTATCAATTTTTCTATTGTATATTTTTTCTTATCTTGTATATATTAAGCAATTTTTTCAAAAAAAAATGTTTATACCTTAAGATATTTAACCTTTTATAAGGCAACGAAAAATAGAACATATTTTCTTTACACTATACAAATTCTATCTGTGCTCACACTAGAATTACTACAAAGACAACTCTTGTCTTTGAATTTAATCCCCTTGGTTATATCGTAAAGGATCTCCAGATTAAGATATCATTTCTTGGAGGTTTCATCCATAATAATCTTTACCTTATGAAAATTCCGGTACACTTTAAAAATCTAGTCACATTTATAGTTACTCCAACTTCACCCGATCTATGGCATCAACGCCTTACCCATTTATATCAGTCTACATTATCTAGTTTATCTAGTGCTTTATCTATTAACTCTCATATCATAAATATTTGTACCTTTTGTCTTCAAGGAAAAAGTATTTACCTTTCTTTTCATTATCATCTTGTATCTCTACATAACCTTTATATCCATTATGATATTTGGGAACCATCTTTATCATTATCTCTCTTTAGTTATCATTATTTCATCATTTTTTGTTGATGAATTTAGCCGATATACATGGATATTTCTTTTAGTATATAAATCTCATGATTCGTAAGCTTTCAAAATTTCAAATCTGCCATTGAAAATCTTTTCTCTACCACCATTAAAATATTTTAATGCGATGAAGTTTATGAACTCATCAAAGGCATCTTTGCCTAATATCTCACTACATATGACATCATCTATTGTATCTCTTGACCTTTATACTCCTTAATAAAATAGTTTTATTGAATGCAAAAATTTGTCATATTATTGAAACACGTTTCACTCTTCTTCTTTGTGCCTCTCTCCCCAAGATCTTCTGATTTGAAGCCTTTTTCACTGTTGTTTATCTCATCAACTTATTACTCACACCTGGTCTTTACCATAAGTCTCCTTTTGAAACCCCTTTTTATCATAAACTAAATCTTTCTCATTTTCATGTTTTTGGTTGCATATGTTTCCCTTTTTTAGTTGTTCCTTGTCTTGACAAATTAACACCAAAATCTACTTCATATGTTTTTCTTGGTTATTAGTCTCAATATAATGGATATCACTGCTTTGATCCTATAACTTATAAACTTTACATCTATGGTCATCTTCGTTTCCTTTAAAATATATTTCCTTATGTAAACAACCGTCTCCTTATTCCACCGCTTTCTTCTACCTCCTTCATTTTCTTACCTTTGCCATTTAACCCAACTTCCTCTACTACTCCTCATGTTTCCCTTCCAACCCTTTTTCCTCTACTGTCACATCTAATGATCGCATAGACTTGTGATCACACATGCGTTTTATAAATCTTTTTTAACTATATCAAACACTTATTTTACCATTACCACCACCCTCATGATATTGATCTTACATTCTTCATTCAAGTTAACAAATTTTCTTACTGACGCCAAGCCATATTTAAAAGTTCACTGCTCCTCGTCATAACCATACATGGACGCTTGTTCCTCCACTATCTGATGTCAATATAGTTGTTTATAAATTGATGTTTCTCATTAAAATAAATCTTAATGGTTCTATTTAGTGATATAAAGCACGTTTTATTACCAAAGGCTATCATCAGGCTCTAGGCATTGATCACACTGACAATTTTAGCCTTATTAATAAACCCACTACCGTTCATATTATTCTCACTCTTGCTGACACAATGAAAAAGATAAACAGACACAATTCCAATCTAAGATTTATAGAATAAATTTTTTTAAAGATAAAATAAATTTTATTGATGGAGAGTTACGTTAATCTCTCTCAAAAGTTGTTTAAATAGGTTTACATGAACTCTAATTCATCTTAGAAGACAAAATAGGAAACTCTAACTTATCTTAGGAATAGTTCTAAATAAAATAGGAAAGGAATCAAAGAGATTGAGTAAAATAGGAAATAAGAAACAAATAAAATAAATTAGGTTCAAAATTTAGCAGAGAAGGATGTTGATTAAGGCATCATCACGTGCTAGTCAATATCTCATTCCTCTTAAAGACAAAGAAACACAAAGAGGAATGTTAGATAAAGCATGATCATGTAATAGTGAATGTCACAATCTGTCCAAGAATTCAAATGCCTCATCATTCACCTTCAGTTAATAGTGAATGCCACAAACTAGCATTTGAACCATGTAATAGTGAATGTCAAAATCTGTCCAAGAATTCAAGTGCCTCATCATTCACCTTCAGTTAATAGTGAATGTCACAAACTAGCATTTGAACCATGTAATAGTGAATGTAACAAGCCAACATTTGAACCATGTCCCTTACAAACTTGACAATCTTGGCACCTCTCTATAATAGTAAAATATCTCTCCTCGTTTTCGACCAATAGCATCTATTTCTCACCACTTCAAGATTTTCCTTACTAAGGTAACCAGTTAAGTCTCCCTTGTGCAATTCTCTAATCACCTTCTTCCTAAGTGAAGTTGTTGGAAGACAAAGTTAATTTCCTTTTATCAAAAACTCATTATGTACATAAAAAGCATCATGAGAATTTTTTTATCAAATACAAACCCCATATCTCCACCAAAATCTCCATCACTCTCGTATAACTCTTTTAAATATTCAAAACCCTCAACCTTTATACTCAAGGTCCTTATTATAGTCACACTTTTACTTAATGCATCAGCAACCACATTATTGTCACCCATCTTACGCCAATTTATATAGGAACTTATCAACAAAAATTGACCATCTAGCATGCATCTTCGTTCTTAATTGCCATTGACTTCCTAAATGCTTCAAAGCTTGATGATCAGTGTACAAAATAAACTAATTATTGATTAAATAATGTTCCTGTTGGAATGTGAAGTGTGATTAGGAATCCTATATTGGAAAGAGAAGGAATTAGTAAAGGGCATATAAGTGACAAAGACTCATAAACCTAATGCCTTAGGGTTTTGGGTTGAACTGTGGTGTCAAAGCTCACGAGTATGTTCCCTCACTAGATTTATGATATAAATCTCCCATGAAAGTAGGCTCCTCATATCCAACAAGTGATATCAAAGCTGATAGTTTGGTAAGGGACAAGTATGGAGATAGTAATCAGATCGTGTAGTTGCCTCCCTCGAAGAAGAGCAAGGAGACTACTGGTAAGCCCAGACCAGGTGAGTAAAAGGGCTTTTGATGACATCATATACTCGAGCTGCTAAGAAAAAGACAAAAAAAGGCTTTCACTCACGGAGAGCCCAAACCTGATGTGGAAGTTAACATTTGAGGAGAAGATTGTTGGGATGCCAAATATAAGTGGGAATCCCACATTAGAAAGAGATGGAACTAATGAAGGACATATAAGTTAAAAGGACCCATGAATCTAATGCCTTAAGGTTTTAAGTCAATGTCAAAGCCCATAAGTATGTTCCCTCACTAGATCGATGATGTTGATCTCCCATGAAAGTGAGCTCCCCAGATCCAACAGCTCATATGACTTCAAGGCTCTCACATAAATTCTTTATCATAAGTAGCCTAATTTTACGTAGCATAAAATAACTTTTCACGAAAGAATGCTATTGGCTTTTTCTCTTGAGATAGCCCAACTCAAATCCCAACTCCATTAGTATCAAATTTTAATTCAAATAACTTATCATAATCTAACAGGGCTATAATAGGTGCAATACATAATTTTTCCTTAATAATTACAAAACTCTACTCTCATTCTTCTTCCCATTTAAACTTTCCCTTCTCAAGACACACAGTAATAAGAGCCATAATGCTACTAAATTTTGGATAAATCGTATACAATATGTCATTAATTTGTGAAAACTCCTAACATCCCCAATATTCTTACTTGTAGGGCATTCCTTAGTATCTCTCACTTTCTTTTCATCCATTATCACTCTAAGTTTCCCCATAATAAAACTAAGGAACAACAGATTTTCAGACATAAAAGTGCACTTCTTCAAATTGGCATACAATTTTTTTCCTTCAAGACACCAAACACATTATGCAAGTGATCTAAGTTATCCTCTTTTGACTTGTTATAGATAAGTATATCATAAAAGTACACTAGAAACTTACCTAAAAAGGGTTTAAGCATTTGATTCATCAACCGTATAAAAGTGCTAGGAGCATTGGTTAACCCAAAGGCATCACTAACCATTTCTACAACCTATCTTTAGTATTAAAAGCATTTTTTTCACTCACCCCCAAGCCTAAATCAAATTTGATAGTAATCACTCCTAAGATCAATCTTAGACCACTTAATTAATCTAACATATCTTCTAACCTAGGGACAATAAATTTATACCTAGTAGCAATCTTATTAATGGCTCAACTATCCATACACACCCTCTAACTACCATCTTTCTTAGGTATAAGTAAAGTAGGAAATTGAGCATAAGCTCATACTCTATCTAATGTGCCCCTTCCTAATCAATTTCTTTACTTTCTACCTCAGGATCTCATTCTTATTTGGACTTGTACGGTAGTGAGATAAATTAGGTAAACTAGCTCTAGGAACCGAATCAATGTGGTGTTGGATATCTCTCATGAGAGGTAATCTATTGGGTAGCTCACTACGCATTACATTTCTAAATTTTTCTAAAATTGGCTGTAGTTTTAAAGGAATTTCATCTCCTCTCTTTTACTCTTTTCTTCCCTTTCTCTATCAACAATTGTACCTCCCTTGTTTCTTTCATCTCACTTACAAAACTTCCCCTATTATTTTTCAATTCTAACAATGGATTCTTTGTTCATTAGGTTTCATCTTTCTCTTTTGCTAAGTTATACTTCACACCATTCTTCACAAATTGATAAATATTCTCCCTACTCAAGTGATACGCATCAATATCATATTACCATGGTCTACTAAAAAAATTGACATGCATTCATATCAACAACATCATAATAATGTTCATTTGAATATTTGCCAATAGCGAATGACACCTTACATGTTTCTGTGACACGAATATTACTAATATTGGCAATCCATATGATGATGTAGGGTTAAGGGTGAGGCTCAGTTAGTAACTACAGCTTCTTGCCCATTGATTTAATAATGACATTCACTCGGTTACCTAAAGCGATTGGTGTCATTGTTAAAATTTTGTTCCTTTCTAGAAATCATTAATCCTATAATAACTCCAACAAATTCGTCTTCTTCTCCCTTGAGGTATTTATGATCTTCCCCATCTGGCCTATAGTTCTCTTCCTCAGAATCTCCTACTACCTACTACCTACTCCACTATGTTAACACACTTTGGCTTCTGACATTCATTAGAGCAATGGGTTGGTTCCTTATATTTAAGGTACTTTTAAAAAGTCGATTTAGAATAAGGGTTGGTGGGTTTATTAGTTGGTAGCTTGTTTGTCGAAATTTTTGCCATTGTTATTTCTTTTTTTGCTATTAACACGTGTGTGGGTAGAGCTAACAACCTCTTTTCCCTTTTAACTTGTCACTATCTCATTATTTCCCATTCTCCTATAATTCCTTATATCATAAACACTCAAACCCATTTAAATCTTCATTTTATCCAGAATTGTTGGTTTCAAACCCTCTAAATACTAAGCAACTTATTATGGTTCACTTTTTGCCAAATTATTTCGACTTGTCAATCTTAAAAACTTAGCAGTATACTCATAAATAGTCTTACTCCCTTGAATTCAATTGTGATAGGTGTTAGGTTATATGTTTTGGCATTATTTATTAATTGGACATATAAAATATTAGTTGGATATTGACTTAAATTCAAAAGATATTTGGAAAATGCTTTAGTTATGAGAAAATTCTATTTCCAGTGGAACTCTTAGTTGAAGCGAGACTCTCAATATTTGAAAGATTGTGCATATCTCCTATCGGTTACAGATCTATCTCCAGAGTGAATCTTTTACGCCAAAAAAGAGATAGCATGTGTTAATCGATTATTGAAATATACTGCAGAAATTTATCTTAATTGAGAATGGCATTAAGTGTGGTTGAAAGTGTTAGTTGATTGAATAAAATATTGTGACCATGTGCATGTCTCATTGGAAGCTACGGTGAAGAGGAGTTGCAATGGTGTAGTGGGTGTTGAAAAAGTAGCTTATATTGTTTTTTGGAGTTTTGCAATTAAATGTTCTGTGGGTGTTAAAGGAAATTTGGGTGTCTTGAAATAAAAGTGGCAGTGGGCATTAATTAGAGGTGAGAACGTGGTTGGATTTTTTTTGTGTGGAGTATGCATTAATAGTCCATATATGTGCATGAGAAAAGATTAGATGGCTGCGCAGTTGATGGTTTTTGGGAGTTGACTATTATGTCTCACGTTTGATAAGGTGGTAGCAGCTTGTGTGAATTATCTTGAAGCAGTGGAGGTCACGTGTGTCTCTGGAAAATTATTTTGTGAGCAAAGTGAATATTATCTGCAGTGAAGAACGAATCAGTCACGAATAAGATTTTCTGCAGGATTATTTTGAGAAGACAAATTCATAGGGAAGTCTTCTTTGTCTCAAGTATTTTTTATTTAATTTTCAGTTGATGAAATACTTGGTCTATTTTTATTTATTATTGTTTTGAGTGAAAGTAGTTAAACAAATCCTCTGACGAGGTTAGTACGAGACGGTCGTACTATTAGGTGTGAAATTCTTTCATGGGAAGTGAGGTTGAGTGATAGTATCAAGGATTGAGTGGTGTCGGCTCAGTAAAGCCTT
>JAOTAX010000110.1:0-20319 GCA_025629825.1 Erythroxylum guanchezii | reverse complement strand
TACCAACAGAATTATGATGCTGTAGTGGGAGATACAACAATCAGATTAAACAGGTCCAATTATGTCGACTTTACACTTCCATACACAGAGTCTGGAGTATCAATGGTCGTGCCAGTCAAAGATATTAAGAATAAAAATGCATGGATTTTCTTAAAGCCTTTGACTTGGGATCTTTGGTTCGCTTCCTTTTGCTTCTTTGTGTTCGTTGGATTCGTGATTTGGGTTCTTGAACACAGAATTAATGAAGAATTTCGAGGGCCATTTTCTTTTCAAGTGGGCACTAGTTTCTGGTTTTCCTTCTCCACCATGGTTTTCGCGCACAGTAATGTCCTTAAATCTTTGAGATAATTTAAAAATTATAGAAAAATTAATGTTGTTTATCTTAACTTATTTATCAGTCCTCCCATCGAAGTATTTATATAATAATATCTTGAGCTTTGTCATTTCCGGTTGTTGTACAGAGGAGAGACTCGTTAGCAATTTGGCGAGACTCGTGATAGTAATATGGTGTTTCGTTGTGTTGATTTTGACACAAAGTTACACAGCCAGTTTAACAAGTCTTCTAACAGTCCAAAAGCTCCAGCCCACAGTTACTGATGTGAAGCAGCTTATCAGGAATGGTGCTTATGTTGGCTACCAGGAGGGCTCTTTTGTTTTGGGACTCTTGAAAAACCTAGGTTTCGATGAATCCAAACTCTTGGTTTACAATACTGTGGAGGAATGGGACGCATTGTTTAATAAAGGAAGTGGCAATGGTGGAGTAGCTGCAGCATTCGACCAAGTACCGTATATACAATTGTTTCTAGCAAAGTATTGCTCAAAATATACCACCGTTGAACCTACATTTAAAACCGATGGTTTTGGCTTTGTAAGTTCAATTCGCTCTCTTATGTGCTTATTTTGTGATATGGGTTTGGTTGGCTTTTTGAGCTACGTATCATTATTTCAGGTGTTCCCCAAGGGTTCCCCACTATTAAGTGATGTTTCTAGGGCAATTTTAGGTGTGACCGAAGGAGAAACAATGAAGGAAATAGAAGAGGAATGGTTTGGCAAAGAAGCAAGTTGTCCTGATCCAAGCACCTCTCTTTCTTCCAACAGCCTCGGTATCGAAAGTTTTTGGGGTCTTTTCTTGATTACTGGAGGAGTTTCAGTTTTAGCTCTCCTAATATACTTGGTCGTGTTTACCTCTGAACAATGGGATGTTATAACATCACCCGATTACAAGTCATTAAGACAAAGAGCTGTTGCATTGTTCTGGAACTTCTACAACAGGGACTTGTCTGCGCATACTATAAGAAGAAATGAAGTGAATGATCAACAAAATTCAACTTAATGAACCTGTAGTTGGTGAACCAAGTCCATCGGCATATTCTGTCCAAACAGAATTTCTTGGTGAGCAGGATAGAGTTTCTTCAGAGAACGGCGATCGGAATTCAAATGATCAACAACCACTTCAAGAGACATTATTGAACTCGCCATTCAAAATCATGAAAGACCAAGAGTTACTGAAATAATGCAAGATTGAATACTGCATTGGATGACACCGTTCAGGACGTCCATAACACTAAACTTTACATAGGAATTGATGACCTTATAATGATGATGTTCATTTGATTAATCTATTTATTTTAGTAAATTTTATGATCCCTGTATTTGCTTAAACTGGTCGTGACGAAAGTAGAAAGGATGTTAAACACGTGACTTTGAAGCCCTTAAACTAGCTGTTACTGAAGTTAGAAACAACCTAAGTAGTAGATTTTCTAAGTTAGTGCTTAGTGATCAATTGGGTTCAAGCATTATCTCAATATCAAACACAACTAGGCAGATAAAAGAGAATTAACACAATCTCCAAAAAAGACATATATGAGACTTCATATATTAAAGCTCCAAGTTCTACATCAACAGATCCATAACACAATACACTGTTCAATACTTAATTAAACTATAATCAAGAAAATCCAACTACAAAGCATAAATCCTAACTCAGGAGTTCATAACAATGTAGTTAAACATAAATGAACTACTCCCCTTTGAAGCTCGTTGAACTCAAGTCATCGCTACATCTTCAAGAGAAAATGGTGCTTAACCAAGCATCACTTCGGGAGCACTCACAACTGTAAACACAACGATGGTATCCATGGCAGCAGTAGAAGATGATGAAGGCAACGATGAAAAACAGAATGGAATGGATTAATGGAAGAAGGTCGAGAGTGAGAGAGATGAGAGGTGTGTATGTGATGTGTGTGGTCGGCTCTCTGTGGAGTGTTGTCTGCCATCCCCTCTGTAACCTAATTTAGTAGGTTTTTAAATGTAGGATCGATGGGTCAAGTCAAACAGTGAGTAATTTTTCTAAATATGGTTTGGGTTTTAGCCGCAGCGACAGATAAGTTCATCGCGACATACTTTTCCTAAAAGGTTTTGCTCTTTGCTGGATCCTTCACCATGGCGAAAGAATTAATCTTTGCCACGACGAACTTTTCCCGAAAGTTCAGCCTGGATTCTTCGTGTTTCGCCGCGATGACAGGTCTACTTTGCCGCGGCGAACATCCTGTAGCGCCTTTGCTCTTATTGACTTCACTTCAGCCCATCTTTTGACTCCCTTCTCCTTGAGGTTCCTACAATGACAATAGCAATTTGTAGTATCAATTGTTCTCAGAAAAATTAATAGTGCAATTAATACCAATTTGTAATAATTTTTACTATCAAATTGCATAAAATAAAAGTACACATTCAAGGATGAATTAAAGCACAAAATCAAGAATTAGGAGTCAAAAAGTATAGTAAAAGCCATGAAAATGTCGCCAATTTATATAATAAACTTGGGCTCAAACAGTGCAACATCCCACTACTGTAGAGTATATACCCAAACACCCAAGGACATTCATGTACATATCCTATGATAATGGCATGTTAGAGCGAACATAAGTCCAACTTAACATGGCATCATCTAATATAATTTAAAAGTCACAAATTAAACCATTCCTTGCATTCATTGTCAAAAACTCACACTGTATTCATTGAACAAAAGCTTACACTATATCCATTAACAAATATTTACAAAACCTTATACAAGTTCTAGAAAGACTACAAAACATAAGCTACAACTCTTTTGATGTCAGCTGATAGACCTCTAAGCCATAACTTAATCCAAAAGATTCCTTTAGTCCAGTCTAAGAAACTAGGCCTCTTGTCTCGTACCTGAAAAGCCATGTTGTAATTTTTATGAGTTTACAAACTCAATGAGTGAACCATAATTGATGATTTCATCCAGGTCAATCACATAAGATCACATAATTCACATATAATCATTTAGATCTGGTATAATCCAAATACACACATTACTATGACAAATCATGATATCATTGCGAATCAGAACATATATATATCAATACAAATGCATATGAGACTCCACATTCGTTATTATTGTTGTGATCGAGTGTCTTTCACATACGGATACAAATACTGGCCTATTGGGCTCAGTCAGAAATATATATCATGAAGCAAAGCTCTACATGTAGACAGAAATCACAGAGCAAAGCACTACGTGCAAAAAACTGAGCTCAAAGCTCTATCAAACTGGCTACTCTAGTCACAACGCCTTTATCTGAGCATGCATTTTATGAAATGCATAAATTACATAATTTACCATACATATCAATTACAAATGATGCATAGTCAAAATCTCATAATCATCGAAGCTAAGTCTAGCATTCAACTTTTGTTGAGAATTCAAATATCATACTGAGTTTTGCAACAATTTATAACACTTCAAATACATACCCAAATATTAAACTCCTCGGACAATTCATGTCTGGAATTTAGAACACAATTAGTATATATCATATTCAATTAGTTATTCTCATTCACATACAAGTAGCACTTTCAATGATATTCACATGTATCGAATGCCTCGGACA
Source organism: Erythroxylum guanchezii (assembly GCA_025629825.1). Classification (NCBI taxonomy): domain Eukaryota; kingdom Viridiplantae; phylum Streptophyta; class Magnoliopsida; order Malpighiales; family Erythroxylaceae; genus Erythroxylum; species Erythroxylum guanchezii. The sequence goes on along the minus strand of JAOTAX010000110.1, from coordinate 16,402 downwards.
ATTATTGTCCGGGATTCAGTACACATTCATCAATATCACATTCAATTCAGTAATAAACAAAACAAATCAAGGTGAGATCATCTTAGATTACTCACAATATGCTCCAATATGCTATTGCCTGAATGTTCCGGCAATGTCTGACTGACGTCCAATGTGCTCCTCTATATCATACAAAATACATTTACATATATCACAATTTTGCACAAATGTGTAAGTCTTTCTTTATGCACATCAATGTATAGACAATATGCACAATGCATGTTCAATGACAATTTCGGGTATCTTATTGAGATTTTTTCACCATATCATTTAGATAGCAAAACCCTCATTAATATAATTTGTACTTAAGGTTTGGACCATAATAAAACAATGTGAAACTAATTTCATAACCCAATTGATCATTTCAGATTTTTTTCTCATAATATGCTTTCAAGTCAACTTTACATAATTATTCTGATAAGGTAAAGACAAAACTAGGCAACACTTCCTTCTAGAAAGTTGTTCTCCAAAGTCCTAAGTTTCTAATGATACCAAGATCGTACAATTTAATTCATTATTTTATGAGTTATGCTCACAATACCACAAACTTTGTACATTTGAAATTTTGGCTAATGTATGACCATGCATTCAAGTTGTACACCTCATATCTCTCAATTCCAATATCTAAAAATACAAAATTTATACCAATCAAAAGCTAAGAGAATAACCTATAACCTTTATGAAGACACCTTTGTTTGATTCGGCCTATACCAATACAGTTTATTCAATAACACAGGACCTGATTTCTGTCCCTGGTAGTGCTACTGCCTAAGTCAAGACTTACTTTCAAGCTAAATTTCGAGACCCTTAAGGACCAAAATTCAACTTCAATTTCTTTTAACATTTGTCGCCAAATGTCTCTAGTTCAATTTAAATCTAGAATCATTTCTTTTGGAAATCTACAGATCAAAATATAGCCAAAATACCGAAGCATGTTCAGTAAAAACATTCCAATTATCAAATTCCAGCACACCTCAGCATTTTCATCCTAGCACCCCCTTTCGGGATAACTTTACATGATCATTATGATAAGAAAAATGGTATATTTTGGTAACACTTTCTTCTAGACAATTATTACACTATGTTTCCAGTTTCTAATAACACTAGAATCATATAATTTGATTCAGTATACTGAAAGTTATATCCAAAACGATTCAGACTATTTTTAAACTGTAACAGAACTCCTAACTCTACTTCCAGCTAGATTTTGAAATGCTTAGAGAATTAACATTCGACTTCTTCAAGAAAGTTGTAGACATATGTCTCCAATTTATTATAAATCAATAATCAATGTATTTGGAAATCTACAGTTCAATATATAATCAAAATACCGAAGTCTATTCAATGAAAATTCTCCAGTTCATAACATTCCAGCATACATCTTCACCAATATCTCATATATGTCATTCCAATTGAGGTATAATTCTTATACTACTAAACATATCATAAAGATCAAATTGTCACTTACTTTTTATGCTTTCAATTCAGCTCAAACTTTAGATTAAATCAAGTCTCCATGCAAGCAAAATTCATCACAAACTTATGATGAAAGCAAGTTAATTTTGGACAGCAAGATGAAGGTAACTTTCAGCTAGTTTTCTTGACTATTTTGTGTAAGGTAAAAAGCTGGTTTTGGTGCAGCAATTTGGCTAGGGTTTCAAAAAATTATAGAGAAGAAAGTTGGAGCAAATTCGGTGGAGAATGTTGAGAGAAACAGCAGAAACATTGCTGCTGGAATTTGCTCCATCAACATGCTAGATGTCAACTTTACAGAACAGCATTTGTCCTAAGGCATGTCTTACATTTGCCCAATTAAGATGCTACCACTAATCCACTCAAGATGCAGCCATATGTCTCCATTTAATTAGTCCATATGTCTCCTAATTATTTGTCCACTTGTCACACAATAATTGATCCATTTGTCACCAATTTATCTATGTCAAATGTCAGTCAATTTTAGGCTTAATCATCCAAATTTTTCGTGTATCAATTTATCCTACCACTTGACATTTGTCCTAGTCTAAATGTACCTCAAATTCACCAAAATTCTGAAATAATACTAGTAGTTTCCAAATAAATTTTTAACGCAAATAACTTACAATTCACAATTTAATCGCATTTATAAATCAATTATACCCGGAAAATGATAATGAATACATGTACAATCATATTCATGTGCAAAAATGTGCATGTCATATTTAACTAAAGAATGATGTGCATTTCCTAATTTCTCAGTACTTTTTCATAAATCACAATTCTAGCTTTAACATGGGTAATGGGATGTTATAGTAAGAGAGTCTTAATGCTTGCTAGTTCAGATCTAAGCAGTAAAGCTTATTACTGTGCTCCAAAGAGTATTGAAAGACTTATAAAAACCAAACCAAAATCAGTTCCCTTTATACTGTTGTTCACCATGCTTCGCCAGCACCTATTGTCTTCCCTTCGAGTGACCCACTAAAGTGAGAGAAACCCGAGCAACTCAGGAGGAATGTGAGTGACCCAGATCTAAAGTGAGAATGCCTTAGATCTGGATCCTCAATTCTAAAGTGAGAACTTAAGCACCTCATATCTACCATGTCGAACACTGTAATATTTTTAGTGTATTTCAACTAATCTTTTTGGATTGTTATAGGTTAATTGACATGGAAAACACTAGGTAATTAATACCAAACAAAAATTATAGTTATTTATGACATTTTTAATCCATTATTGTATATAATATTCATATCTTTTTGTTGTTAATTGATTATAAAAAATCATACAAAAATTATTGATAGTTTGAAACATTGTATATAAAAAATAAAACATCAATAAATTTGTTCATGTACAAGATTTTAATTACAACTTCAAAAATACTAATATACAAAATAATAAGTACGGAGATTAGTTTAATCACTCAGTCTCATTTTCATCTTCATTGCTTACATAATCTGGATCAAGTAACTTTTGGAGGTACTTTTCATGCTTGGCCAACTTTTTTCATAAGTGACTTGTTTTCCTCTTAAAGACATTGAACGTATGTTGGTTTTGATAAGGATGAAGCAGTTAGCTTAGGGTTAAATCTAAGACCTTTGATATATTAAGGTCATGTACCTAGCACCTTGTTGCAAATATCTTCTACATTTGTCTCATTTCTCTCAAAAATTGATGTTTGTGGCAACTCTTACATCTTATTCTAAAATTAAAAAATAAAAAATATTCAATGCAAATATTATTAGTTAATACTACAAAAATAAGTAAGTAAAAAATTTTAACAAAATTTTATATAGGAAGGTCAAAGGTGGATGTCTAAAAAAGCACAAAATAATTATGTAAGGATAACAATTGAATTTATTCTATAATTTCATAAAACAATATATAAATAGGTTTAACTTCATCAAAAACACCATAAAACTAGAAAAATTTTCAAATTCTACAAAATTCAATAACCAAATACTTTAAACACAACCTTGGATCATTAATAGTGAATACAATTACTTAATCATCAATTTAATGACAATATAAAAAGTTTATAAAATTTTTTAAAACCCATATTTTTAATCTACAAGGAATTGAAATTTGACTAAAATGTCATATCTATTACATTTAAATTATAGTTTCTCTAAATCAGGACAATTCTAGTAGGAATATTTATGAAATCAAACCTCTTATTTCATAAAGTAATAGATACTTACATTTGATCCTATAACCGATTCCTTTTAATCATCAATTTCAAACATTCATATAAGAACATGATAATTATAACAACTATGTTCAAGGCTATGTTTAACACACAAACTTATTAGGAGAATAACATAAGAAAAAACTTATCATGAGTTGTATGCTGAAGATCGACTTCTACAAAGCCTATTATATAGCAAATTGGAGTTTCATTAGAACATTCATGTAAATCTTAGACATGCCTTCAGGTTTTTGGAATTGGCTTATGAAATGTGTTCAAACTCCCACCCTGAGTTTTATGGTTAATGGAATTCCCTTTAAGACTTTCAAGAACACTGAAGGACTTAGACAAGGGGACCCACTATCCCCTTATCTATTTAACTTAGTTATGGAAGGATTGTCTAGACTCATCCGAACTCTTGCGGCTTCCAACAGTCACTTTCAATTCCATCAGAAATGTCATGAGATGAAACTCACACATTTTATTTTCACCGATGATCTTATGATGTTTTATGCTGTTGATATTGCATTTGTAAACATACTAATGAATTCTTTGAAAACCTTCTCAAAGTGGTCTCAGTATCCTCTCCGTAGTTTCTATGCAAAAAGTCTTACTCAGCAAAAAATTGTGGAGACTGGTAACAAATAAAGAAGCTTCATGATAAAGTGGGTCCATCAAGTTCACCTCCAAGAATGTAATCTTTGGCAAATTGACAAATCTCACCATTACTCTTGGTTCTTCAATGAGTTGTTGAAGATTAGGCCACTTCTCCTTATATTAAACATCACATCAATGATAGTCGTAGATTGCGTCCTATTTTGTGGGTAGTTTAGGAGGTGTTTAGTGGTTATATTGAATGTTTACTGCATGTTTAGGTTAGAATTTTGTTATTTAGTTAGGTTTTTTTGTTTTGTGTGTTTTATGGGCTAGAAAACACAATTGAGCTTCAATTTTATGGTTTTAAGGTGCCTTGATGTTTTTGCTAGTGTTTTAGGAAAAATATCGAAGAATGGAGGAGATTCGGAGGAGAGTTGAACCAAAACAGAGGGTTACGATCGTGACCAATGAGCCACGATTGTGATAGAAAGCCAAACAGAGGGCCACGATCATGGTCAATGAGCCATGATTATGATAGAAAGACAAACAGGGGGACATGATCATGGCCTATGCGTAGGTAGATGCGGACGACCTTTTGGACTTAAGTTTTCGAAAGACTTTTGGGACCTTTCGGACTTAGAAAAAGCCCTAGGGTTGCTCAAAAGAGAAATATTATAAATAGAAAAGAGATGGACCCTAAAGAGGATCCTCCACTTCTGCCATTTAGGGAAAGCTTCAAAGGAGAGAAGAAGAAGGGAGAGAAAAGAGGATGAAGAGGAGAGAGGAAATGGGTCTTCCAACACTGTTGCCTTCCCAGGTCATCCAATCCAAGTTCTTTCTCCTATCTCTCTTTATTTCCGTTCATTGAATGTATGAGATGATAATGGATTGTATGATAATGGATCTTGGATTGTTGATGATGTTCTAACTTTTTCTTTGGGATTTTACCTTGATTCACTGCTAATATAGTTATTTGTGTGTTATTGTGATTAATTGCAGTATTTGCATATTTCGGTAATAAACCAAGATGGTGAACTGGATAAAAATGATTAGATTGGATTAATGAGAGTTAAGTGATCCAATAGACCACATGATTAATTGTGCGGAGAGAGATCTCATATGAGACCCAGTAGCTTATTAGAGAGCTTAAGATCTAATTAGAGTTTTGGTAAGAGATCACAAATTCCATAATTCAATTAGGATTTATGATTTAGGGTTTAAAGATTATAACTCAAGAGAGAGTAATTTACCCTACGATAGTCTAGAACTGACACCACAATAACGCATAATTGACCATATTAGCATTAATGATAGATAAATCTCCTCTCTCATAATTTGGTAACTCTTCTTGGTTAATTCCCTTTATGTTAAACTTGCAAGTTAAATTCTTGATAATTATTTTCCCACATTTACTTTTCTTTGCAATTTTTATTTTCAACTGATCAATTTTCTTAGCCTTAGAGAATGTAGGATTAGATTAATTCACACTTCCTCGTGGGATCAACCTTGCTCGTACTACAAATCATGACCCGTGCACTTGTTATATTTTGAAGGCTATAAATTGTGAAGCTTGCAAAACAATCAACAATCAACAATTAACGGAGGGGGAGAAACCTAGATTTGGATTGACAACTAGTGTGAGCTTAGCCCCCTAATTCATAACCTAATCATTGATCAGCTGTGGAATCGTTGGCCAATGGAAGCTAGAGTCTCCGAACTAATATCAGAAGGCAGGTGGAGGGGAAACTTTAGAGGAATTTCTTTGTTGTAGGCGCATCTTCCTTAAATAAGGGATACTATGCTACCAGATTCTATTTGTTGGACACCCCACCCATGTGGAGCTTTTACAAATGAAACTTGTCACCATATATTATGGTATGATACCAGACAAGTCCTTTCGTATAATCTTATATAGAAGAATATCATGAACTCCAAAGCATCCTTCATTACCTAGTTGGCCATTAGAAATTGGCTTAGAACGAATTGTCGATGGTTTAATTTTGCTAATAAAGTTTGTGTTTTGTGCCATGCAGTAGACGAGGACAGGAACCAAATCTTTTTTCACTTGTGATTATTATAGAGTTGTATGGAGCATAGTCCAATATATGGTAGGTGCTATGAATTATGTGTATGCTTGGGAAGTGACTTTGAGATGGTTTATCACTCGAACACAGGTAAAGAAAACTCAATAGTCTTCAAAATTGCTTTCATCAACTCCATTTACCTGATATGGAAAGAAAGGAACTGTAGAGTGTACAACAAGTTGAAGACGATAAATATCACTTAGTGGACAAAACACTGAACGATATTCGAGCTACATTAGTGGCAAGGAAGGCTGATCACCTATTAACCCAAAGTATGAGAGCTAGTTGGAATCTTTGACAGTTGAATATTTTAACAACTATCGTGTTTAACTAGTTAGACCGCCCTTTTGCTGTTTGTAACTTCTTTCAACATTGAGATAAACTGTAATGTGTATATTTCTCTTTTGTATATTTTGCAATAACTGAGCTATAGAAAATGTAATATATTATTCATTTTTTTAAAAAAACTTGATCGTGTTAAAGATCTTGTATAAATAAAAAATTGTTGCAGCAAACATAGGCATAAACATAATCATGTTTTATAAGTGTTATTATAAATAAGTACATGCCTTAGTTTCAAGCAATTTATGCATGCTCATCCAGACTATTTGCTTCATGTTTAAGCATAAGAGAAAAAAACACACACACTTATACTATACGCTTAAAACAATTCCTTATTAGTTTAGATTTTATAGAATAATTAATCATATTCATAAATTTCCCTAAATTTAACAAAATCCATTAACCTAATAATTTCAAAATCATGAAAATTTTGGCCTAATAAGAGGAAATTAAAATTTTACAAATCTTAAAGTAACTTTTAATTAAATCAAACAAATACTAACTTTATCAAAATTAGTGGTTTTTTAAGATCAAATTGAATCATTAATTATAGAATTAAAAAAATGGAACAACTCTATTGAATCTATAAATTCATAAAATAATACATAAATATGCTTTACTTTATATAAAAAATAATGTAACTTGTAATGCCCAAATTCTACAAAATATATATAATAACCAAAAAATTTTATTAAAATCTTGTAACCATAACAATGAGTGTATTTGAAGGGTTGCAAAGTACTATAGTCTCTATTCTATAATCGAGAAGGTTTGCAAAGTTACCTACCGTCTCCAGCTCCCTCCCAATTGTAACATACATCCTGTTTTTCATGTTTCTTGCTGAAAAAAAAGGTTGGGGATTGTGTATACCAAACTTGATTTTGGTATACCAAGGATTTTCTTTTCTTATGGCCCTCTCTATCTCGGCATGTACTTCCTACAAACTTGAGGTATGTGTTCCAAGTCTATTTGTTCCCGAGTGGGTTGAAAGTTTTCTCTATTTCGACCTGACAATGAAGGAAACCATTGTTGAAATTTGTATAAATTTCTGAATGAAAAAGCGGGAAGGGCATTCTTTTTTGGAATACTCAGTTTGCTAACTATATTGCAACGGTAACAAGCAGGATAAGTGTCTAATTGAGGGCTTTACTTTTTGTTGAAACCTCTCCTTATTGAGAGCATAATTGATAATACTATTTAGTTTATTATTTTGCTGCCTCTCCTTAGCGAGAGCATAATTGATAGTACTATGTAAGTGCAAAAGCAGTGTGTCATAAGAAGTTAATTAACGGGTCTGCAACTTTCAGAGATTTTGATCTTCATTTCTAGTTGGACCTGGACTTTGGTGGCTAATTACCACGGGTATTCAACTGTCACTGTTCAGGCGGTAACTAGGCACTCTAGTCTTTCAGCCTATAATCACGTCATTTTGAAGCTAATCTTAATTAGGAGCACGACAAAGTACCGCTTACGAAATGCAAGATGATTCATGCTGTTTCTTACTCCTTAAAATATTTTAATTTTTAGAATCATTGAATTTTAAAAGAAAGCTCCTAATAATAATGCATACAGTCCTCAGATCAGGGTACAAGTACAACTTGTACTTGTTAATCTTATGCCGGGACACATGAACAGTCAACTTTTTCTTTTAACAGGAGTTGATTTCCATTGATATGCGTGGCATCTATAAATAAAATAGTTTGATTCCATCAAGAAAAGAAAGTTCGTGGTCACCTCCTAAACAAAGTTCACGTTCCCAGCGATGGATGTCTAGAAATTCGTTTTCCAGAGCAGACGATTGAATATTTAATTAATGTCACAATCCTATATTATAGAATTATATTATATTTTAATAAAATGCTCAAAAAATTGCATACAAATCATTCATGGTCATCCTAAAAAAAAAATCATTCATGGTCATCGGTCATCCTCTTATATTATATAGAAATATAATATAATAGGATGATTTAAAGAAAAAATATATCAACCAAAAGGCAAAATTATTGCAAAAGAATAAATTTTACATTGTTAATCTTAATAATTTAGAAAAAGAGAATGTCAATAATTAATCTTTTATTAAAATTTAAATTTTGATATAACCTTTCTTTTTAAAGACAACTTGTGCTTTGATTAGGTGAGGTTATTAAATTAACCTTATCTTACTGTAATCAACTAATTTTAATTATCATCAAGTTTGTCAATCATCTATTTCAGACTCAAAAATATTGATGCCAAAGTTCACCAGATGAAACTCTACAGACTAGCTTCCAAAGCTGCCACTGTCTTTAACTTGTCGTTTTCACAAGAGTAAAGCAGAGTTTGAATAAGATTATTTCAAATAATCAAGCCACTTAAAACTCATAAGCTCAGGAAAGTAAACTCATAAGTTCAACACGGAATCCATCACTAGATCTGTCTCGAAAGTCACCAAATACTGTTCAACTTTTGGTTTAATAAAAAACCCAGATGAAGATAGTGTTTGAGAAGTAGAAATATTTTGAAACAATTATGGGTATGAGTTATAGGATATAAGTTATGTATTAGGTCTATTAGTCTATGTGGATGCTTATTTGTCTTTTTTTTTTCGTAGAATACATGTGATACTTAAATGTAGTTTTATTAGATAAATCAGTAAAAGACTAAGAGAAACAAAGTTTTAAACTTAAGTTGTTAGAGTTTTAAAAGGTTAATACCTTAATTGAAAGTTTTAAATTTTTTTTCAAGAAGTTTAATACTTTAAAATCTGTTATCCCTATTCTGCAGGTTATGTGACTTCTGCCACCTGTGGGCTTGTTGAGATGAGGCACTTAATAACTTGAATTTTATTTTCAATATCAATTCAATTATAAACATTTAGATAAATTTCTATAAGTTTTAATATTTAATTTTATTTTTAAAGTTATCATTTATTCAAACAACAATTTTTATTAAAAACAATTATCAATGAAAATGTTTTATAGTTCAACATATTAAATCAAAGTGAGCTAAATAGAATGAGATATAAAAAAATTTATGTGAAAAAAAGATATCACTCAAGTTATAAAGTAAATTATATCGTTAATAATTAGGTCAATTGCATTCTATGGAACGGCGTGTTAATCCATAAAATAAATACATAGTTATAAGTTGATAGGGACGGAGATAAGATTGCTCTGTTGAAATTATAACCTTATAAGAAATGATAAGGTTAGGAATATAGTGCTAAGAGATAAATTGAGGGTGACTCTAATTGATGATAATTTAAGGGAAATAAAGGTTAGGTAGGGAGTAAATTTTCTTTAGTTTAAGATAGAAAACAAAAGGCATGGGTAATTAGCGTGTCACCCACGAGGGCTGTGGTGGAGTGATAGAGCCTCCTCCATCTTTAACCAAAGTCTCAAGTTCGAGTCTTAAAAAATGAGCCGCTTTAAAACTCGTGAGGGAAAGCTTCGTCGCCTCATAAAGATCCTACCCGACTCGAATTCGGACTAATTAATTACCTATATAGCACCAGATATCAGGTGGCTTGACAAAAAAAAATTAGCGTGTCGAAGTTCTGGATGATAAGCGATGTCAACGCAGGGGCAAACTTAGATTTTGTCAAAGGTAAACGTTATAAACAAGACAAAGTTGTATATTTGAGTACGGGCAACCCCTACAAATCAGGACAACTGTTTCCTCTAAATTACAAAAACTTCATGTCTCAAACTTATTAAACACAATCAATCAAAATTACAATTTAACTTATTTTCACTTATTTCAAATAATATCTTTATAATTTTAAATTATTAAAAACTTTTGATTTTAAACATTTGTCAAGTTATTTTCACAAAAATTTTATGTTATGGTTATCCATGTAACAAAATATGTATAATTAATAAAAAATGGTTTTGTGACAATATTCAATTAAAATTTAGTAAAAAATCAATACCTTGAAATATTTTTAAATAATTTAAAATAATAATTTTTTAAAATAATTAAAATCATAAATAATATTTATATCTTTTCCAATATTTGAAATCTCAGTTATTCTAATAAAAGTAAGGTTAAGTTGTATGCATTCAAGAAAAAAAAACTATATATATTTCCTAAATTGTTCATTTATATATATTACTTAAATTGTTCATTTAAAAGCATTCTAAATTAACATCCACAGTTCATCTCACTTCTCTAACAAACGGTTATTTCTTTATATAACCATCCTGACAAGAAACGAGATTTCTAGAATCTTTGTCCAAATCTAGTGCTACTAAACTCAGTTATGTCCTAGGATAGGGTTTAACTTCAATCTCATTACCTATTTATTATTGAAATAAAAAATCTACTTGTCAAATATTATTGTCTGATAAACAAGTTGGTACAATAATTAAATAATTTCGAGGAAGAAAAAATAAATGTTGAAAGCCTCACATGTTCGGTAAGCAAAACTTGACATTAACCAATCAAATAACGAGAACTTGCATTGATATGATTTCTCATTAACATCGCAATTTAAAAGCCTGCTACTTACTTTGAACTCCAGCTAGACACAGAACATCTACTCTCCTGTATTAAATGACTAAATGGTCCGCAAACCTCCACTTCTTCGGCTTCAAGACTACAAGATGAGAACCCAAGGATTAACTATACATGTATCGTCACACACATGAACGTCTATATATATTCACATCTGTTCATGTTAGGATTTTCCTTCTATTTATGTTATCTTCTATCGAAAGAGACTGATGAAAAAGAGTTGTCTTTTTTCAGGATTTCGAGATTTGCAATCAAATTAAGAGCACACATAAGTTTTTACTTGATTCGATAGCTTAATTGCTATCTACTCCAAGGATCTCACGTAGGTGGTTCTACTAGCTTCAACGAAAAGAAAGGGTTACAAGAGACGAAGTGTTTTTGCAACACTTGCAAGAGTTCCTTAAGAAATCACCAGTACTCCTAAGTAAGTACTCTAGTAACTCTCTAACTTCTAATTTCTTCTCGTAAAATACTCTCAGATTTTTTGTTACAATGAGAAAATTGTGAAGTGTTTGAACTGATTCTAATTCCAGGTTTTATAGACCAAAAAGTAGCAGTTGCATTATGTTTGTCCATGCCTTCACTGCCAAGGAAAAGTCCAGTCAAGTCTAGGCTCAAAGTACACTTCATGTACATCTCACGTGTGCCACTTAAAGCCAAGATCGTCTTCTGTGTGTGCGTTAAACACATGAACCCTAAATACCCAAACATTAAACTTGAAACATTTAAGATCAAATCGATGATTTGCGTTGAAAGTTGATGGAGAAATGTGAATCACTTCACATTTATTCCCTCCTTCTTCATTAATTTTGACACCGTTCTTCGATTTGTAAGAGATTTAAGAAAACAAACCCTAGTATACACCTTATATGTGAGACCAAAAATTAGGTTCTACAATGATTGTTATCTTCAAGAGGCTTTACTAATTTGTAGATAATCTCTATAGAAAGTGAATTTCCTTATTGTAACAATCTTCGTTCCAAAGTCTGAAGGATTTAGGTCACTAGCTATCTTCTCTAGAGTGAAGAGACCCTGAGCGATTCTGTCTCTAATGAAATGAAGCCTCATGTCGATGTGCTTGAATCGCTTGTGCAGGACTGGATCCTTACTGAGGTAAAATGCGCTTTGACTATCTATATAGACTGTTGATGTTGCTAGGTTAATTTGAATTTCTTTTAGAATGCCTATCAACCATGTTAACTCTTTTACGCCTTCTATGATTGCATAATATTTTGCCCCTGTCATTGATAGTGATACTATTGACTGTTATTGAGCTTTCCAACTGATTGAATTACCTGTAAATGTGAAAAAATATGCTGATAATGATTTCCTTTTGTCTTTGTCTGTTGCATAATCTGCATCTACAAAACCACGAAAACATATCTCATTGCATTTAACTAATTCAACTTTCGAAAAACACAAACCATAGTTTAAAGTTCCAGCCAAGTATCTGAAAACATTTTTTAACCCTTGCCAGTGCTCAAATCCTAGATTGGCCATGAATTTGCTTAGAATGATGATTGCATAGGCCAAGTCAGGTCTTGTACATAGCATCACGTACATGATACTCCTAACTCCAACATCATAGGGATAGTTCATCACAGTTTTATGTTCTTCCTTAGTTTGAAGACTCTTATTGGCAACCATCTGTAGAAGTGAACCTATAGGAATAAATTAAGTTGGGTTTTGCTTGTTCCATGCTAAACTGGGTAAGAACCTTTCTGATGTAGTTCTTCTGAATCAACCATAGCTTCCCTTCCCTCCTATTCTTGATAATCTGCATTCCCAGGAGCTTACGTGCTTCTCTCATATCCTTCATCTCAAAATGCTTATATAAAGCATTCTTCACCTCTACAATTTTGCTTAAGTCCTTTCCAGTGATGACTAAATCATCTATATAGACAAATTTTGTCTCTCCTTGGTCCTTATAGTAAAGGCAGTAATCGTAGGCACTTCTAGTGAATTTCATACCAGTTGTTACCTCATTAAACTTCTTGTTCCACTACTTAGGTGCTTGTTTCAACTTATATAGGGATTTCTGAAGCAAGCAGACATCGTCAAACTTATCTTTATCTGCAAAACCAACTGGCTGCTTTATGTAGATAGTCTCCTCAAGCTTTCCATATAGGAACATCCATTTGATGGATTTCCCAGTCATAGATAGTTGCTAGCACAAGAATGAGCCTTATAGTCTTGAACTTCATAACAGGTGAGTAAATCTCCTTGTAGTTAACTCACTCCTTCTATCTGTATCCCTTAGCTACAAGCCTAGCCTTATATATCTTAGGTTCTGCCTCTGTGACTCCCTCTTTAAGCTTAAACAGTCATCTATTTTCAATCAGCTTTGCTTTAGGTGGCTTGGGCACTATCACCCAAGTCATATTCTTCATTAAATAAGAATATTCATTCTTGCTAACCAATTTCCACTGTTCAACATCCTCTTTACTCATAGCTTCGTTATAGGTTTCTGGTGCCCTACCATCAATAGATTATGCAATAAGACAAGCATATTCCACTAAGTTAGAGTCATTATACCTCCTGTTAGGTATCCTTTGTCTTGACTATCTATCTCTGATGAGTTGATAGTCAAGTAGAGATTCATTAGTGCTATCTGCAGCTGACTGTGAAGTTCCCTCCTCACTTTCACCTTTTGTTTCTTCGGTTTCTTGTTGATGGTGAGTAGAGCCTTTTGCAAGCTCCTCACCATGATGTTGTGTTTCATCTTCTTCTACTTTAGTTACTGGTGGCTCATAGAAAGGAACTGAAGTACTTGGTGATCCCAGTTGCTCTTGAATTTCCTTTTGTAGGTTAGTATTTGCAAGGTTCCTACACAACAAAGGAAATTCATGTTCCTTAAATATTATATCTCTACCAATAACAGTTTTAAAACCTCACTATTGAAGTAGTAGGATTTTGTAGCCTTTAACTCCTTCAGTATAGCCTAAGAACACTCCTTTAGTTGCTCTAGGTTCCAATTTTGCTTCCTTTTGGTGTGCATAAGCATTACAACCAAAGGTTCTTAAGTGAGCCAAGCTAGTCTTCTTTCTATTCCAAATTTCCTGAGGTGTTTTGTAATCATTAGCTGATGTAGGCAATCTGTTTACTAAGTAAGTAGCAATCTTGATAGCTTCACCCCATAATGATTGTGAACACCCTAGAGATAACAGCATACATCTAGTCTTTTCTAAGAGTGTCCTATTGAGCCTCTCAGCTATACCATTCTACTAAGGTGTTGCTCTAACAGTCTTGTGCCTCTGAATACCTTTCTTGCTGCAATAATCTTCAATTTCTTTATTACAGTATTCAAGACCATTATCAGTCCTTAGGCACTTTAGCTTTTTCTCTATCTGATTCTCCATAAGTGTATGCCACTTAATGAAGATTTCTAGTGCTTCTTCTTCCTTTTCATAAGATAGACCTAGCATTTCCTAGACTTGTCATCTATTATGGACATAAAGTATCTATTTCCTCCTACAGTGGGCACTTGTGCTGGCCCTTAGAGATCAGTATGGTCATACTCCATGATCTCTTTGGCTCTCTTAGTTCCTTTTTGAAAACTAGTTCTGTGGTGCTTTCCTAGCACACAAGATTCACAGAATTCCATTAAGCCCCTGTTTGAAAAGGTGCATCAAGCTTTTATGCCCTGTATGTCGCAATCTTGAGCGCCATAGCTTAGTTGAATCTATCTCTTCATTTCCAGTACTTTGGTTCACTCTTCCATCCTTTAGAATTCTTTAAGTCCATCCTTAAATCTTATTTGAAATCCTTATTTATCAAAAATACTTTCAGAGATGAGATTTCTCCTCACTCCAGGCACAAATCTGACAATGGTTAAGGTTCTTTTCTTCCTATCAAACATATTGATAGAAACATTCCCAACTCCTTTAACCTGTTGTTGTCCAGTGTTTGTCATCTTTACTTTAGCAGTAACTGGTTCAAAGGTGGTAGGTTCAAAGGTGGTAAACCAGTCTTTGTGAGGAGTGACATGCATAGTACAGCCAGAGTCAAAGATCCATTCTCTGCTGAGATCTTCACTCTCTTCAGCAACAACAAGCAGCTCGTCACCACTAGGTTCTTCAGGTTTCTCCACATTCTCAACATTTCCACCTTATGCGGCCTTATCCCTTTTCTTCTTCCTGCAATCTCTGGCAAAATGCCCCCTCCTTATCACAGTAGTAGCAATTCTTGCCTTTAGCTTTTTTCTTCTTTTCTTCACTTTCTTTAGTCTGCTTATCCCTGCCATTCCCTTTCTGCTAATTTCCCTTCTTACTATTCTTTTTCTAAGGCTTCTTGTCTTGTTTATTATTAATTAAAATGACTTCTGGTTCCTTCTTGTATGGATTATTGTCCACAATTTCCTCCATTAGTGAATCCAACACCTTCTTGACAGTGAGTGATTCTCCATTGACATGCTTAGTTACCTTCTTGAAGGCATTGAAATTTGATGGTAAGGCCTTTAGAATAACCACAACTTGGTAATCTTCAAATATCTTTTCACCTGTAGCTTCTAAGTCTTGCACCAATTTAAAGAAGTAATCCAAATTATCATCAAGGGTTACAATAGTGTTCATTTTATAGTTGGCCAGATTGGGAAAAAGTGTCATTTTGCACCTTTAAGCATACAGTTTTTAAAGCTTCATCCACAGTTTTTTTGCAGTATTGCAATTATGCACTTTCCTTATCACAATACTGTTCTTTAACTGCACCATAACAATCATAGGATTCAAGTAAAGCTTGCATTTGAAGTTTCCAGATTGTAAAATCTTCTTTACTAGTAAAAATATCCATTTCTTTTCCACCATTTTGTTACGTAGTTGAAAAGATGACAGAAAAATGATGCTTGATGGTTTCTTGATTGCAAAAGTAAATCAGAAATAAGATACGAAGGTTTAGGCTTACTTGTATGATTGTTCTTATACTTTCTTGATGAATCTTGATTGCTTGAATAGCCAGAGAGTTACCCAGAATACTGAGAATTTGCTCTGATACCACTTATGTTAGGAATTTCCTTCTATTTATGTTATCTTCTGTTGGGCCCCGGTTCGCATTAAGCATGTTTAAATTATTTTGAAGTTTAGTTTGGAAATTTTACTGTGATTGGCATAAATTGAGGATTTTATTGTATAAGTTATGGTTATTAAATGAAGAAATTAGTGAAATTAGATTTATTGAGAATTATTATTTT
>JAOTAX010000109.1:160053-172311 GCA_025629825.1 Erythroxylum guanchezii | reverse complement strand
TTCGTAGGCTGAGAGGGCAGACTGAGAACCAGGATTGCTTTGAGTGTTCTTGTCATTTTTCGTACTGAATCAAGATGTAGCTTTCATCATAATTCTCTTTTCACTTTCCAGACAATTGCAAAGTACATTTGAAACTTATGAAAAGAATTTGCTGGTTAATCTTTAAACAAAATAAAAATAAGACACGAGTTTAACTTCCACTTCCTCACCTCTCATAACACCAGTAACCATTATTTGGACAAATTCCCTGAGCTCATTTCTCTAATACAACTTTTTCCCTCATCCAATTTTCCCAATTCCCATTCCAATTCTCACATATTATCTTACTACTGACATCAACTTCCTACTGAAAATGTGAATTGTCAACATCTTAAATCACAACATTATGGTAAATAATTGAATTTCAAAAACCAAACCCCAGTTACAGATCTCAATCTCAATACCCATCTCAAAGATTCAAGAGAAGAAAAGATAAAACATGGGATTTTTATCCCAACATTTTTACCACTTTCTGTATACCCAGCAGCCAAAACAAAGCACAGAAGAAAGAACTCCTCAGAGAAATAGAAAGAAGAAACCTTTAAAGATGAAACAGTGAGTTTTAAAGAAAAGAAGAACCTTGTCTGAAGCAAGCATGGGTTCGTCCGACGGCATTAACTTGGAGGGCCCGAAATTATTCTGCAAACTAAACCCCAGAAAAAAGGAATCAACAACGCTGAATAGCTATATTTCATATATAGCATTGTATGAAGTTATGATTAAATACTGCATGCGGTTACAGAAGAGATAAAAGGGATGGTGAATCTTGAAATGATGACTCCGTAAATAATATAGAAAGAAAAAGAAAAAGGACCATGAAAGGACTTGAAAGAAACAGATGAAAAATATAAGAAGAGAAGCCTCGATTTTTCCTGCCAATCAAACAGAAGAAACAGTAACCCACGAATCAAAAGAAATGGAAGCAACGATGGAGAGAAAAACTACCTCTGGATCTCGCAATCTCTGGCAGATTTGGCTACGCAGAGCAGAAGCAGAGAAAAGAGCTATTTAGACTCTATTTTTAGGGTTTCAATATCCTTAGGGGTACTTGTAAAAGGTTATATTATGAATGAAAAGAAACTCCAATTTTAAATTCTCTAATAACTTATAATCTTACATAACTTGCTATTTGTGATCAAACTCTATGAGCTTATCCCTCTCAATCCTATCTTTTATATGAGTATGGTGATACATATCAATCTTCTTTCATGTTAATTTTGGGTTTGTATCGAGCATATGTATATAAGAGTAAGGCTGTATATTCTCATACTTCGCTTTATTGTGAGACTTTAAATTAGGTTACAATGTATCAATCCTTTTTTTGTGTTAATTTTGGGTTTGTATCGAATCAAATTTGACACGGTAACGTGATCCTTATTCATGTTCATATTGGTATCAAATTTCACTAATCCTACTGGTGAGGATAATGGAAGACTATTAACATAAACAGATATCTCGTATGCTATTGCTAGCACAATAAATAAAATACACAGGAGTATTACAAATAATGCAAAACTACTTTCAGAGATTTCAAGAACAAACACCAAACCTCCAAAATCATACCATCTTTAAGGGTCGAAATTAGTTGATACCATTTAATATTTTTGAAAAACTCAATTGGGATATTTAATTAGCCTGAATATAAAGTTTTCTTTATTAATCTGAAAAAAAATCACACAAATATATGAAAATTAAATTATGTATATTTAATTGCATCGTGTTATATATATGCATCTTGTTAAATATGTAAAATTTAAGAGATTGTAATTTTTAATTTTATTTAAACTTAAATTTAAATTTTAAATTTTGAATATGAATATATAAATAATTAGTTTATTTAATGTTTGATTAGAATTTTAATATTTATTATTAAAATAGTTTACATGTAAATATTATAAAGTTAGTTTAGTTTCAATTATTTTACAAAATATCAATTATATAAAGATATTAAAATGTTGTTTATCATTATAAAATTAAGATTTATATAACATTATAATTTCTAATTCAATAGTTTGTGATAATTGATAAAAAATATTATAAATAAAATAAAATAAAGACATGTACTTAATAAAAAGTTATACAACTATATTAGTAAATATAATAATTATATATTATACAAATATTTATATCAATTTAAAATAAAAATAAAATATTTAAATAACATTGAGAAGCATCATTTAATTCTAGTGAAATAATATAAAGTATTGTTGTGTCATAATTTTACCTTATTTTTAGCATTTAAAATCTTTCATAATCTATCTTAACATATTAAAATTTTAGTGTTTTGTTTATTTTTGCAAGAAAAAGGTTTGAAGAAATGGAAAAAAAGACTTGGACTTAATCCAAATTGAAAATTTTAAAAGGAGGAACAATTTCAATAATAATCGAAGGTGAATCAAGAATATTTGGACTAGCAATACATTTTATTTTGCAGATTGGGATTAGTATGTGGGAAGCAGAAAACAACATTATGACAAGTATTAAAAATGATTTAAAACCTTATATTGTCCAAATTTGGGTAAAATTAAAATATGATCTTAGAGATATAAAGGATCATAACCACATGATTTGCACATAGGTCCTATAGTAAAGTATTTTATTTACTCTTGAATTACTTTTCTATTCTTTTATTCTACTATTACTTTGGATTAATGTCTAGTGCAAGTTTATTGATTGAAACAATCATTTGTTAGATTAAAGTTTGAATAAGTAAAAATTCAAGTCTTTCAATTACTTGTGGCAACTAAGAGTTTTAATTTATTGCTCCAAAAATTATTTATTTTAAGTAAAGCATTCAATTAGATTAAATGCAATTGCAGATGTTTTGTTGTCCTGCTTCGATGGTATTTTCTTTCTTAGGTCTTATTTGGTAGATGGCTTTTTAGCCATATTTTAGTTGATTGGAAGGTGTTAGTTGTTTTTGAATATGTTAATAAGCTAATAAGTTTGTTTGGTTATCAATTAATTGAGTTGGTTGATTAACTCAATAAAAATTAAAAAGCTCCTTTGTAGGAGCTTTTTAGTGTTAAGCTTATAAAAGTTATGTTGAATGACGATTCTGTCCTCACTTTACTCTCTATGATCAATTGGATCATAATGTTCAGACCTTCCTACCCTCAATTTACTCACTTTTCTCTAAACTTCTTAACAAGTTGAAAATTGAAATACATTCTTTAATCTTTGATCTCTCTCTCAAAGATTATTGTTGTCGTTATTATTATTATTATGTTCTATGCTTTTTATTAGAGTTGTAAACTTAAATTTTGTAAAATTAGATATGTAAAATATAAATTCTTATGAGAATATTCAATGAAATATTAAGATATAATATTTATGTCCTTATAAATTTTTTCAAAAGTCATACCCTCATCAGTTATTTTACACATAAATAGTTAATACTAAACAGTTGATTTTACCAAACATCTTTAATAAACAGTTGATTTTACCAAACATCTCTAATAAACAGTTGATATTATCCGCTGATCAAATGAGTTGATATAATATGCTGTCAACTAACAGCTAATGCAAGTCATTGATCGTCAAACAGATTAAAATTATCGTTTAATTGAATTTTGAATCGAATCTAAAGTTGTTAAGCAATAAAAGTTAATTAAATTACATATTTTCAACTAACCAATCTTAAGAAAAGGCAAATATTTAGCATCATATTCAATGTATAGTTGATGAAATAGTTATTTTGTGTCGATGATCAGTTGTAGTCCAAATCATATGTAAATCAAGGTTTATCTTATTGAAAACTTTTATTTTAAACCCCTTTATTAATTATTTATTTTAGATCAGTGAATTAGAATTTATCGTTATACAAACTCCTACTTTTATATATTACATTTTTCAGGGATTTAAGATACTTAAAAAATTTATACCAAGCACAATTAAATAATGTAGTTAAGCAAGACGATAAAAAAGGGTCGAAAAAGATAAAGCACCGTAATTTTATAATAGTTGCGTCTCTTGTGGAGTCCGCGACGACTCGTTAGTGGTCGTGCCGTCGTGCACCTAAGGTTTGCAAATCATAATAACTTTTCTTTTATAATGGAGAAAAGTCGTTTCTACAGCTTCTCAAAAGTTGAATTCCAGTGGAGTAATACGAAGACTATGTAGTCAAATAATATAATAAAAGCGGTAGGAAAAATATAAAACCCTTAACTGTATATGAGTCTACGAACACTCAATTAGGTTTTCAAATCAATATTAACTCCTCATCAAAAATTATGTTGAGACATGAGATTTAGAGAAGTTTAATAGTACGGGAATTTAATTTTTTTACAAGAAAATTTTCAAAATTGAATTCTTTTAAAAATATATCAAGAATTTCAAATTTAATAATAATTTAACAAAAATATAAAAAAAAGTAAGAAATTCGTTAAGAGTTACCCGCTTAACTAAAAGATTTTAAAAGAATTACTCAATTGAACGATGGTGAGTCTTGAAATTCCTTTGTAATTATAAAGTCACATAATTAAGTCACAGAAATAAATTTTTTATAAAAATATAAAGAAAAAGTTATCTATATTATGACCCTTATCAAATTTTCACAAAGTAAGGAGTTTTACGCATTGATACGTTGACTTGTGACTTTTACTCAATTGAATGATATAATACTCCTAATTTGACTTATTTCACTTTTAAGTGTTCAATTATCTTTTGTTTTTGTTAAATTTATGTTCAATTACCTTTTATTTATACTCTGGATCATCAAATTAGCCAACCTTATATAGCAGCTGGATCCTAACATAGGAGTTAACCTTGTAGCTGATTTCTCGAGAGTTGACTAATCATCTGACCTTGTTACTAATATACAAGTTTAGAGAGGTTTAGTAATACGCAATTTTATCACTAATTAGTAGAAAAACTGTTTCAAAACTGTGACACCATAAAGTATTAAAGTAAAACTCAAAAACTTAATTTAAGAAATCTCTTTTAAGAAAAGTTTAGACTGAAAGAAACCAGTGAATGCTCTTATTGATAATTTCAAGTTTTTAATTAATTCGTTCCTTTGAGTCTTGCTTTCATAAGTTGATGATTGATCCATATTAAATAGTGAACTTCCAATTTCTGCATTTTTAGTCCACTATTTAATTTATACACCAAACTTAGTGATTAACGTCAATACTACGCTACTTCTTATCAACTTGTTCCAACTTTGGATAAGTGCATGAACGTGATCTTTCTTCATGGCGAAGAAACCAAAGAAGCTTCCCGTGGAGAAACAGAAGAGCTTCCCGTGGAGAAACAGAAGAGGACGTGTGAACAAAGACCTTCCATGGAGAAACAAAAGAAGATGTGTGTGAACAAGTTGAACTTACAAAAAATGTCAAACCAAAGTACCCTTTAGATAAACCTCGTGCCTCACAGAAATTTTGAAAATAATTTTCACACTGCCTGAATCTAAAGGACAAGTATTGTTGTTCATGTCATGGAACCAAAGTTTAAGACATAGCCGTCGTATCCACTCTTAGTCTTCTTCCTCTGACTTCTTCCTCAACCTCATCTTACTTATAACATAATAAAAAATGAAAATTGATAAATGAAAATAGGAAAAGGAAAAGAAAAACAGTTTATTACTATGTAGGTGGTCCAATGCGGGTCAGGAGAAGCCAACAAACCCAGTTGCAGGTGAATGAATTTAGATCATTTGCAAGCGATTCTTAAAGGTAGAACTTTAAGCTTTCCTACTTTCTGTATAAGAAGAATATGAAGTATTAAGACTCATGCAACAATGCCCTTTTGCTTTCGCTGAACCACTCTAGATTGATGAGCAGATTGAGCTGTCCCACTGGTTGAAGGCAGGTTTTGTCCTTCAGAATCCTGAATTGCTTCCTTCAAACACTCTATAACTAGATCCATAGTTGGCCGCTCTTTGGCATTCTTGTTTAGACAGCTATCTGCCAACTTTGCAACTTTTTTTGCAGCGGTGATGGAGTATTCATTTCTGAGTCTCGGATCAATTATCATGCTGAATCGTTTACCTTCTGCTGGGAACTGTTTCACCCAGTCTAGAAGCTTTTGCTCCATTGCTGGACGATTTCTTTCAAGAGTACGTCTGCCGGTGAGGATTTCATAGAGAACTACCCCAAAAGTCCAAACGTCTGTGTGGCTCGTGAGACGGCCTGTTTCAACGTACTCCGGTGCGGCATACCCATACGTGCCGACAACCTGCATAATAGTACCAAGTTTAGCATGAGCACAAGAACCAGAATGCAGTAGCAATTCAATTCTAGCTACTCTTGTTTATGGTTACAATCAACAGTGCCCTGCATAGTCAGACCAACTCGTTAACACCTAAAAGCTGCATCATATCCATCTGAATTCATACCAAATAAGGTCTCTACTGTTCTCAAATGGCAAGGGACAAAAACTAAGACATGGAGAGAAAGTTTGATTGACAGAAAATGAAGTTAGTATAGTTGCTTACTGAAGTGGACACATGGCTACGGTCGCCTGTAGGCCCTTCTCTAGCAAGACCAAAATCTGAGAGTTTCGGTTTAAAATCCTTATCCAGCAATACATTGGAGCATTTGAAGTCTCTATAAATTACCTGAAAATTTAGAAAAACAAACATGTGAATCAGAAGCAAGCATTCAGCAGAAGATTGATAAGCGTGGTCTCTTCAAGTAATCCTCAACTTTTTTTTCTTTTGGATTTTCAGACATCAATTTCATGGCACCTATTCTAGCAATGATTCACATCAAGCCAAAACATTCATTTACTTGGATATAATCAAATTAGACGCAATTACACATACAATGCTACTAATAACTATTGGATAAGACACCTGCAAACATAATATTATCCACCATCAGAACCTACGCAACCATATGTGAAGTATGAAAGTTATCCATAATTCACAATCCTACAAAGCTAGAAGTTATGCAATTTCACATGTATAAATTGTTATGCCGCCTTGTTAAACACAGTAATATGTTGTCAGCACAAATCAGCAAATTTAATCCAATGTAAATGATACCTGCACTTCCATTCCACTGTGTAAGTAAGCCAACCCTTCAGCTGCACCAAGGATAATCTCCAATCTAGTTTTCCAAGGTAAAAGGGGTAAACCTCTGTTGAACAGATGATCGTCTAAACTCTTGTTAGGCATATATTCATAAACCAACATCCTTTGGATCCCTCTTTCATTGTCCACACAGCAATAGCCTAGGAGTTTTACCAGGTTTGGGTGATTTACAACCCCAAGAAATTGAACTTCTGCTACCCACTGTTTGTGACCCTATGATAATAAAGAATGAAACGATAAGTTATGAACCCACGAAACATGATATGAGACAGGGTTCAGTGGGATTTTATTGAAGTTCCAACATACATAATAGTTCCCATGTGGAAGTAAAAGTTCAAATTCTATAAACATCATCAAGCACTCAAATGTTGTAAGCTTTTCAATACTGGAAACTTTTTTCCTTCTTTAGAGAAAGAAAGGAGATTAAATTGAATCCAACAAAAATAAGTATTGAGCTGCAACAGAACAAGCACATTGATGGCAAACTTTTGATCCTTTAGAAACTGCAAGCGAAACAGATACCTAAGCATGCCAATGACACAGAGCTTTTTAAGTGTACCTGCAAGCCGTGCTTGTTGAGCTTTTTAATGGCAACCACAGTAGACTCACCCTCACCATTTAGAGGCCTAATAGTTCCCTTGTACACACTTCCAAAACCACCTTCTCCAATCTTCAGCAATCTATTAAATCCATTCGTAGCATCTTTGAGCTCTTCATAAGAGAAAGCTCTCAAATTTTCTACTCGTTCTTGATACAATTCAGTTATGCTTCTTGGAGATGGCAATGGCAACGATCGTGCTGTACGGCTCACAGCTGCACCCTCTGTTCTGCTTTGATCTCTTAATTCTGGGGCTGATTTTGCTTCTCTATTTTTACTCTTCGCCTTATCCTTGAAGATAGAAAAACACTTCATTATATCTTCTAAACTTTCAATATCAGAACTTTCCGCAATCTCAAGTTATTGCTCTTGCCCCCTTAGGCAAAAAATACAGAGAAAGAGAAAGGAAAAGGCAAAGTGGGTTGGAAGATGAAGAATTTTATCAAGCGAGGTCAAAAGCCAATGAAGAAAATGGAGCACCAAAAAGCCACAAGAAACCAAAAGCAAGATGATGAAGTAGAAAAACAGCTTAGTGTATAATTAAATAAACAGCGTGAACACTGAACACCACTCGCAAACATAGGATGAGAACAGAAATGAAGAAAAATCTCAGATGAGAAAGAGAAGTCCGAGATTACGTGATATGTGGAAGATAGGAGGGAACAAGACGAGAAGGAGACAGACGGAGAGAAGACCATGCGATGGCTTGTGTGAAAAGGAGGATAGAAAGAGAGGGTAAGGGAGTGAAAAGGACAGAAGTAGAATAGATTTTTCAAGGCCAAACTACAAACGCCGTAGGGAATTACACGGGAAACAGATAAATCTGTTGGATTAGGCTGATGTCATCGTCTACGTTACTTTTTTTTTTATAAAGGGAGAAAAACAAAAAAGTTTACACAACAAGTATAAGGAACCAGGTTCTCGGTATATCCTCGTCAAGGAGGTGTTGGTATCTTAAAGATGTAGTATCAAAAACGGCATGACTGGCGGTAAAATGATCTATACGAGTAGTAAGTCAGTCAACGCATCTGTTATTTTTTTGGTAAGTGTGACAATGAACAACAGTTCGATTTCGCGTGAGAAGTTCATGAACACGTGTAACAATGAGATTGAGCACTTGGAACGATGACCTGAGGAAGAAATGAGATGATGCACCGCGAGAAAATCCAGCTCCAGTTCTACTCGACAGAAGCCAAGGTCTTAGGCTAATATAAGTTCGGTATAAACTCTCCAGAGTTCAACAGACATCGTGTCTCACAAACTGAGATTTGCCAAGCTAATTGTCAACACTATCGCGTAAAATGTCACTTGCAATAGCCGAGCATCGAGTTCAAGTGCCGCGTATGTTGAGTTTAACCCAATCGGAAGACGGTTTGGTCCATCCAATGAGTTGTTGGTGGCGAGAGTACACATTTATGTTGATTAGTTTACGGAACAGATTGTTCCCCAAAGGCAAAGGCGTGTTTTAGACCATAAACCCATAACCATTATGACGGGGTAAAAGTTTTACCTCCTTGGACTTTACTTACAACCTAGTACCTTGTGTTGACGCGGACGCCGGGACACGGTTTCTTTCTTTATGTCAGAAACCCAACATGCTTAGTTGTTCACGTCTTTATCACCTTGGTGTTTTATTTAATTGTAACATTAAATTCAATTCGAGCATTTAGAAATAGGAAAAAAAAAAAGATGTAATGAATTGAAATCGTCTATTTTTCTGTTCTAAATATTTGAATTAAATTCTTAAATTGGACTTTATCATTTTTTATAAATTGAATTTATTTAAAAAAGTAATATAATTGAATTAAGACTTCAATTCTTCTTTTAAAAGTTAAAAATATCCTTCCAATAATACTCATTTAACTCTACTATATAACTTGTTCTATGTAAGTGTGAATATTTATTATTTAATAAGATTATTTTTTAGTTCAGAGCAAAAATGTCATATGAAATAATTAAATTTATTTTGATTGTGTTCCAAACAGTGTAATTGAATTTAATTTTAATAGTCATGAATTTATTCTAAATAATATAAATTGAATTCACTTTAATAACATTAATATAATTAATTCTAATTCGTTAATAAATTTAGTTTGAAAGTTTCCAAACAGCTCGTAAACGTAGAAACAGAAACCAAACAATCCTCATCGTCCCCAACGGTTCCTCACTGCCCATATTAATTTTGGCAGATATTATACGTCAGCCATTGTTATGATCTTGTGATTGCCAAAATGCCAGCCTAACCAACTTTGTTCGTAAATTTCAACCTGTCCTAGGCATATAGTTTTTACATTTGGGTTCCAATTCATCATCTCAAGAGTTTTCTGGCACCATAAAATGAAAAATTTAAATTTTATTTAATTTTAAGCGGATAATTTAATACTAGTTAAATATTTTAAGCTTTAAATAAGCATCCTCGTACTGTATAATTTATAACATCTTTTCAAATATCCCTAAACCTGTGACGAATTCATAGAGTCGGCCTCTTTTTCTTCTTCTTTTTTTTTTCTCAAGGAAGCAAAATGCTACAAATTATACGGTAGTTTTTAGGTGACGGACTTCCGATTCATCCTTAAAAAGGAAAGGTAAGCATCTCCTAGGAGGGTACTCTAAAGTAGTCAGACCTAGCGAGAACTGTTCTGTATAATGCGCAAGCTAGTCCGCATTCTGGTTACTTTCCCGATAAATGTGCCGAATGTCCATGACTCAGTTGCGGGACAGTTGTTCATGGACACCTAGCACTAACAGGTTCCAGGATGTGGCTCGCACCGGCGAATAAAGCATGTCGGTCACTGCACGCGAATCCACCTCTAACGCCAAATGACGATACCCTAGGGACCAAGTCAGATTAAGGCCAGAGAGCACATCCCAAAGCTCCATCGTTAGCGGGGGACACCAACCAATGTTTTGGACGAATCCTCCTAACCAATCGCCAGCACTGTCACACAACAGACCACCCGCTGTGACCGAGGTGCTGGAGCTTTTGGTGGCCCCGTTTGTATTGAGTTTCACCCAACCCTGAGGAGGTTTGTTCCAGCCAAGGAGTAGCTCCCGACGAGGGTCATTGCTTATCCGAGTTCGTTGTTGCCAAACTGCCGCCAAGTTAATCTGGTGTACATACTCGAGAACCTGATGTGCCGATGAAATCGGCCAGAAGAAGTGATCTTCGAAGAGGGCGTTATTGCGCCAGGATCAGAGAAACCAACAAGTTATGCCAAAGATGGTAGCCCAGTTGAAACCTCTCACCAAGCAGTGGGTGCGGAAGTTTTGGAGGAGCCACTCTGTGCTGTCCATGGAGAAGAACTCAGTAGTAATGACCTGTGAGGAAAAATGGGGCCATAAAGAGCAGGCTTTGGGGCAGTCCCGCACAACATGCAAAGAAGATTCCTCGAGATGACAATGGAGACACGTAGAATCCGAAGCTAGCCGTCTGAGGATCCGCTGTTGATTGGTGAGAAGTTTTTCCTGCAAAAAGAGCCAAAGAAATGTTCGAATACGTTGTGGACCTTGCCATTGCCAAATCGGTTTTCAGACCGTAGTGTTCAAAGCTGCCTCTTGGTGTAGGATCATAGAGTATCACCCTCTTTTTCTTTTCTTTCTTTTGACCTGCATCTTTTCAACCAAGTTATGTTTATACGTCAAAATGCTTAACTGCTGTCAGGATTTTTTCTTTTGACCTAAATCTTCTCACCTACCCTTACCCTATTTTGTCGGAATCGAAACATTGTGTGCAAAACCATCTTTCTACTGATCGGATTCAGATTGACATTTTTGGCGTCTCTGCCTCTCGTCCCAACGATTAGATTGACGCCGCCACCGCATGTTGCATGGTCTATATGGATCAAATTTACGACTAAGGCACTAGGATTGTTTTGTACACCTTTTGTCTAATTGAGACGTTTGATTTCTATGTTCAGGTCTTTAAACTCCATGTTTGGATGTGAAAATTTAGATTATCAGTCAAATACGACGTATATGATTTTCATATATATTGATGTAAACAAATTCATCTTTAATAGTTCACATTACTTGATTATTTATAAAATAAATCTATTTTCAACATCATTTTTGCAACTGACCATAGGATTTACGAGACTAAGTAATAAATTACTGATTATTTACAGGCAAAGTTTAGGATATCGTTTCGTATTAGACCAAAACTAATATGAAATGGAGGGTTGATTATACCGGATTTAATTACCAACTTATAAACCCTCCGTTTTATACCAATTTTAGTATCAAATATTTTAAAAAATAGGAAAAATTTTCAAAAAATTTTCAAAAAATTTTAAACTCTCCTTCCCCTCCCCTCCGACTTCTCATTTCCCCCCTCCCACCTCTTTTTTTACAAAATTTGTTTAATTAGTTATTTTATTTACTTTAACTTTTATAATTATTGTAAATTTTTAATTTTTGTTTTTAAGATAAAAATAAATATTTTTATTACTATAATAATTATAAATTAAATAAAACTTAAAAATAAATTATTTTAATTTTAATTTATTTTAATATTTTATATAATATATTAATAAAATATTAATAAAAATATTTTATTTTTAAAAATAAATAATTTAAAAATTATTAT
>JAOTAX010000109.1:111731-156380 GCA_025629825.1 Erythroxylum guanchezii | reverse complement strand
ATTCATATTTAAATTAAATTGATATTAATTAGTATCCATTTAATTATAACAATATAACAAATCACAACAACATAATTCAAAGTAATATTGTTTATTTGAACACAAAATAAATGTATTATTCATATTTAAATTAATTTGATATTAATTAGTATCCATTTAATTATAACAATATAAAAAATTATAACAATATAATTAAAAGTAATATTGTTTGTTGATTTGAACACAAGATAAATGTATTATTCATATTTAAACATAATTGATCTTAATTAGTTTCTATTTAATTATAACAATATAACATATAATAACAATATAATTAAAAGTAATATTGTTTTTTTAATTTTAACACAAAATTAACAAACAATAATTTATCTTTTACAAATTCCTTATGAATACATAGTCATATTAACATTATAAGCTTATTTTATTTTAAAAGAAATTGAAACTACAATTTCAATTTCATAAAAGTATAACAATCATAACACTACTATAACAATTTTCATATGAACAACTATAATATATCAACACATAAATTCTAAACTTGTTGCAAAAAACCTAAAATAATTAAAGTTCAAGAACAATTCAAGACAAACACTTATATGCATTTTGTCAAACACTTGGTGTGCAAAAAATGCTTCATCCCTAATTCAACACAAAATCCCAAATTTCTTTCATTAATCTCCAACATTCAAACAAACCTATTATTAACAATCACTAATTAACATTTAACATCAACAAATAATTCCATATAAACCAAAACCAAAACCACCGAATGTATTGAAAGGAGAGGAAAGGTTTCAAGAACAACATTACCACCTTCGGTTAAGACTATTGAAGCAGATGATGCCGGCGACGGTGGATGGGAGACGGTGGCGACGCAAGCAGACGGTGGCGACAGACGGACGACGGAGAAACAGAGGAGAAGATGCGTTGGAAGATGCGCGCGGAAATGAGAGAGGGGAAGGGTTTTGAGGCTTTTAAAAATTTTACCAAAACGACCTCATTTTGGTTATGTCCAAAACGACGTCGTTTTGGTTACATTTTTAAACATTTCACCCCGCTCAAAACGACTTTGTTTTAAAATGACGATTATGCTGCGTTTTTATTGACCCTCTTCTACCGACGGAATTTCAGCCACTAGTAAAGTCATCCTTGTCATCTTACTTTTCCGACGATGATTCATTCCGTCGGTGTTTTCAGACGGAATTCTTTCGGTTGGGAAAATTCCGTCGCTATTCCGCACTCTTCCTTGTAGTGATTCAAATACATTTGAATGTGTTGACAACTACAATAAATTCTGGAAGATCTTCTTGAAGGATTTGGGATCTTGAATAGCTATTACCAAGAGGATCTTCAAACGATAGTTCCTACGAATTGAAATCCTGTCTTTTCGATGAATAAATTAAGTCTGGCTTATGAATGGTAGAGGTTTGGCTCATAAACTAGCTCCATCAATTTTTTTTAAAAATTTAAAAAATTAATGTTGGTTTTTAATTAAGTTTGAGCTTGAGTTGTCCAAATTCAAGTTCTAAGTAAAATAATATCGTTTTGTTTAAAATAATTAGGCCTCGAGTTGACCTGACCCTAGGTCTCACTCATGAACTGATCCATTGAAAATAATTGAATCTAAGTTCATGGACTACTCATTGTCATCCTTAAGTTGACTTATAATTAAATATTATATTTGAATAAATGTTATCTTAAAATATTATTTATCTTATAGAAATGAAAATGTGCAATAAATTTTAGAATGTTTCAGTGTTATTTTTTGTTTATTGGAATACTATTGGATTGATTAATTTTTATAATATTTTTTAATCAAAATGACTGTGAGAATTAAAAGTATATTATTGTTGCATTTCAATATGTATAAGAAGGGTTCTATTACATACTTTGAAGGTAAATAGATTCCATGGTTTTTTTAAATATTCTTATATCAAAATGACTGTAAGATTTGAAGGTATATTATTGTTCTGTTTCAACGTGTATAAATACAACTATAGGTTATCATCATCATCATCGTCACACCAGTCTGAAATCTCACAGTGAAACGGAGTCTGGAGAGGTTTGATAGTATGCAGCCTTACCCCTACATAATAAAGAGGTTGTTTCTGGTAGACCCACATACAGATGTGACAATAAAAGAATAATGCAGGTTAAAGAGTAAAAAATGAAAAATAAATAAATAATTTTTAAATAATTTTTGAATAAAAAATAATTAAAACTTCTAAAAATAATAGCTTAAAAAATTATTACATATCATCATTGGGAGATGCACATCTATAAAACAAAGTTTTAAGAAATTTATAGGACAAATATATCTTATATGTTGTAAAGTTCTGCTTATACTTGATGCGGTGCAAAGTTCTGCTCATCATTTATCTGAGCTGTGTGTGCCAATCTTGCGCAGGGCCATCATTGGACTCAAAAATTTGGATAACTGGCGACTGAAGAAGCACCGCATAGCTTGGCTAATCTTCCTCTCTTCATCCAAACAATACCAAAATCTTTTCAAGCGTTTTAACTTCAACAATGGTTTTGGTGTCAAGTATCAACCAAAATATATTTATGGGAATTAAGCTCTAAGAAGAATAACAGAAGATTTATATACAAACCGTCAGAGGGTCAAGTGATAGCATGAGAGGAATGCTTCCATCACCATATTTCCCAACCAAATATTTTATTATATCATCTGATTCATACATTGCAGCTCCAGTATTTGGATCTACCTTATAAAGACAAACACTTTATAATCTTTAAGTTAAAAACAATCAGTAACATGCAACATAAGGAAACACTTTTAGAACCAAACCAGTAAGACATAGTAGATCTCAACCTTAATGGTAATACTATAAAATCATATTTGCCACTGAAAACAAAATAAAAGCATAAACAAACCAGATCTAAGAGATAATAGCGATAAAACGAAACCCTCCAGTTAAATAGCGACAAAATCCAGTATCCCTTACCTCATACTCCAACACATCAATCTCCAAACAACTAAAACAGATCTAAAATCAAAACCAACATCAACAAGAAGTAAAGCAAGCTTCTTGGAATGTGTACACAACAAAGGAAAAGATGGGTTATCAAAAAGGAAGCTCCTTTATGCAAAAACACAATCAAAAGGTTATTTGAAACGAACCTTCCTCCTTCCTTCACACAGAAAACCGAATTTCTATGATCCAAAAATAGAAACAGAGACAATGGCACTTACTGTAGCCAAAAAAAGCCCCAAGTCTTAAGCTACTCCTAGCATATGTTTGCAGCAAATTCAGGAGAGGAAAAATTTATTTTAGTACCGCGTATGTATATATTTTAGTGTTCATCTCGCTTTGAACTTTGACCTCAACAGAGACAAAAGCTTTGAACTTTGATCTCCACAACCGATTCTGAAGCAGCAATCACCGTAAAGATACCAACTTTGGAGATGGTACTGATCCAGGAGAAATGCAAAGATGCAGAAAGAGAGATCAAGTGCTTCTGCGTCTCTCAGCATCAACAACCCTTGATCTTTCGCTACCCATCGCCCCCTGGAAATAATCAAGAGCATAATTATAATTAATAGATAAAATATTCTCTAATCAATATGTTATGTTTCAGTTAACTAACAACATCTTTAAACTCTAAGTAATGAGAATAAAATATGCTTGACTTTGTTAATTAGTTCATTGAATCGAGTTGGCAATTGAGTTTTACTAATATATCAACAATTTGATCATGAAATGAGACGAATACAAGAGAGACAATTACTTATTAAACATGTTGATGAACAAAGCAATAATCATTCTCAATATATTTTGTTCGCTCGTGAAATACATTATTATAGGCAATTTAAATGACAATACATTTATTACAAAAAAATGTAGTAGTTTATAATTGTTTAATCTCACATCTTACAATAGCCAAAGAAAACATAGGAGTTTGAAAGTGGTGTCAACAAGAGCTCGATATTCAACTTTAATAGTAGAATGAGATACAACTTTTTATTTCTTCATAAAATAAGAGAATCACTAAAAAAGAAACAGTACTCAATTATGGAGCATTAATCAATAAGAGCCCTATCTCAATCAACATTATAGTATGCACAAAGCTGCAAAGAGGAAGATCATGAGTTGGATATTATTTCATCGGCCACCTATAACATAATGAAAAAAGTGAAAGTAATGCAGTATAATGAGTGGTTTAAGGAGCTACATATAAGGATGGCAATAGATCGAGTCGGGTCAGGCCGGGCCGATTTTTTATTTTTAAAGATTAAAAAAATAATGTTGTTTTTGACAAAATGACGTTCTTTTGTTACTCTAAATAGGGCCATGACCAGACTGTCTATTCGATGGGGCCAAGAAATTCTAGCTCGTGATCTGGTCAATCCGAGCCTAATCTGTTGACTTTAGGTCAGGCCGACCCAAGCCAGATTGTCGTGCCTCGCTGCATAAATTGACTCACAATGTAAAATGCATATGCTATGTCGAGATGAGTTATTGTAAGATATACTAAACTTTCCACCAGTTGTCGATACAACGTAGGGTAATACAGATGTCTGTCATCTTTTTATGTAAGATAAACATCACTTTTAATAGGGGTGGAAGCAATTTTGCTACCTTGTGTGTTGAATAAATAATACATTATCATGTGAACCAAAAATAAAGCCAAGTTATTAAATAATAGATATCAATTTAGCAAAACATGCTTGAAGGGATTGTTTAAAGCCATAAAATGCCTTTTTAAAGTGATAGACAATATCTAGAGAATGATCATACCCTGAGATGGTTATACATACATTTATTTGAAAAGGTCGCCAATGAGAACTGTGGTTTTTTTTACATATATTTGAAATAGTTGTCATATTATAATGGCAATAATAGTTGACTTCAACTAAAATTAGGCGAGTCACAAGAGCAAAGATATTCTCATAGTAAATACCATGTACTCTAGAGTAAATCCTCCAACAAGTTAAGCTTTATAATATTTTGCATTGTCATCCATCCTGGTCTTGATCTTATAGATCGATTCACAACCCACTAAAATCTTTCCCAATGGAGGTGTAATTGAATCTCAAGTGTGAGATTTTTCTAAGGCATATAATTCTTCTTTCATAACTTGTTGTCAGAAAATATTAGAATTAGCTTCTTTATAGCCATTGCATTCATGGAGGGAAGTGATGATTGAGTTAGCAAAGTGACGTTGAAGATGAGAGAAACTTATAGCATAAGGTTCTAAATGAGAAGGGAGTTGAGTAGTTTTGACAAGTTGGGATGATTAAAATAGTTCATAAAACTCAGATCCTTTGATAGGGTTGAATCTTTCGATGGGATAGTTAGTCATTATTATTTAGAACTTGCAACTGGAAGAGACTCAAACAAAGTTAATGAGTCAACAAAATTAGAAAATAAGTCAATGGATAGATTAATACGGAGAGAAGTGGAGGGCTAGACTCCAAAGGAGACAAGGATGATAACATTTTATATTCCTAAAAGGTGACACGTCTAGAGATTTGGATACCTAGTATCCCAACATCTATACTCCTTATGTTCAACGTCATACCCTAGAAAACAATATAACCATGTCTGAGGTTCCAATTTGGAATGTTCATATGGTTGAAGAAACATAAAACATTTAGGACCAAAAGCTCAAATAATATTATATTCAAGAGTATAGGCATAAAGACAATCATAAGAAGATTGATTACCAATATGATGGTAGAGGAAACATAATTGATAGTATAAATAACAATAAGAGTTGCTCCTTCTTAAAGTAGGAGGAAGAAATAAGTAAGACGTTTTTGGTGTTAAGGATGTGTCTATGTTTCCTCTCAACTCTCCTATTTTGTTAGGATGTACTTAGACAAGAATGACGAAATAATGTACCATATTGAAACAAAATAGTGAGAAATGAATTATCCTTATATTCTACAACATTATCAATTTGAAAAACTTTTATTATTTTAAAGAACTAGGTTTTGACCATTTTGATAAACTAAGCATATACGTCCTACACCTTAGATTTTTTTATACATCAAATAAATCTAAGTTTATTAAGAAAAATCATTGGCAAAGATTACAAAATATTTTGAACCGAGCATAATAGGAATAGAAGAAGGATCTCAAATAACAAAGTGTATTAAATCAAAAGGGCTAGATGATGTGAAATTGACATTATAAAAAGGTAATGCATGATATAGTTAATTGACAAGGTGTAGTGTCAAGTCCAAAGTGTAATAAAAAGGTAATGCATGATATAGTTAATTGACAAGGTGTAGTTAATATATACTTATTTAACAATTCCTAACAATTCTTTAGAAGTTAGAGATTCAAACTTAGTAGTGTCAAGTCCAAAGTGTAATAATGGCACCACAACTAAATTGACTTGTGTAAGTTCAAACAAATGTCCCTTTTTACGCCCTATCCCAAGGATTTGCCCCTAGGTAGACCTTGCACAAGACAACCATAACATGGAAAGCGAACATTAAGGCCAAGATTACATAATTAACCAATAGAGATTAGATTAAGTGACAAATTTAAACTAAGAAGGAACTTAGTAATGTGAGATTTAATGTAGGCAAGGTACCAACATGATTAACATTTATGGAGAATTAATCATTCTTTTTTTAAATAAAAATATCAAGGTCACACTTTTTTAATATATTAATTTTGAGAAATATTTTTTAGTTAAGAAAGAAGATTTTTTTGTGAATTTAAGTAATTATTAGTAATTGTATTATTAATTATTTAAATCATATATATATATATATATATATATGAAATAAGAGGAGAGCTGGAGGCTTTGGTGGAACTCGGGTTATGATGATGCTAGAAAGTGGAGCCGAAAAGGTTGGAGTTTTGAAATGCCGGTGAAGTAGAATGGGTCCATGAGAGCCGAGAAACGGTCATAAAATTTGAAGGAACCAAGCCGATTGCCTTGAAAAAAGGGTGTGAAGAAGACGAGGAACCACTTGGGTTGACTTGTCACTTGTCAGGATTTCAGTCGCACTGGCAACTGCTATTCTCCCAAGTCCCACCCCAGATCTTCTGTTTACATAATCTCTATTCCTCCTGTTCCCAAAGTGTTTTTCATCCATATTTTTCAAGGGTTGGAAGTTGGAACACCATAATTTATTTGATGACATCCTCAGCTTGACTTCTCTCTTCTCAACCTAACCTATGCTTTCTTTCTATTAACGGAGTCATGACTCGTGTAGACTAATCTTTGTGGTGGGGATGTTCACAAAAGGTCTAGCTTGGAAAACGTGTGTATTGGGAAAGAAGAAAAAGGGGGCTTTTTGAAATTTGTAGGAAGCTTCCGCGGAAACAGCCCCAAGTTTTTGCGAGCTCTGGTGGTAACCAAGTTTAAAATCTTGCTCGCTCTTTTTTTTTCAATCGATAACGAATTAAATTTTACGTCTGCGGGTCTTCTTCTTCTCCATCGACATTTACTATCGTCCTCACAAGCTTACACTTGTAATAATACCCTTTGAAAGCTAGAGTATCATGGCTCCAGAAGCTGTGGGAGGAGCTTTTCTCTCTTCTTTCCTTGCCGTGTTATTTGATAGAGTGGCTTCTCATAGGATTGTGCACTTCTTCAGATGTCGGAAACTCGATCATCGACTCCTGCAGAAGTTGAAGACTTGTATGAACTCTGTTCAAAGTGTCCTTGACGATGCGGAGGAGAAGGAGACCAGTAAGCTGCCTTTGAAACAATGGCTTGACGACCTTAAAGATGCTTTGTTTGAAGCTGATGATTTGTTGGACGAGATTCGTTATGCAGCTATGCGGCTCGAATTAGAGGCTGAATCAGTCTCCGCCATGGATAAGGTACGAAAGTTTCTGAAGCCTTCTAATTCATTTGAGAATGGGTTGGAAGCGAGGCTGATAGACATCCTTCAGACCCTTGAACACTTGGTGAATCAGAAGGATGTTCTTGGTCTGCGGGAGAGCACACGAGCTGAACAATCAATTCGAAGAATACCCACTACATCTCTTGTCGAAAGATCGAACACTTTTGGGAGGGAAAGTGATAAGGAAGCAATAATGCGACTGTTTATGTTAGATGATGGCAATGGCAGCAAGAACTTAAGTGTAATTTCCATTATGGGTATGGGCCGGATAGGTAAAACTACACTCGCTCAGCTCATTTACAGAGATGACAGGGTCCAGGAGCGATTTGATGTCAAAGGATGGGTGTGCGTTTCAGAAGATTTTGACGTTCCAAGAATAACAAGAGATGCTAGAGTTGTGGCTGGAGAATCTTGCTTCAGGTTTGAGGGTAAAGATTTCTGCAAGACACCCAAAAGGACTCGTTATTTTTCATGTGTGGTGGTAGAACAAGAATCATCTCAGCAACTTTCAGACATCCTCAAATCTACTCACCTGATGCGCACATTCTTACCAATGTATTCATCAAGGTGGCAACATGGAAAAATTCAGCAAGAGGTAATTCGTGATCTGTTGTTAAAAGCAGCAAAGATTAAGAGTGCTATCTTTCTCCCAGTGTGAGCATGTGGTTGAGTTGCCTAGTTCAATTGGGCAGCTAAAACATTTGCGATATTTAGATTTTTCTGCAACACCAATCACAAATTTCCCTGAATGTTTGTTTAGTTTGTACAATCTACAAACTTTGAAGTTAAATCAGTGCAATAAGCTAGCTGAGTTGCCAACTAACATGGGAAGGTTGATCAATATGCAATATCTTGATATTGAAGGAACAAATTTGCAGGAGATGCCACCAAATATGGTAAACTAATAAAGCTGCAAAAGTCAACAGATTTCTTTGTGGGAAAGCGAGAGGGATGTAGAGTTAAGGAATTAGGGAACCTTCAACATCTTCGTGGAACACTAAGAATTCAGAATCTTCAAAATGTGGTGAATGCTTAAGACTCTTTAGAAGCCAAGGTGAATTGTAAGAAGTATCTTAAGGACTTGGAGTTAGAGTGGAAGGGTGATACTGATGATTCACATCATGAAAAGGTTGTACTTGATAGGTTGCAGCCTCACACAGAAATAGAAGCCATCTCAATCATTGGTTATGGAGGTACTAGCTTTCCGAATTGGTTAGGAGGCTCTTCTTTTACCAAATTATTCACTTTGGAGCTTAAGGGATGTAGATACTGCTCCTGCCTACCACCACTTGGGCAGATATTGTCTCTCAAGTATCTTACAATCATTGGTTTTGATGCAGTTATGGTAATTAATACTGATTTCTATGGCAGATGCCTCTCCTCCTCGATAAAGCCATTTCAATCTCTTGAGATCCTATCCTTAATAGATATGCCTCAGTTGCAGGAATGGATACCTTATGGAACAGAAGAGCAAACTGGAGCCTTCCCTTGTCTCAAACAGCTATCTATAACAAATTGCCCGACCTTAACGGGCTCTCTACCTAGTAATCTTTCCTCTTTGACAACGTTTAAGATCAACTCATCCCATCAGCTTCAATTTTGTGTTCCGAATTCTCCAAACCTTTCTTCAATGGTATTTAGTGATGGCTATCGTGAGAAATTTTGTGTTCCGATTTCTCAAAACCTTTCTGGCTCTCGTGAGATGAGTTTCCGTAATTCCACATCTCTCACTATTATCCAATTCTACTGCCAAGACTCTGCTCTGGAAAAAATGGGGAAACTTGGCTATTCTGTGGAACAAATTACAATTAAAAAAAACGAATCACTCGAGTGCTTTCCATTAGGGTTGTTTCCTAAATTGAGGAGTTCGCGTATTCAAGAATGTCCACATTTTGAATCCTTTTGTACACCCAATCAGGAATGCCTTAAATTTGTCTCCATTGAGTTTCTGACACAGCTTTTTCTATGGGATTGTCCAAAACTCTTAAGTTCCTACCTCAGTGCATGCATTCTCTTCTGCCTTCCCTTTTGGATTTGAGAATATATGGCTGCCCAGAAATTGAGACATTTCCCGAAGATGGTTTGCCGTCCAAACTACAATCACTTATCATCTCTGATTGCAACAAACTGATTGCAAGACGTACGCATTGGAATTTGCAAAAACTCACCTCTCTTACATGGCTCCAGATTGGGGAGTATGAAGCAGAAGAAATGAAATGCTTCCCAGATTTGACCCTGTTGCCCTCCAGTCTTACTTCTCTTGATATTTCAATTCTGCCACATCTGAAATCTTTGAATTACAAAGGGCTTCAACACCTTAATTCTCTTAAAGAGTTGCAGATATGTCATTGCCCTAAGCTCCAGTTAGTGCCTGAAGAGGGTTTGCCCTCCACTCTTACCTTCTCTGAGAGTTACTGACATTCAAATTTTGGTGTCTTTGGTCAACAGAAGATTTCATGATCTCACCTTGCTTAGAGAATTGCATATTTGGGATTGTCCTTGCATTGTATCCCTTCCAGAAGAAGGGCTGCCACCCAATCTCATCACTCTTACTCTGATGGAACTCCAGAATCTGAGTTCTGTGGTTGGGCTTCGCCAACTTATGTTCTTGGAAGGCTTGGGAATTGATAACTGCCCTCATCTGCAGTCCTTTCCAGAGGGGAACCTGCCATCCTCCCTTTCTTCTCTGCATATCTGGAGGTGTCCATTGCTGGAACGAAGGTGTCAAAGAGAGAAAGGAGAAGATTGGTCCAAGATTTCACACATTCCCTTCATTGAAATTGATTGGGATAGGATATAGAACCAGAGTAGTCTCTGATCATAGAATTATTATAGTACCTTCTCCTATAAAGTTACAATTTCATGAAATATGCAGTTGCCCTTACGGCTTATGTTGCTGCTGGACCATATAAATGAAGTTGCTAATCCCTCCATTTTTAAATTGCAACAATAGCTTAAAATTGACAATGGATGCATTATAATATTTCAGTATGCTGGAAAAGATTTAACCTCTTAACTAATACTATATCTGAAATTGGGAGAGTAGTTGCATGAACTTATTAGTTTACTGAAATAATTGAGGAAAGCGATGCGATATTGTCAAGCAATTCTTAATCCACCAGGCTTCAGTAACTACTTTGTATATAGAACAAATTCCACCAATTCCAAGGAAATATAGACTCTGATAAATATCTTACGAAGGTATGAACAATGCGAAACGTACTTCTACGTCCAAGTCAGGCACAAAAAGGTAGGCAATAAGAACTCTTCTAATGGAGCCATTCAGTACTATGCACTTATGAAGTCAAACTCTTCAACAACATTGACTAGGCACACTACTACCCCCATGCGTGCGTCGATAGTGTAATGCAGCTACTGCCAACGGAATTTAACAGATCAAAAGCATCCAGTAATCCTGGAACATAAACTCTCTCTGAGCTCGGGAGAACATTTGGCCTCTGGTTAGTTCATTTAGTATACCAGAGTAATCTGCGATTCTGCGCAGGTGGAGCTAACCCTGGAATATCCCGAATATCCTTGTTCTTTGGGTCCACAATCTGCGACGTAAAAGAATGCAATAAGCATGCTTGCACAGCGCAAATGCAAATTAAAAATCCCATGAAATCGGCTTTGAAAATCATATATATGTCTGATGTATGGCTTATCGGAACCATAAAATTGAACGTAAGTAATCATAGATATTTTCATTCTGCAATCTTTAAAAGAACAACGTGACAGTGAGTTAAAAAGGGAATTCAACTAGAAAATGCCAAGAGAATGTATGTGAACCAATGGTGTGAAGGGAGGGAGATGCTTATGGAGTGGATTGTCAACATCAAACAATAAGTGTAGAAAGCAATCAATACAATCCAAGAAAAGATACACATTTGACTACAATAGCGCACTATTGACATTAATATCTCACTACATATTCACTTCTTAGTATTTGCAATGAAATTCAAACAATCTACATATTTCAAGATGGAATAGGTCTAATATGAAAATTACACTATTAAAGTGATCATACATCTTACTATCATAAATTATT
Source organism: Erythroxylum guanchezii (assembly GCA_025629825.1). NCBI lineage: Eukaryota > Viridiplantae > Streptophyta > Magnoliopsida > Malpighiales > Erythroxylaceae > Erythroxylum > Erythroxylum guanchezii. The sequence goes on along the minus strand of JAOTAX010000109.1, from coordinate 144,498 downwards.
CTCTCTTCCAAATTTATTCTCAAAAAACTACAAATGTTTTATATATAAATTGAATTAAGACAAGGAATCATATAAATTTTATTTTGTGTAGTCAATTGAACTTAATATTTACTATATCAATCTATAATTTTAAAAAAAATATGACACAATTTGATATCCTTGTTTACCATTATGTATAAAAATGTCAATACAAAGTAATATAAAAATATTTTTAAAAAATCTCTTCTTTTTTGATAATCATTTTACCAAGATTTTTCTTATTCCATATATCTGTGATTAATATTAATATGCACAGATACCTTTTACAAAGTAAAAATAAAACAAATTCAATCTAAATATATATCACACAAACTAGTGTTCAAATATCAAAGCAAACGATAAAAACATATGAACTTAATATCATGCACAAAATAAAAGAACTAGTTTAAATAAGAGATGTAGTATACAACAAAATAAGAGATGAAAATATGTCCTGTCAAATTTCCACATCAACTAGGAACAAGAATTAAAGATGATTTATATGCAAGAGTAAATTCATAACCTAATGTTTTAAAGTTTTACTCCTCTTGTATACGAACCACTCTCCTCTAAAATAGAGGTTAAGTACATGAACTGGACTTGTTATGTCTCATGTCAGTGACATGGAAACTGGAATTCCAAGATGCATGATGATTCTGAAAAAATGACCTGTAATGAAGTTGATTCTTTCCCTTCCCCACCAAGCTTCAAATCTTAGTGGAGCCCCATGTGCCCAAAATATATATATATATATATATAGGGAACTACATAAAAATATCCAAGGTTTTGGGGAATCTTCACTTGTATCAAAAGAAAAAGAATATGTGTAGCTTTTCTTTTTTAACTGTGAAATCTTGTGCTTGTATTCGTCTTTAGAATAAATAGGCAGAACCCCATCATCCACTTTAGTAGATAATCACCCACTTCCCCCTGCTTGTACTTTCCAATAGAAACTTTTCCAATCAATTTTCAGAAAAAGTTTGTGATGTACCAAGATAAAGTCAAAAAGGAAAAGAAAAGGTCATCCTACACTATTCCTAGTCTCAGGGCTTACAACTAACCTTATCAACTTCTCCTATTTTGTTCACATGAAATAATATTAACTTATTAGTCCTACCTAGTCTTGGTCATGGTTAAACATACAAAACTACTGTTGCGATTACAGAACTCACAAGATGGCATGATCTTTTGCTAAAAACCCAACTAGGAGCACAAAAAGATGCTGAGAAAATCTGATATAATCCTCAATAAAATCAGCTAATAGATATCCATGAAACTACAAAGTAAATATCTAGGACCCAACTACTTTAAACAACACAAACTAAGAGTATGATCTAGAATAACTAAGAAAAGAGACACATACCTTTACAATAATGATTGCTACGACTCCAGCAACTATGAGGAACAGCATTGTCATAATACACCTGTCAGTTGCAACCTGAAAGTACTTAAGTTAGTAAATTATTTGCAACTCGGCTGCACATATGAAGAAAAAAGGAAATGGAAAATCCAGTAATTGACCTGCCTACCAATTTCCTTCACCAATTGAGAAGCTTTCTTGATTGAGAAATGGATAGAGTCAAGCTCATTAACAATCCGACTCATTTGTTCAGTCTGGACATGGAAATGTTCTTAGTTTCCAGGCTTCCAAAGAATTGTATTTTTACCTTTTCTTTTTGTCAAGGAAAATTAATACAAAAAAGATCCAAGATGTTACAAAGTTGATTTCTTATCTGTACCAAAAATTGATACCTGAGCCTTTAGAGCTGCTGCTGTCTCTGTTCCAACATTGATGGTCTCTTGAACAACCTAGGATGGACAGATAGAAATTAATTTTTCCTTTTAAGAACCTGTTAAACCATTCCATAATTTATCTTCTTTTGAATGCTGGGCTGTCAAGGTACAAGTATAAGGTTGTTCTTTTTCTTTCTTAAGATGAAAATAAAGCCTCCAGGATCTAACCAATGTCTTTGCCCTCAAAATGATATAATCAACATAAAGAAAAGAGTAAACGTTTTAACATCTTATTAACAAATATTGAAGAAAACTGACCCATGTCTTCTACAAGTTTTTAAAAGTTCCTATTCAGAATAACTGCAAGGAACTGCCAGGAATGGCCAGACATAATCACATGGGAGGCCTACTAGAAATTGACTCCTCTAGAAACCAATGGCTCTGTAGACAGATAGAACTCTTGGTGTGGGACAGCTCTAATTGGAGACTGACTTTCATGCCATCATAGCAAAAGAATGACTTTTGCAAAGTAAGAATTTGAGGTTAACTGTGGATTGTGCTTTAGCAAACCGTAGTGCATTTAACTCTGTAATATAAAGACTGCTACAAGTAATGGAACAAGTACATGTACTAGTAGTATCTGTGAAAAAAGGGCTTGTCGAACTAAAATCATCGCTAGATTCAAACACCTTCTGTGTCCCCCAAAAGACCTACATTGGACCATGTTTGGCATCATTAGGCATGCCACCATGAATTAAGCGACCCCAAAAATTATGAGTTGTTAATTTCCCGAAAGACTTCCATCGTGAGACCTCTGAGACAGTTATGTGCTAAGCAGTTATAAACCAGTGCTAGACAAAATATGCAATTTATTTGACACTGCTCTTTTAGCAATTTGATTACAGCAATTTCGAGGTGCAGTTATAAACAAAGGTTTCTCAGGGATTTTATCCAAAACTATTGTTCTTAAACAGGTAATAGTACCACGACATGGAAAAACTCCATCATACTCAATCACACTTTCGAAAACAAAATGTTTCTGAGATGGGCAAGAATCAACCTTCTTTCCCCTTTCAATTGCTTGATCAGTCTCATCCATCATCCTATTTCCATGATCCATTAGTTGTTGATTAGTCATAGCTGGAAAAATCAATCTTTCTGTTAGATATCATACTAATCAAGACAATGCCATTTTATTGCCAACTAAAACCAACTTATGCAGAGATTGAGCCTCAAACAAATGCAGGCACCCTTAAGTTGATCAGAGCATGATGAAGATACAAGACCAAATACATAGCATACTTGTGAAATTTACCAATCAAGAACAGATAAAATAACCAAAGAACAATAGAACTTTTCATTTGCAGTGAGATAACAGTATCCACTCTATTTTCATTCTGTCCCAACCACATGAAGCTCCTTTTACAGAGCAAAACCATGCAGCAAGAGACTAAAATAGACAAAACTTCATATTTTTGTTGGACTAGACCATTACATATCAACTATGACGTTCTGATCAAGGTGCCACCTGGAAGAAGAAGAATGAAGAGCTTTAAAACACCAACATGCAGAAGTTCTTTCAAGTGTCAAGATATGTTGCCCTTATATTACACAAAATATCTACGGCTTTGTCACCAAACGATTACAAGGCCCCACCTATTATATTGGGATATTTTAACTCTGAAGCCCCCATAAAAATAAAATAGTTATTGCTGGATTGCAAAATTTTGCATCATTAATTGCCATAATTCAAGAACATAATGCACTTAAATAAATCAAGTGCCCTAAAAACTAAATAATTCAAAATAAGAAATGGGGATGTAAGAAAAAGATAAAGCAAAAGGTTTAAGTTTTATTCTCTTCTAGAGGTCATGTGTGCATGCATATTTCCTCATTTGACAGCTGCCAAGATGCAAACTAAAAGAAAGAGAAAACATAATGTTAATTCTTGTCAACATTGTAGGTCGAAGCAAATTTAAATCACTACAGCCACTTTAGATCCTTATGAAATAAGTGAAATCAGAACAAAAAGGCTCATATCTTACAGGAGGCTAGCAATACATTGTCTTCATCAAATCCTTCACCAGGGCCTTCAAAGAGATCAACCCTCTTGTTGTTTTCAAGATTGGCAGCATGCCTATATCACCGTCACAATTATGTATCAGAAAAGCACAAAGGAATGGAAGTATGAAACAATTCATTATCCTGTTGATGACCTGTAATAGGAAACATAAAGAACTACTGACTGGGGACATCAACATAATTGTACTCTGATATTCTAGTAACAGAGGATACTCCTTTAAAATCAACCAGAACTTGCAATACAATAAAATTCTCAGCCTGAAGGCGAAACAGTTCCTCACACACATATGGAGAGAGATAGAGATAGCGATAGAGATAGAGATATGAAAGGATTGCAAACTATTTGTTGGGTTGATTTAAATGTAAAGTTTGATCCTTGTATTTCAATGCAAAACAACCAAATAAATGCTATTGATAAAAGTGGAAGAAGTCACCAGAAGAATGCGGATTAATTGATCTCCAATCATCCAAGCCAAAGTGCAAAAAATATTACCTTTACAGCCACTAAAGATCAGTATAGTAAAAACTTGCACCCAATCCAGAGAGCAAAATAAACAAACATGTCAAGCTTACAGATAAGGTTTGATATTGATCTGCATTGCATAGAATAATCACATAAAATCCCAGTGCAATGGTATAATACAAACATGCCAATTAACAACATTTATGATACCAAGTTCAATATGTTCTATAAAGAAATCCTTCCAGTCAAACGTTTAAGTTGTTGGATAAGAACCAAGGCTGGCTTATCCATTGCCACACACTCTCACAAAGAAAGCTAATGGTCTCAGACCCACAATTCTATGTGATGAACCAGAAATTTTAAATTTGAAATGTGAAAAGGAAGCATGGGACAGTCCCAAGCACAAGCAATCTGGGGAAGGAAAGAGAATGAAAAGAAAGATTTAGAAGCTTAGATGGAAGAAAGGCAAGGGGATGCAAGAATTAGAATCTATATCAATAGTCAGAATCAATCATTAGCAATGTTGTAGTAATGAGGCTAACCTCCCTATTTATAAGTTTTATGATAATTTCTAAGTTAACCATAAGGGTCAATAAATATGAAGTATAGCTCATCACTTCTTACCCTATTTTCAGATAAGATCCTAAACAGTTACAGCTCATAATAAAATAGTTGAAATTAGAAAAAACACCATGAGTTTTTGGCCAAATCTCTTATCAGATATTCCTGCAGTTCATAGAGTGTGAGTTACATTTGAAACCTCTCGGTATTCTTTGATACCACATCAATGAGTCATTCAAACCAAAAGGTTAAACTGCTGAGAGAGGCCAGACTAGATCGTCCATTCACTCTAACATGTTAAGACCAAAAGATTTGGAAACAAAATGAAAGTGTATTAAAAAATCCTCATGAACAAAGGAAATTGTATAGAAAGCATAAAAAAAGGAAGAAAAATGTAAAATCCTATCAAAAAATCTACATAAATTAAAAATATCATATTTTCAATTGTTTCTTTCTTTTATACTATTTTTCTTTTATTTTCTTTTTTTTTGTAGAATGTGAAGCTAGGTCTATTAATCACATCAAATAAAAATAAGGATAAGTATCAGAAATAGCAAATCTTGGACTTCAAAGAGATTTTTACAGCTGATTGAAAATGCAAATAATTAACTCAGAAGGAAGGCAAGATTAAAAAATTATGCATCTGCGTATGTGTATGTAAACTTATTTAATAAGGACCATTTGATTATTAGGAATGTTGGAAAAAGTATTTTTAGTATGCTCTTGATTGCTTTCATTTGTGCTATGATAAAAGGGAAATAGCAAAACCTAAAGAATCAAATTTCTTATCCGATTGGAAGAATTATATATTACAGCAGTTGGATTGACCAATGAATGTTCAGCTTCTAAGCAAGACAATTAGTCACTACTTTTGTCGGAAGAAAATATTTTAGCTTTTTTCTTTGATTTTAAATCAGTTTTTGGTCATCAGAAAAAATCAGAAAGCTCGAGAAACATTTAGTAGCAATAAATACAACACAATCAGACAACAACAACCTTTAAGGTAAGCTGTGACTGCAAGTAAAACTAACAGCATGAGAACTTTTACAAGGAACAAGAAAATAGATCCAGAAGAAAACCACCATTCATAATCCAGTAACTAGGCACCACACTGAACAAAGTAGGAAACATCTAGGAAAGGCATCAACTTACTGCTTTTTGAGGGCAACATAAGAATTCAACTCTTTTATCTGCATAAAAAGTGGGGAAAAAAAAGACAATAACCAAAGTTAGGGTATCTAAAGCCAAACCAAAACAACGAGGCAGCAAACTAGAGAATCAAGGTTCAACCATTGATTGCTTTTTCTCACTCAGCATTCTGTTGGTTTCTAGATCATTTCTCTTCTCCATCTCCTTCACTCCTCGGTCAAACTCTTTAATAAGTCTGAAATCCAATAAAACTTAATATTCTGCTTCAACTTTGTTGGAGAACAAAATAACATGCAGGAACCAGCATATCAGTTCACCATAAGTTCAACCTATTAGCAGAAAATAATACAATATACCTAATATTTCCAGTTTACACAAGCACCGTGATAGTTACAGTCTACTTCTAGCAGGACAGGGGAAAACATAAGGAAATGCCAAAAGTCAGACCCAGCTTGGAAGATTCATTTCACTAAAGGTGTTGAGCATGAATGATCGATTTTCATACCAAACCTTCCATTATGAGAATTAGGAAAATGGATGTTATAGGCATGTTATAATCCAGGACTAATGTCTGGTGTTTGCATATTGCAGCCCAGTTAAGGAGGAGATTTAATTCACAAGTTTTTTCAATTAGTTCCATGCGATGAGAAAATAAGAAGAGCTTATGTCCAGTTAATATCAGACTCATAAACAAACCCCTTTTAAATCACGAAAACCATGTTTCTACATGATAAAAGCAAATGGCCATCTCAGCCTGCTCAGATGTTGACAATAGTATCAAACAAACAAGACAAGAAACCTTTAGTACTGATTGTGAAATTCTAATGTTAGTTACTTTTTTTTTTTTCCATAAAGTTACGAAACATGTCTAGTTGATAAATGAAACATTTTCTCAAACAACACACGATGACTTGTTCCCCTAAGCTTAATACCCTTTGCCAAAGATCGGGGTAAGCAAAAGCTATCATGATCAGAGCACATTCCAAGTTAGTCTAAATATTTAGTCTTCAACTGGAGCTAAACATCCAGAACACAGAAAGAAAAGGAGAAGGTCAACTTGTGATTACCTCTTACAGTCACGCATTTTCCCCGTAAGCTCTTCCAGCTGTCTACTCTGCCTATTGACATCCTTGATCTTCTCCAACTTTTGGAATCCATTTCTGCCAAACAAAATTACAATTTCGCTTATTAATAGATCTCAGGAGTTGACCACTTCTCTACTCAAGCATTTATAATACATCTAGCTGAAATAACACCAGCTGTTACGGTTAACATATAACCTCAAACAAATGCCAGACCACTGTTAACATCAAAAGTCCATCCATCCAAATGTATGTAATTCAAATCTTTGGATGCTATTGAGCCACTTTAAAGAAACAAATGTTCGATCTTACAATTGCATGGACGTATAAAACACCCCATTCAGAAATTAAAACACCGATAAAATGATTCACTTAATCGCATAAGAGCTTCAAACATATAATCTTCTGGAACTTGAAACATAAGGTTGTGAAACAGAGACGAGTATAAAAATCTCACGACAGCGCTCGAAAAATGTCGGTGATCTGTCCATCGATCTCCGCGAGCTCCTCGCTGATTGTCGATAAAGAGTCCATCCCGAACCCGTAATGAGCTCCAATCCCACTCTTCCACAAACAATGTCGCAAGACGAGACAATGTGATCTCCGATCCGATACAAGTGATTCAGCAGAGCAATCTCATGGATTCATGGACCCCAAAAATATTTGAGGAAATGCTCAAGGATTCAAAGTTCTCTGCATTTGTTAATGTTTAAGAACCCGATGAATGCGGGGTCCAAATAATTATGTGTATGACTAATTTTGTTGCACTTCTATGCTTTGACAAAACAAACACAACGTCTTCTATTACTATGTCCCTCCCCGTGATGTTCAGACATATGCCTGTTCAAAAGTGGGTCCCATCGTGTTTTTTTTTAATCATTCCCTTCCCTGTTACTCTTTTAAGTAAATATTATCACTAGAAAAAAGAATGACAAAGTAGATCTTGACTTCAGCGTTTTAAAATATACGAATATGATCATCACATAGGATAATTTTTATCAATAGATGTGAATTCCTAATATGCTAACACTTCAATGTTAACTTAAGAGTTACCATTACTTTATGTTTAAATATTTTGAGAAAAAACTATTTAGTAATAGAAATTAGGGTTAAAGATGTACACTTTTTATAATTTAAAATTTTTATAATCTCTAAATTATCAAAAAAAAAGTTATTTTCTACAAAAAAATTTCTCTTAGATTTTTATTAAAAATAATGATAAAATATACACAATAAGAACATCATATGTGGATTAATTAAATATCATTAATATAACTACTTGACTTAAATGAGAACCTCAACTCAAGTCTATTAAACTTTATTTTAAATAATAATTAAAGATAGTTATAATAAATTATTAATTGGATCGAATTCAATAGTCAGATCAAATTGTCATCGTAAACATTATTTGATTGATCTACATGTGATGCTCGTGTTTTGTATCTTTTTGTTGTTGTTTTTTAACTTAAGTTTAACAAAAAATTTAAAATTTAAAGATTAGAGAGTAATTTTAAGTTTATTAAAGTATAAGAAAATCTCATGTCTTTTACATTACAAATTAAAATATGATTTCTTATTTTAGTAAATTTGATAATAGAATATTCATATGGGTAATTTGGAAACAATCTCTCTACTAATTAGGGGGTAAGGTTGTGCATTACTGAACTTCTTCAGATTTCGCGTCTTAACTAGATTTTTACTGAGTGTTGTTGTTGTTGTTAATAAAAGACTATATTAATAAAAAAGTATAAAGTCTAACTTAATAAGAAGTAATACTTTAATAAAATATTTAATAAATTTGATCGTTTTAATTTATAATTCTGTATCAATATTATTTAAATCTTGTAATGATTTTTTAAAATATGGTTCCAATATCATTAAATTATAAATACTCTATTGTCAATTGAAGATTGATACAAGACAATTGATCTTATTAGATATGGGGTATTACAAATTACTTTGTTATAAAATGTGGAACTTCTCTAAAAGTAGTTGTTACCATATTTGCATCATAGGAACAAATTGAAAGGGGCTACTTTCAATACTATCCATCCAACCAAAATTAGATTTCAACTATTATTGAAACGACATCGTCAAATGCAAGGGGGAGACCTTGAAAATGTCTTTATTTGAATCCTAATATTAAAATATATGTCAAAATTTATATTTTAGAATATGTAATAAAAAAATTTACATAATTAACTATGATTACAGACATTGTTCCTGTGACGTTAGATCCAAAACTATGATTTGACCTCAATCGCAACAAAATTTCAAAGCAAGTGGACTTGCTCAATTGTTACGCCACAAGACCTAAACGGAGTCGCTGTAGAAAAGGACCCCTGCCCGAAAATTTATAATTTAGTCCAGGTTCAGTCCAAAGCCAGATGGGCCTGAAGTTCGAGACTCGAATTTGAGTTTAATTAAATTTGTATATTTTAAAAATTTGATCGGATTTAAGTATAATTAATTTTTTAATTTTAAATTTTAAAAATAATATTATTTGATTTATTACATTCAAATTTAAACTTAAACTAAACTAGATAGTTCGAATTTAAGTCTATCTTAAAATTTAAAAGTTAGAAAAAGTTTGAAACTTAATTGACTCAAATTAAAAAACATACAAATTTTAAAAAGTTGTAATCTATTCCCTCCGATTCATAATAAGTGTCGTTTTAGAGGGATTTTAATTATTCAAAATAAGTGTCGTTTGTGACTTTTTATGCATATTTATAATTTTACTTCCAAAATTACCCTTTAATTTCTCTCACATCTTAATACACAAATTACACAGATTATATTTTCAAAGCACCTTAACATGTAATTAATAAGAATATATAAGATATTTCATTAACTTTCTTAATAAGTGTGCATTCCTCTAAAACGACACTTATTATAAATCGGAGGGAATATCTATAATTATTATCCTTGAATTGCTTGCAATATTTGAGATACCGGTCCTCCCAATCTTGCAATCGCAATTTCTTGTAAAACTAAAGCTAATCAAATGATTACTTGTACACTCTACGGGCTAATCAAATGATTACTTGCACACTCTTGCGGGGTGAACCATTTGATGGAGAGTAAAGTTTAGTTCATGTTTTTAAATTTTTATTAACCAAAAATAAAGGGTTTGATTTCGTAGAAGTGAATACAAGAAGGCTTTTATACAAATTTTGAAGTGGACAAATTCGAAAAAGTGCCACGGAAAACCCGAGGTTGGTGTCTAGTGAATGGATATTCTATCAATTCCACCAACAAACTATTGCCTTTAAGTGCACTTTTCGTATGGCGTGACTAGGTGCGTGGCCTTTTAAATCTGTCCCTTACGATCCTTACAACAACACAGTACGATGAGAGGACACAAAAATGGATAAGTGTATGGCCTTTTAAATCTGTCCCTTACAATCCTGACAAGAACACAGTAGGATGAAAGGACACAAAAATGGATTTATTTGCTCAGTAACAACCAAAGGAAAAGAGAATTGAAGAATAACCTGTCATAGATGTGCAATGAAATTAAAATTAGAACGACTTATTTAAGTAAAATGTATCGTAAAAAATTACTATTTTAAGTTAGAAAATTTTCCTTTACAGAGTAATAGGATAATAGGATCCAATCTTAGGATTAATGTTTCCTTCGTTAATTTCGGTGCATTTCAAATAGTAAAAAAAAAACTGTCTCCAAGAGTAAAAAAATCGAAGAATCAAGAAAAACGAGATGTATTTGATGAGCTTGTATATTTTAGATGTGAATATGTATGTATATCAGTAAACGAGATGGACAAAATACATATAAGAAAAAACAAGATAAACTTCATTAAGAGAGAATAAAGAGAAAAAACAAGACGAAGGATATTAGGAGAAAATAAAGAGAGTAATCCAGGGAGAGAACTTTTAGTAACTGAAAGCATTAGGAGAAGTGGTAAAAAAAAAGGTAACTTTGCGGCCCTTTACACGATGGATAGTTCTCCTCCTCTTGTCCAGCTGCTTCATAGCCATTTTTCACGTCTTTCCCTTTCCGCCAGCACGGACTTGGCCCGGCCCCTTGAGTCAGAAGAAATCAAGACGGCTATTTTCAGTATGGATCCTAACAAGACTCCGGGGTTTGATGACATTTCTGTGCTTTTCTACCAATCCCAATGGGATATAGCGAGCCCTACTCTGACTGTCTTTTTTCAGAATATCTTCCGTCATGAAACTTGGGAAACGGAATTCAACCGAACTATCCTGATTCTCATTCCGAAAATCCCGTCCCCTAGGTCCATTACGCAATTCCGACCGATTGCTTTATGTTCGGTGATCTACAAAGCTATCACTAAAATCATTGTCAATCGTCTTAAACCCTTCCTCGACGATTTGGTAGCTCCTACTTAATGCAGTTTTGTCCCGGGCCGACTGATCACGGATAATATCATTATCGTCCAAGAAGTCATTCATACTTTGCGGAAGACAACTGGACGCACAGGCATTATGGCCATCAAGGTCGACCTGGAGAAAGCCTATGACCGGTTATCCTGGGATTTCATCCTGGATACTTTATTTGACGTGGGCCTGCCCGCTTCGTCGATCAATTTCATTATGAAGTGCATCTCCACGGTCTCCATCCAAGTTAGATGGTCTGGTGATTTGAGTGAGCCTTTCCACCCATCCTGGGGTATCCGGCAGGGCGACCCCTTTCGCCTACCTCTTTGTTCAGTGTATGGAACGATTAGGGCATTCTATTACCCAAGAGGTCACCCAAAGTCATTAGCAGTCTACTCGTTTAAGCAGAACTGGGCCACCACTCTCTCACTTATTTTTCGCCAACGATCTTATCCTTTTCTCTGAGGCCTCCATGGTTTAAGTCGACATGATTTGCCAAACCTTAGATTCTTTCTGTGGTGCTTCTAGGCAACGTATCAGTCAGGATAAATCTCGATGCTATTTCTCTAAGAACGTCCCCACTCTGACCTCCCGCTCTTTATGCAGTGAGCTGGGGTTTTCTCAGACCACTAACCTAGGTCGATACTGGGTGTTCCTCTTCTACACGAACGGGTGAACCGATGAACTTACTAGTACATTCTGAACAAGGTTCACCAACGGCTCATGAGTTGGTCAACCAACCTGCTGTTTTAACTACTCTTCCCAATTACACTACGCAAACGGTCCACCTGCCTCGTCGTCTTTGCGATGACCTGGAAAAGATTACGCGTCAATTTCTGTGGGGCTAGACTAATGGATCCCGACGGATTCCTTTAGTCAAATGGGAGGACGTCTGTAAACCGAAAGAGATGGGGAGGGTGTGGGCATCAGAAAAATTCGCGAAACCAATGATGCCTTCCTAACTAAACTCGGTTGGACCCTGTTGCGAAGCTTAACTCGCTCTGGGTTCGTGTGCTCTCTGCCAAGTACAATTTTGCAGCTACCACTCTCCCCAACACCATTGCCCCCACAGGTGGTTATCTGGAAGAGTATTAAATCTGTTTGGCACATCGTGCTTCAAGGAACAAAATGGGTGCTTGGCGATGGTGTTCAAACAAGATTCTGGCTTGACCCTTGGGTCGTGGGAGTTGGCCCGCTCATTCACTAGGCCACCAACCCTATCCTCGCTCCTGACTGCAACCTTAGTGTCCAACATTTTGTGGACGTTGACGGTAATTAGAAATGGGACGCTTTTCAAGACTAACTCCTGATGGAGATATGCCGATTAGTGGCGGGTACCTTCCCTCCGAGACCTTTCCTGGGGCAAGATAAGTTATGCTGGGGGTTGTTCGATTCGGGTCACTTTACTATTACTTCTACTTACTCCTGGATTCTGGGCCAAGCGGATACAGGGGATCTAGGCATTTGGAAGGCCATCTGGCACTGGCCTGGCCCTCAACGAATTCGTTCATTCCTGTGGCTCCTTGCGCAGGATCGGCTCCTCACCAATCAACAATGGGTGCATCGCCGCCTCACTACAGATGGATCTTGTTACCACTGCAGTATTGATGAATCCTCGAAGCATACGGTGCGAGACTGCACTAAAGCCTGCCAAGTGTGGAGCTCCTTTCCTCCGCACATTGTTCCTCCGGATTTCTTCACTATGCCTCTCCATCCTTGGCTTGTTTCTAATCTCCAATCCCACATACGTGTGTTCGGTCGGGAGTGGTCAACTGTTTTTGGCATGACCTGTTGGTTCTTACGGGCTTGGCGTAATGGGTCCCTATTTGATGATCATTTTATTTGGCCTGCTTCTTCGACTAATGTTATTTTGTCCTTTGCAGATCAGGTCTACCGGTCAATCGCTTGGCAACGTAGCACGATTCCCGGACACCACCCACGCCACGAGCAACTCATCGATTGGTGTCAACCTCCTCTTGGGTGGATCAAGTTGAACACAGATGGAGCGTGTTAACGCTCTTCCTTCTTGGCAACAGCAGACGGACTCCTTTAGGATAGTTCAGGCAATTGGCTTGGTGGTTTCATCCACAATCTCGACTGTGCTCTTTGGTAACGACGGAACTTTGGGGGATGTATACAGGGCTCACGATTGCTTGGAATCTCGAATTTCGCCGGATTAAGTTAGAAGCAGATTCGACAATAGCATTACAGCTCATCTCTTCCTCGACCAGCCGGTCCACGGTCTATAATACCCTTGTTCAAGGTATTAATGAGCTATTTACATGCAATTGGACGGTGGTTCATCGTCACATCTATCGTAAAAGTAACCACTGTGCGGATTGGTTAGCGAATTACGTTACGCATTTTGCGCTCGGACCCACTTTTTTTGATCGCCCACCTGTTGGGTGCCATGTACTCTTTTTAGATGATATGTCGAGAGTGTGTTTCCCGAGACTTATCGTGTAATTGGTTTCTTCTGCCTTTCAAAAAAAAACTTTTAGTAACTAAAAGCATTAAAACCGCAATGGGATAATTTAAACCAAGTGAGCCTCAAAAGATTTGCCCCGTGTGCACGACAACATCAGGCCACGCTGTACCATGTAAAATTTATTTATGGTGTGACAATTTTTCATTAAATTTTTACTTAATATAGGGCCTATTAGTACCATGTAAAATTTACATGACAATGTAATATTTAACTAACAAAACTATGACAATGTTAAATGTTAAATGTTTGGTCAATTAAAATTTTAATTTAAATTATTTTGAAATGTTAAGAATTTAAAACTCTATATTTACACGTTAATAAGTTATATTTTAATTGATTTGAACAATTTACAATTAAACTAAATCCCTTAAGATCTTGTTTGGTAATCAATAATAAAGAGGTAAAAATAAGAATGCAATTTTTATTTTTATTTTTAGTTGTTTAGTTATTACTTATTAGCAATAGATAATGGCTGTGTTTGATAAACATTTGATAAACTATTTTTCAACTGATTGACCTATTTTTAAAAAATTGACTATATTACAAATTTATTTTAGTGTTTAGTTATGAGCTGGTTAGATTGGCTGATTCAACCCAACCAGTTCTTTTATAAAAAGCTCTAACATAGGAGCGTTTTTAAGCAAACAGCTGAAATAGCTATTTGCAATGACCATAAAACCTATGACTACTGGGGGAAGGGGGTGGCCACGCTTGCACGACATTGCACTTGTGTTGTTTTTTTTAATACTTATTATTATAATAAAAAATTAAATTAAATTTTAATTTTAATTATGCTATTATTAATTTTATAAAAATAAAATAAAAATGATAAAAATAAAAATAAAAAGCAAAATATTTTTATTTTTAATTAATTTTTAAAATAAAATTTTAAATTTTAAAAATTGATTATTTTATTAAAATTATTTAGTTAGTTTATAAATTATAGAATCCGGCCATTTGTTTAAGAAGACTCAAACACCACTCATATTCATCATCCAACAATTAATAATAATAATTAATTTGTAAATTTTGTTTTCCATGTCTTAATTAATTTAATCGTTTTAACTTTTGTTATTTATTTTAATAATTCAAAAAATTATAAATCATAAACAAAAATATATTAAATTTTGATTAGATTAAAATTTTTATTTAACTCTAATTTATTAATTCATTAAATAATTTATTATTATTTACTAAGAATATCCAACAAAATACTAAAATATATAATATTCATATCCTTCCTCATGAGTTATTTTACACATAAACAGCTAATACTAAATAGTTAATTTTACGAAACAGCTCTACCAAACAGCTAATGCAATCTGCTGGTCAAATTAGCTGATAGAATCGACTAACAGTTAATGCAATTAGCTGATTGCCAAACAGGGCCAAAATAGAAAATTAAAACACTGAAATAAATTCTAAACGACTTTGAACGTTTATTCGTTAGAGGTGCGGGTATAAATTAGAGTCAAATATTGATAATAAGAGATAAGAGATATTATTAAAATATTAGCCATTATCAATAGCTTATTAAAATATTAATTATTATCAAAATTACTTATTATGATCTTTTATATTAATGTCTTTAACAATTATTTTATTTAGTTTCATTAATATTTTTATTCTTATCACAAAAATCATTTATAATTATTTAAAAATTAGTAAATTTTATAATTTGTTGACTTTTTTGGACTAATTATTTATAAAATATAATATATTTTAACTAATTATTTACAAAATAAATTATTTTATAACTAAATGTGAGTAAAAAATTTCTTATTATTATTTTTAATATTTAAAACCAAATATTGATATAACTATTAACTTTATTTAATGTCATACCAAATATGTATAATTAGTAATTTTATTCTTATTTTTTTATTTTTTTTATTTTTTTATTACTTTATTACCAATCGTCAAATGAAATAATACTTTGCATTTCGTATCGTACCAATTGGAAAACGACACTAAAAAATTATACTGGTACTAAATGATGGTATCGATTTATACTGGATTGTTTCACTTGATACCGACCGATATTGTCAATATTCAAAATTTAGGTTGAATATTGACTGGTATTAAAAATTTTAAAAAAATCAAAGGCTAATAAGGAAAAGGTAAAAAAATTTTAAAAGCCTTCCCCGACTACCGCTCTATCTCTAGTCTCTACTCTCCTTCTCCCACTTTTATCTGATACGTTCAATTTTTAAATTTTCAAAAAATCTTTTATTGTAATTTTTATTTTTAAATTAACATAAATATTTTTATTACTAATAAAAATTATACATTAAATAAATTATTTTTATATTTATATAATATTTATCAATAAATTATTAATAAAATTATTTTATTTTTAAAATAAATAATTTAAAATTATTATTTATAAAATAATATTTATTTTAAAGATATTGTAATTATTTACATTTTTAAATATAATTATATTTATTAATAATTAATAAATTAATTTTACAAATTAAACATTAAATTAAATTAAATTATTTATAATTTTATTCTTAATTAATTTTAATTAATTAAATATATATTATTAAATTAAATTATTTAAATTGTTATTAACAATTAATATATTAAATAATATATATTTTATTGATAAGAAATGAAATAATATATGTTTTTGTTTCAAGTTTTACTTCTAATTGATTATTTCCTTATTACGAATTCTTGTTATAAATTATAATACTTAGAGAGTTAAGAATCTTTATTGTTTTTTATTTAATGTAATTATTATCTATTATATGATGAAATTGTAATATTTTAAATAATTGGTATTGTTTTTAATTTTATATTTCTACAATAATTATAATTTTTTCATATTAATTGTAGTTATTATTTATATATGAAATATATAAAAATTATTATTAATAAAAATAAATAAATTGTTGTTATTTTAAAATTTTATTATTACAATTTTTGAAAACATGATTGATGTAAAATTATGAAGTATATAATACAGTATACTAATGAACTATTTTATAATTTTTAAAAAGTTTAATGAATATTTTATAAATTTAAAAAATATTATAATATTATAACTCAATCCGATAACAAAGTTCCATCGGATAAAGAAACTTAAAAGTTAGGAGGCACATAAATGGGCTTTAAAACGACAATCATTGAAAAAGAAGACAAATTGTATCTGGTACTTTAAGCAATGTCAATGATGAACACAAGTGGAGACGCAAAAGTATAGAAAACAAGATCTAACATTTAGTTTATTTGAACTCTTTCAAATGGAGAGTGTGTGAGATGAAATTGCAGCCGCTGAAACTGGGGGCTGCATGGTTGAAATGCTATGCTCTTTTTTTTTTTAATCTCAGGAGATATTTTAGGAGAATTTCAATTATAAAAATACACCTTTAAACTATTTACACTCAATCTATTCTTCACTCAAATCAAGCAGCTAAATACGAGAAGCTATGCTCTGGCCTCCCGCAATGCTATGCCTTGGCCTTGCGGGAGGAAATGCTATGCTCTTTTACTGCGAAGAAAGGAAGGGAAAGGCAACGGACAATGTCAGCTCTCATCCCGATTCTAACCCAAAACCAAATCTTTGTCAAGCCTTATTTGGCGCAACACGTTGCGCGGCCCTAGAAGAACTCCCACAGACTATTGTTATTCTATTGTCAACGTCCACGCGTGTTCTTCGAATTTGTCCTACTCAGCTCTTATAATATAAACAAAACAATAAATAGAACTATAATGATAGAGTTAAAGCGTGAAACTTATGCGCTTACATAGTACTACGCAGCCAACAGACCAGAGTACCAGACCCCTCAACTGACCATATACAGAAGAGGGCACGGCGATCTCTCATGCCTTACCTTTCTCTGGTAAGCCTCTCTCTCCGTATCACTTTCTCCCTCTCTGTTGGTTTTCAACTGTGTGAAAGATATGCCAGTACATGCTCTTTTTCTTTCTTTGTTCTGTTTTCCTTTTTGTTCTCTGATGCTTTATGTGTGTTAACGTGCGTTTTGAAAGGTCTAAACTTTTTACGAAAGACCATGGATTCTACACTCCCAGTAGCTAGAAGGACTCGGCAAAGGGAAGTCGAATGGTTTAAGAAGCGCCATGAAGAAATAAAGAGAAATAGTCAAGAACGTAGGGGGAATGCTGGTCAATCACCGGGTTCAGGCGAGCTTAATGGCGGAAAACAGATAAGCTTTAATGGGTCTGGTGCAGATTGTAGGCATAATTTAGGGATTGGTGACGATGGCCGGCAGGTTGCATGCAACTCTCAGTCCGTTAGTTCTGACGATTTGGGTTGTAGTGATTATGGAGAGGTGGGCGGCACGAGTTCTGAGGTTTCGGGTGATAGTGACGATGAGGTCGTTTTAGTGGGGGAAAGTGAGAATGTGGTGGAAAAAGATGTTATTTCCATTGATGACGTTGGTAATGATCACGAGGTCGGTTTGAACGGCAGTGTAGTGGGTGAAAGTGATGGGTTGAATGTGAAGACTGAGAGCATGGAGAATGGCTGTTCTAATTTTGGTGAACGGAGGATTGATAGAGATGAGAGCAGTGGGATAGCTGGGAGGACAGGATTGCAGTCAAGCATGCAGGAAAAGAGTGAGGACGCTGATGGTTGTGATATTTCAGAGGACAATTGGGAGGCATCGAAGACATCTTCCAGTGACGATGTTGTTGAGCAAAATGACTTTGTAGATGATGGAGATTATGTTGGTAAGAAGTCAGAAAGTATTATCCTACTGGAGGAAGTAAGCAGTGGAAAAGAGGAGCTGGATGAGAAAGAAGTGAGAAAACAGGAAATTTTTGAGGTAGAATTGGAAGGGAAATTAGTTTCTGGCGTTGACTCGAATAGCTGTGGCAATGTTGGATTCCATAAGAAAGTTGATTGTGGTTGTCGTCCTCATGTGTTTGATTGTGTGGCAAAGCGCACCAGATCCCATTTTTATATAGAGTTTGCTAAGAAGAAAATGAAGCTCGGAACTGCTAGTCATTCATTATCTTTTGAAGAGGAGGAGCATGAAACAACTAGTGACGATGGTGAAAATGTGGATGTTGATGCAACATATACCCCCAAAAAAGGGATAACTAAGTCCCAAAAGGTGAATGGCATGAGTAAGCATGTAGAAGATCTATGTGGGGGCAAGCCCACTAAAAGAAAGTGCATACGTACCCTTGCAGAGCATGAAATTTTGAAGATTCTTTTGGATTCTGTACTCGACAAGGTAGAAGTGCCTTTTGAAGACAAAAATGAGCCACCGTCCAAGCCAACTCTTCCATTGAAGTTCACATTTTCAAACGAAGAGTCAATCCCACTAGAGATCTCAGAGGAGGAGAAAGAATTGGCCAAGCTCTGGGATGAAATGGCTTCTGCACTTTTTGAGAATGATGCTACTGATAATATTTTGGTAGGTTGGCATGCATGACCTAGCATTTGACTGATATTGATTAACTTCTTTCTTTGTTTGAGTGGATAAATCAAGGTTTTAATTGTTACTTCTTTTCGCCCTCTGTTGCTTTTTCTATATCTGCTTGAAAATAGCTAGACATTGATATTGAATATTGATTGAAGATATAGTGCTACTGCTCTAATATACCACTATGTTTGCAGAACGTAATGTTTAAACTCTTATGACCCCACTGTTTCTTGTATGTATTTTATTTTTTGTATTCATCTATCTGTTTCTTATCCCCTTTGTGTTGATGAACATGTCTTAGCCTGTACTTTTAAGAAATGAGATACATCTATATTATACTAATTGAATATTTTGTTTCTCTTGATTGGCAGGTTGAAAATGAAACTAATATTTCTTCTGATATTTTATTTGATACAAACACCTCTTGTGGGCGAGGGGACCATCAAATCACTCTGGATGAAGAAGTTGGACTTAAGTGCAAATTTTGCCCATTTGTAAAATTGGAAATCAAGTACTGTGTGCCATCTTTTGTAAGTTGCATTCTCTAGTCATATAAATTTTAAATGGATATACATTCACCCATATAGGATAAACTGATATTATTATATATGACCTAATTTGGATGTTATCTTAGTTGTTTGTCACAGGTTGGTGATCCTTACATTTCGAAATTATATGCACGCGAACTATCAAATTCTATAGTTTATGTTTTGGATACTAATTGCATAGGCTCAAGAACTTGGGTAGACTTGGTTTTACCAATACTTCTGTCAACCAGGTAGATTGTGGATTAGTGTGCTTTTATCAACTGATAGTTTGACTCGTGGCCACATTTCTAAGTTGTCAAATGAGGTGTTTATTTAATGGGAAAAACTAGGGAGCCATCATTTTGATAGTCCTCATAGCCATCATGCCCATTATTGTCTAAATTATACCTGCATATCATAAACCATTTGTTGGTATGCATGAGTAATTTAGACAAGATAAGCTATGATGGCTATGAGGGCTACCAAAATGATGGTCATGTAGTTGGAACCTTCTTTAATATTGTCAAGAATCTGAAAATGACAAACATGATATCTGCTTCCATATTTCCCTCTCAAGACCTTTTCTTACAGGGGTAGCAAGAAAGTGCCCTTTCTATTGATGATTCTAAGGGTGGAACTAAGGTTCATTTATTGAGAATACCAATTGTTGACTCTGCAATGAACTTTGAGAACAACATAATATCAACTGTATCTTTATGATGTAACAACGTTTTTGACTTGGAATAGAGGAAGACGGGTTTCAATACCAAAAGTTTATGCTTGCATCTATCATCATATTGTTGTTGTTCTGTATCCTAAAGCTGCTGAAAATGAGTGAACTACAGCTTTTCAATATTTGGACAAGTTAGCCCATCATGAAATTCCATCTTTTCAAAGATAGTTTAGCATTTGTTATCAATCTTATTGGTGCCTTTATTGTGACTATTCCAGAAATAAATGCAAAGTATTTATTTTTCATAACTTTCTTTTGTGCATATTACAGGGTAAAAATCCCTGGGGTAAATCAGAAGGCAGAGGCTATGATCAGCAGCTAAACATCTTTGATGAACTCAATCACAAAGATTCTGAGCTTGATTGTCAGTTGAGAAGTCACCCTTGTACTCCCACACAGGGCACGGTATGGGACATCATTCCTGGTATTGGAAGGGATATGCATGCGCATCAACTTGATGGCTTTGAATTTTTATGGAAAAACATAGCAGGGGGGATTTATCTTGACAAGTTGGAAAAGAGTAACAGTTTTAGTGGCAGCAGTGGATGTGTTATATCTCATGCTCCAGGAACAGGGAAAACTCGTCTCGCCATAGCCTTCATCCAAACATATATGAAATTGTATCCCACTTGCATGCCAATCATTATTGCTCCTCGTGGCATGTTGCTTACCTGGGAAACAGAGTTTCAAAAGTGGAATGTTGACATTCCCTTTCACAATCTGAAGAAGAGAGAGCTTTCAGGAAAGGAAAATGAGGAAGCTCTCAATATTCTAGAGGAAATAAAAAATGTTCATAAAAGAGGATTACATATCCGTGTAGTGAAGTTGTTGTCTTGGATGAGGGATAGTAGCATCCTAGGACTCAGTTATAGACTTTTTGAAGAAATTGCTGGAGAAAGAAGAGAAAATAAAAGTAAAGTGTGGAAGAAGAATGAAGATTGGATGAGAGAAGTTCTTCTCACACGTCCAGGCCTTGTAGTACTTGATGAAGGACACACAGCTCGTAATGAAACAAGCTCAATCTGGAAGACTTTGTCAAGCATTAAAACAGAAAAGCGCATTATACTGTCAGGAACTCCCTTCCAGAATAATTTTGATGAGTTATTCAACACACTTTCGCTGACAGGGCGCAAATTTCTTGATAAGGTTTCATCTAAATGCCACAAGCCTTTTCCTAGGAGACGAAGTCATAAGAGAAGTGACACAAAGTCAAAGTGGGATTCTCTAACGAGTCGTATTCTCAATGCTCGTAATGATAAAGCAAAAGCTGACAGTGTAGAAAAGTTCAAAGGCTTGATTGAACCATTTGTGCATGTGCATCGGGGTGACATATTACAACAAAGACTTCCTGGGTTGAGGGATTCCGTTGTTATCCTACAACCACACGATCACCAGAAGAGGCTTCTTGATGCTATAGAAGGAATAAGGGATTCGTGTCAAAGTACCTTTAATCATGAATATGCCGTGTCTGTTGTTTCTGTGCACCCTTCTCTCTTGCCCAAGAGATTTGAAACGGGAGTACTTATTCCAGATCAGGATAAGCTAGAGAGCCTTAAATTGAATACAGATGTTGGAGTGAAGACAAAATTTCTTGTGGAACTCATGCGGCATAGTCAAGCTAGAAATGAAAAAGTTCTGGTCTTCAGTCAGTTCATTATTCCATTGAAATTGATCAGAAAGCAGCTTCGATCTCGTTTTAATTGGATAAAGGGGAGAGATATCCTATATATGCATGGAAAACTAGACATTGATAAGCGCCAATCATTGATGAAGGACTTTAATGACTCAAAGAGTGAATCAAAAGTGTTGCTTGCATCAACAAAAGCTTGTTCTGAGGGAATCAATCTGGTAGGTGCGTCGAGGGTGATTTTGCTTGATGTTGCATGGAATCCTGCTGTTGAGAGGCAAGCAATAAGTAGGGCATACCGCCTGGGACAGAAGAAGATTGTATACATTTACCACTTACTCGCATCTGGTACAATGGAAGAGGAGAAATACTGCCGGCAGGTGGAGAAAGAGCGCATATCGGAGTTGGTGTTTTATAGTGCAGACAGAGACAGGGCCAATGGTCACCAGAGCATTTCATCTGCTATGCCTGATGACAACAAGGATTGCATTTTGGAAGAGATGGTTAACAGGGATAGTCTAAAAAACATGTTCAAAAAGATAATATACCAGCCAAAAGATTCTGATTTAGTTAAGTCGTTTGCTTGGTGAATATTTAGCAAAAGCAAAATTCCTGCTGGCATGCATTTGATCGACTACACTTAAAAACCAAGTCTTTTTGTAGACCCAACAGAATCCTTCTTGTTTTAGTTAAGTTTTGAGGGTCAAATGCTGACTACTAAGAAAATAGTAAGCTTCACGAGATACTGCTGTGGGTTCAAAGCATGTTACACTTACAGATACTGCTTTCAAACTGTACATGTTTCAAATAACAGACATCTGAATCGTACCTGAACCTAGCACTTAATTGTTTCTCTTTTCAATGCTAATGTAAGTATGTTTCTAACATTAGGAAAATGGCTATATAACTGATCTATAGTTTGTAAAGCGATTAAGGCAAGTAAAAGTCAGTAGTGCCATTACCTTACTAATACAGTTTCCCAAGGTTTTAAAAATAAGACTGGACTGTTCGGTCCGATCGAAAAAAGTTTGAACCGGTCAATAGTTCAGTTTAGTTTCACCTAATAATTTTTATGTACAATACTAACCGGTTTAAATTTTTCCAGTTGGATCAGACGGTTTGATCCGGTTTTTAAAAACTTGCATTTTCCTTTTTGATGAAATACCAGAAATTTGAGAATATGTCAAGTAATTTATAAACTCTCTAGTTCTTGAATTGTCTTTATTTTTATTTTGGACTGCTTTTTACTGGAGAGGAAGGAAGTTCTTTCATAATTACTAATAACTATGAAAGAATGGTAATGTAATTGAGTTTTTATAAATAACGACAACAATAAAATTTAGTAGAAATTTCGTAAACGTGATCCGACAGTATGCAACATTTATTCTTAACTAGTTGAGAGACTGTTTACAAATGATCCATGCGAAGAGAAAAGAAAGGAAGAAAAATAATTTTAAAAAAATAATAATAAGTGAGTTTTATATTAAGTGAGAATTAAATATTAAAAATAAAGTGTTACTTAATTTTAATGATTTCTTTAAAATCATAGATTAAAATATTATTTTTTAAAATTTCAATTTACCTTTTTTAATCTTACGACTGAAAAAAAGAAATATAATTCATATGGATCCGAAATCTAAACCCGGGTTTATAAAAACCCACCCGTTTGCCCACCATACTGAGGACTCTATAAAATGTAAGCAGAGAAATGCTAGGGTTTGTTTATCATCTTCTCTTTTCGTGTTAGCAGCTAATTCTGTGTCCACTCTAACATCGTAATGGTACTCCCATTTCTCTTTACATTATGCTTGTTCATTCTATATCTTTGTGGTTCTGCTATTTTCTCGTGTTAATTTTGCTCTTCTGGATTTTTGATTTTGGAATTTAGGGTTTAAACTTTTATATGTTGGTTTGCTAATTATTTGATTACAAAATTGTGTGGTCTGCTTACTGATTGGATTGTGGTGATCATAGAGTTCCAATCTTTGTCGCTAATCGCGTAATTGCAGTGATACTTTTTGCATTTTGAAGGTGTAAACATGAGTTTACTTTATTATTTATTTCCAAATAGTTGGTACTTTATTATTTATTTCCAAATTGTTTTCTCAATGCAGAGTAAGCGGACAAGGAAGGCGGGCATTGTTGGAAAGTATGGTGGGTACTGATCAATTTTAATGGTTTTCCGATTTCTTTGTATTCGCTCTTCGTCCCCATTTGGTTTATTGAAGATTGATGCTGGATAGCCACTGTTATTTAGTTTTGATGAAGATTTTCATTGACAAACCCCATAGTGCACTTCTTAGTTAATTCTTACATCTCGTATATTGTTAAGAAACTATATGAAGCCTTGAAGTAATATGCATGATGGTAAAAACTGTATATTATGATTTGAATATTGCTTGCAGCTTCAACTTTTGATATATTTTTACTAATAGTTGAATAGGAATTCAAAAATTGTTAGGATTCACTTTGCGTTTTAAGGTTATGATTAATAGCTAGTTCATTTTTTAACCAAAAGGTTATTGTCTTCACTTTATCTGATGCATGATTTTAATGATATAGGCACCCGATATGGGGCTAGTCTGCGCAAACAGATAAAAAAGATGGAGGTTAGTCAGCATAGCAAATACTTCTGTGAATTTTGTGGGAAGGTAAGCGCATCCGTTTCACGTTTTTGAGTGCTCTTGCTGAGCAAGTCTTAGATATTAAAAGTTGTGGTTTTCAATATCTTAGTAACCTTCTGTATTGTTGTAGTATGCTGTGAAAAGGAAGGCTGTTGGAATTTGGGGCTGCAAGGACTGTGGGAAAGTTAAGGCTGGTGGTGCCTACACGTTAAAGTAAATATTCTCACCGATGTTTTTCTGAAACCTTACACGTTTGATATCTTTGTCTGTTTTCTTCCCGTTTACCTTATCTTGATCTCTAAGACTTTGTTGATTTTATTCTGTGACAGCACTGCCAGTGCCGTGACGGTGAGAAGTACCATCCGAAGGTTGAGGGACCAGACTGAGAGTTAAACTGCCATCGTCAGCTTATTAGTCTTTAGGGTATATGTTTTGTTGTCTCGTCGGCTTGAAGTTGATTTGAGGATGTTGATCAATCAAATTCACTTCTGTATGGAGTAATTTAAGTTTGGCGCTTTGGCATTGTGATCTTCCCTGATTTAGAAAAGGTTTTAGCTTTATAATCTGCATCGATGTTCTTTTTGGAAATATTCTGTCGATGTTATGGCCTTGCACTCACATTGTGTTTGCGCAATCTTTTTATTGTAACTCGTTTGTGCTAGCAGGACTGCAGGTTATACTATTTTTGGCAGACTGGCCGCCGAAGCCAATGGACAAATTTCAAATTAATGGGGCCTGGCCTCATATGGCCCAAATTTGTCGGGTTATGTCCATTTTAATGTGGTTTTAGGTCAAATTTGAGTCTGACTGTCAGACTCGACTCAAGGTCACAGATCTAGATAGTCTACATCTATTCGTAATAAACTTTAAACTTTTTAGTAACTTAATTAAAATATACTTTTAATTTTAATTAAAATTTAGTTAGAGTTAATTATAATTATAATTAAATACGAATTAGTTTCAAAAAAGATATGATATCTTATATTGTTTCTTATTGATTAAATGTCTTATATTTAATATTAAAATGTTTTAAACTTTACAATTAAGTTTAACTTAATAGAGAAGCTAACAAGTCAAACTTTTGTCCAGACTTAAGACCCAGCCTGGAGTTTTATCAGGCTTGATGTACCCGAACCCAATTGGGCTTGGGCAGTTCGAAGATCGATCTAACCCAAAATTCTTATTTTTAAATAAAAATAGAGTACGACAACATTTTATTAAACATAATGACATTTTACTTATAATTTTTGAGTTTCATGCAGGATCAATTGACTTCGAATCTAGTTCGACCAATCTCATACTTTATTGCCATGTGTAAACGTGATTATGTTTTTCTTTATTCTTGGTGTGTGTGACCTAAGGTTTTTTATTATGCAGGTAATAGATATAAATCATAACTTTAAAGAGATTAGATAAAGATTGACGTCAAGACTGCACCACGGTCACTTAAAATGTCAATCCGATTGGCTGTAGCCATAAATTAACAATTAAGAATCCTATTAGAATTTATAACTTGTTTGTATTAGATTTCCATTTTATCCAAAAGCAACATCCCGCAGGGCTATGGGAAATATTGATGAATATTAGGAAGTAGAGAACAAGAAACAAGCAGAGAGAAACTGATGAGTTCATTTGTCCAGTCTTCTTTTTCTTGATCAAACCAGTGTTATTCACTAGACCACCGGTCGAGGCTTCTTTACCCATGGATCTGAGTATTAGATCTTTTTTTGGTCATTCATTTGGACAAGCTTAATCATATTGGATACCTCGGCCTAATCCTTAATGAGCAAACTCTCATTCAATTAAAGTGATGGAGTATCATCAATGCAATTTCATTTGAAAGATTGCATAAAGACCAAGCAAACGGTTCATTTTAAGCAAATACTTAATGTTCCAAAAGCTATTTTCAACGCTTATCAGTGAAGGGGTTAACTTCATACAAAGATATGGATTGTAATGTTATACGATTAAAAAACCAAATTCGCAGGGTCGAAGAAAAACTAGAATTACAGTTTCATACTTCACAACTCGAAATAAAAAGAAAATCCAAAGCCTAAAGGACCTTTAACACGCCTCCAAGAAACCATAACGTAGACATGGTCTGTAGAGCAGTAATCATATCATGGACTAATGACTTCATAAGCCAGGACTTGACAACCATTACTTACTAGAATACAATTTCAAACATGAGCAGAATCCAAAGTTGCTAACCCTAACCATGTCAATTTCATAAAGTCAAACTCCATTTACATAGGAAGGAAAGTAAGTAGTATTACTATGTCTAGAGTAGGTAAGTAGGATTATTATGTCCAGAGAAGCAAAAAGTCAAGGTCCACATAAGCAAAATTAGAACATCACCATTTACCCCTAAAAAGAAAAGACGAAAATGGTCGAACATTTATAGAGCCAAATACAAAACATTCCCAAGGTGAACATTAAAATCATTTGCTTCATAGGACAGGTAACAGAGTAACAAGCTATGATTATGAAGCACACCGTCAACTTCTCACTCTGGTTATTAACAAGTAGCGTCCACTACAAAGAGGTGTATATAAGTTACTCCAAGAAAAAAGACACTGATGAATTTGCATTGTATGAAATTATGAGATAGAGACAGAGAAAGGCCAAATTACAAACGCAGCTAAAACTGAAAACTACAATCACCCCAACATGGTAGCAAAAAGTGATTTCCTCTCCTTTTTCTTACATCTATGTTTAATGTACTTTTCTCCTGGAAAATTAAGAAGTGCTGGGAGCAGTTTTGGCCCAAAGAAATCTCAATCTGCACTAACCATCATTAAGGTATTGTCTCTGAGTGGAGAAACACCTGGGGTATAGTTCTGTGTTAGAGGTTTAGCTTGTCATAATTTGGGGGAATATTAAAGCTTCAGTGAATCTCCAAACACATACCTCAGTTGAGAATACACTTTTGTGGATTCTTCCAAAGAAGCTTCACAGTCAATTATCAAGGCTTGTGTACTTTAAACCCAAATACTCTTGGAACGTAGCTCTGTGATGCTTTGTGCGGTTTGAGATGACCATACGTCATCAGAAATAGGTGAGGGAACGTTGTGCCAAAGTACGCTCCATCAATGTCTAAATTAATTTAAGGAAACTTGGAAAAATCTTCCAAAAGGAACTCCAGGAAGTAAAGAATCAATATAAACATAACAAACATGGACTCCTGATTTTACATTCAGATGAATAATAAACCAACAGAAGATGTACATTTTAACTGGTCATTTTCATAACTACTCTTTCTACAATACAGCATCATCATTTGTAGAAAAAATGAGCTTCTACCTTGAAATTTAACAACAAACTATAGTAGAACATTGAGGAATGATTATGTCTAATTCTGTTTTTTTATGTATGAAGTAGCAAATATGCTGACTAAACAAATTTCTTGGTTGACAGAAATCAAACAGATTGAATTTCAAAAACAAAAAAAAAGGATTGACTGAGCACAAAATAGACGTTCCAACTCAGAGTACTAGTTCACCTCATGCCCAACAAATTCCAAAAATGATAACCAAAAGTTTGAGACATTTATACATTAACGCATATGAAAAAGGCATTCTCAATGAATTCTTATTAGGAAGATATCTAGCTTGTTCATCATTTATTCACTCAACCTATTGTTACAAACGTCGCAGGCCCGATTACTTCATAACAGAAGGATATAAGTTACTCAGGCATCTAAGTAAATAAGGCAAATGATTTATCAGGGGAAGTTCAAAGCTAAGTTTGATATTTCATGATCAAGTTCTTCACTGTGACTTAGATATATACTCTTGCACAAGTTAAACAGCTTAACTGATGCACAAAACATAATTAAATGTATCGATCAGAGAATAGCAGTAACACAAAAACCAAAAACAGGAAAAAATTTCTCACGATAAGCCCTTAAACAATACCTCTGATCACTTATCTCCAATCAGTAAAAAGTTGACAATAAGTTTTAAAAAGCATTTGCGAAGGAGAAACATGATGGAGAATGAGGCTAGCTCATGTTTTTGTATTATAGTGTTTACTATCTTTGTTATTCTCTATTAGTTTGGGGTTATTATCCTTACTCAATGTATCTGTCAGTTTCCATAGTAGGTAGATAAATTAGGATATTAGATAATTTTAAAGTTTCCTCATTTAGGTTCAGATAGCTATTAGG
Organism: Erythroxylum guanchezii; assembly: GCA_025629825.1. NCBI lineage: Eukaryota > Viridiplantae > Streptophyta > Magnoliopsida > Malpighiales > Erythroxylaceae > Erythroxylum > Erythroxylum guanchezii. The sequence continues at coordinate 115,475 of JAOTAX010000109.1, read as the reverse complement.
TAAAAAAATTGATTCCTTAATCTTAAGGGGAATAGTTAGGCCAATCTAGGCATTTACATTGTATAGTGTACTTGAATTTATGAAGGAGGTGAGCTTTCTTCCTAAAAACTTTGAATTTCAGCTTGGAAATTGTGATGCTTTCTTTCTCAAAGTGATTCTTAAAAATGACTCCTAAACCATAAAAGATACTACTAAAACCTATGAGTATTGTACTAATTATTTTGATAAATTTAAAGCCTAGGAATGATTCCTAATTCTTGTTAGAAATCCTAGAAGTAATTACTATTTTCAGATATTTAATATACTACATTTCAGTCCGATGACCTTATTTTACAGCTTACATGTGTTTTTAGCATATTCTCTGTCCTTCATACATTAACACAGAACTCAGATTTGAAATAACAGAATTACATAATAATGGCTATTTAAGAGACTTTCATGAAAGAAGTACAGCAAAGGATACTGCTTTGATATTTTGATCGAGGGTAGTATATATCGTCACATTTTGGGCAGTAAATCTTGACAGTGCTTGAACGTGGGATATCTGACTGACCTATGGGAAGACATGGCTGTCCACAGCAGTAAACCCTCGGGCATCTCCCAAAGTCATAGTTTTTGTACTTTTCAAGCTGTAAAAACCAAGATCAGATCATTGTGAACAATAACCACCGGGAACATAACATCACTAAATGAAATCTCACCATAACTGCCATTCCTTTGCTAGTCAATACGTATCGAGCATGAATCAAACCATAAAGCATCTCGGCAGCTGATTCAATTAATTCATTCTGTTCCTCTGTAAACATATCGCCTATCAATTTCAATCAGTTGGAAGAAACAATCAAATAAGTGACCAAGGCATAAAGACCGACGTACATTAAATGTCAAGGTCCTTGGCACAGTAAAAAAGACCAAAAAAAAGTATCACATTATGGGCTTAAAATGTAAAATACAACAAAATTAGGCAGTAAAGTTTCATTTGTTGCAAAGAAAAATTTTAGATCCTTATGATTTTATCACATTCACATATGCCACGTCCCATAAGTAGTAAGTGTTCAGAATATCGTTCCGTACCGGACGGTACCAGCCGGAACGTTCCGTTCCGGCTGAAATCCGGTACCGGAACGGGGAAAACGGCCGGTACCGGCCGGAACTAGAAATTCCGGTACTTTCCGATACCAACCCATACCGGTACAGTTCCATTCCAGAGTTTAATCTGGTACCGAACCCGGTACGGTATTCATAACATTGGTAGGTACCCCAAAACAGTATAGTAGATTTCATTCTTGTGTGTTAAAGGCTGGGTAGAAGGATGTTAATTAAAATACAACAAGATTACCATGAGAGGATTCGACGTCCAAAATCAAGTCAAGTGCATAATCGTAATAAGGGACTTGGCCGCTTAACCCGCAAAGGTTAAAATCATCTTGAATGTAATCATCTTCAACTTCGCAAAAGAATTCATTTCCTCTTAAATTGCAGAACCATGAAATCCAAGATGTGTCATCCCCGTCAGAACCACTAACATCCGACTCCTCACTATCTGTTTCAGATTCCTCTGCAATCAATATGGTCAAAGTTCATGTCACTTCACGAAGATAAATAGAGACAGATATGCCTGATCATATAAGAATTACAGAAAAACAAGAACAAAACAAAGGAAAAACAGAAAAAGATATCTAGAAACTGGTATCAATGCTAATAATAAGTAGTGTTTATAGTCTTCCATATACAAGAGTAGTGTTTATAGTCTTCCGTATACCAGCCAGAGCCACAAAGAATGCTGTGTAAATTTAGTACGTTTCTGCACATATTGCAGTGATGGGTAAGCAGACAACAAGATGATCAAGGTCATTATTCATAAAACGCAGAGCTATATGACTATAAATTAAAGTAAAACTTTGTGTACTCAGTAATGCCGAATCTCATGCTTTAACATCAACCTTGCATAGGGAAAAACAAAACTCTGAAAATAAAACCAAAATAAGCAAGAAAAAAGCACCAATAATTAAACCAAAAAGACGCATCTTAATTTTAGAACATCCAGAAAGCTAAATGCTCATTTAATTTCAATAAATAAAATTACTCAAATCTACATATAAAGAGAGGACAACCTTTTTAAAGGAAAACATACAAAGAACAGATTTAAACGGGCAAGATTTGCTTAAACAACAAGTTTGGTACCGTTAGAGGCGTTATGGTTGGCCTGGTCCTTGTGATCGAGCGGTTGCTGCTTCCCAACGAGCGCCGACAAATCCTTACCGTTGACAGTTCGTGATGTAGAAGGAGTGGATCGGACGAGGTGCTTGTCAAGAGTGTCACTGATCCGCTTACGATCCAAGGAAGCAACCTCCGTCTTCGACCCAACAATCCCTCGTTCGCCGTACATCTCCGTTAACCACGGCCTAATCTCCTTCTCCTCCTACGGCGGCGACAATGAGAACTATGAAGAGTTAATATCAGCGGTTCATGGCGAGAGATGACGCATTTACCCCTTGCTTGCAATATGTAGGGTTTTCTCCAGATGCTCTGAGTGAATATTGTGAAGATAGAGAAACATCGAGGAGTGGGGCACTGAGGTTGCAATATATCTTCTATTTCTTTATTATTAACTATTTTGTCGGTTCATATAGGATACCGATAATATGGCTTTTTATATTTTTTTTTCCTCAAATGAAGAAAACAAAACACCCTAACTAGCGCAGGGTTCTGCGGTACAAAACGTCATGAAGGTCGCGAAAGAATTGGTCCCTAATGGTCTCCGGCAATTCTTGCAAAATATGCAAACCAGGACTGAAAGCTGCTGCAAGCGAAGCCATCCGGTCGGCACACTGGTTGCCCTCACGGTACACGCGTCTGAGTTGCACTTCCCAAGCTCGGTGAAGGAATCCACGTATACCTGTCACCAACAAAATATTATCAGTGAAAACTAATCCGGAAGAGGAGAGGATGTTAATGACCTCCAGGGAATCAACTTCCACAGTCACTTTACGGTAGCCCAGGGCCCAAGCCAAGGAAAGGCCCGAATGAACTCCCCAGAGTTCTACAGTGAGAGGGGAAGCTAAACCAATGTAATGAAGGAAGCCGCCACACCATCTCCCGTAACTGTCGCGTAACAAGCCGCCTGCAGTGGCACGGGTGGACCCTGGGGAAACAGCCCCCTCCGAGTTAAGCTTAATCCAGTCCGCTTCCGGTTTAGTCCACCCAACGAGCTGGCTAACAGGGATACCTGGATTGGGCACAACACAACTTTCTGCGGCCCGAGCCCGGTCCATCCACTTAACAAACTCCATAACGATATGTGTACCATTGGTAGGCCAGACAAATGCGGCCTCAAAAATGCTACGGTTGCGCCATTGCCACAGCAGTCAGCAGGCGACCCCAAACACGATACTCCAATCAACCTGGTTAAACGGAGTCTGGCACCAAAGGTTCTGGAGAACCCACTGATCGGTGTCCAGCTGAAAAGGTGGGACCCACCACTGCGGACGGAAACGTACTCCATAAAGCTTTCACACGCAGGCAAGTACGAAGGGCATGCAGACTATTTTCTTCCTGCCCACAAAAATGACACGTACCGTCTACTGTGAGTCGATGAATTACGCGCTGAGAATTAGTTAGAAGCTTCCCTTTGGTCAATAGCCACAGAAAAGAACGAATCCGTTGTGGTCCGGGCCATTTCCAGATGGCAGTCCAGAGGCCATGAGGATTAGCTGGAGGACGATCGACAATTAAATCATAAGC
>JAOTAX010000109.1:84884-105899 GCA_025629825.1 Erythroxylum guanchezii | reverse complement strand
ATGACAAAACAATCATAATTTCATTTCCATTTCATTCCATTTCCAACAATTTCCAATCCTACCAATTACAAAACAATAATAATTCCATTTCCATTTGATGAAATTTGTTGAAGTATTGAAGGAAACAAACAGCCTGACAGAGGGAACCAATACTATAGGGAAATCCCAGAGAAAGTCGGAATCATTTGGTTCATTGAATGCCATTCACTCCAGCTTTCGGCACTGATCCCACCTCACAATTCTCTTATGTCAATACATATTCATACAGTCCTTCAAAGCCTTGATGCCCCAAAATAAGTTAAGAGGACTTGTTATAGTTGAAGATATAATTGTCAGTACAAGAATCTGATTTTGCAGGAACAAAAAGCATTCCCCTGAGTCCTACATTTCTATATATTTACATTCCCAATTATTTAATCTGAATTCATCTGAAGAATACAGCAAGCAGCATCAGGAACTGATCAATCTGATTTCAGCATACAACAGAGACATATACTCCCATATAACTTGTGACTTAAGACATCTATGCACTTATTTGGAAATCGTTTCAGTCTTCATCATTGAAATTTGAGTTGAAAATGCACCTCTTTGATGAACATAACTTGGGCCATTTTCCAAGTTCAAGAATCATTAATGTAAGAAAGTGTAGTGGTACAGCAAGAAACAATATGAGAATCTTATCCATACCCTTGTAAGAATCTTCAGGTTTGGGCTAGTTTGTTTTGGGCCATCTGTTGTAATCTGAAAACTTTCTCTGTATATCTGGAAGACCCAAGTCTGCTCGAAGTTGGACCTACTAGTCGGCGCCATTTCCATTTTCTTACTCGTTTACTATCTTTCACCTGGTTTTGTGTTAACAGTTTGCTTTCTGTCAACTATTGATTTTCCAATTTTTTTTTTGGCTACAAAGGAAGAAAACAAAGCACCCTAACTAGCGCAGGGTTCTGCGGTACAAAACGCCATGAAGGTCGCGAAGGAATTGGTCCCTAATGGTCTCCGGCAATTCTTGCAAAATATGCAAACCAGGACTGAAAGCTGCTGCAAGCGAAGCCATCCGATCGGCACACTGGTTGCCCTTACGGTACACGTGTCTGAGTTGCACTTCCCAAGCTCGGTGAAGGAATCTACGTATACCTGTCACCAACAAAATATCATCAATGAAAACGAATCCGGAAGAGGAGAGGATGTTAATGACTTCCAGGGAATCAACTTCCACAGTCACTTTACGGGAGCCCAGTGTTGATTTGTGTTGTTTAATGCAGCCAGCTATGTTGAAGATTGTGGAGGAGATTGCAAGTTCGGTTAGAGTGAAGAAGAGGATCAAAATGAAGAGTAAACTTTCAACAGTAAAGAGGAAGTTAGAAATGATGATTTTGGTGGCAATTTAGAAATGCTTAAATTCACAAATTCAAATCTGATTGATTGATGATCAGAGCAGGAATGAAGATCAATGCAAGTTAGGCATGGAATATGGAGCTACATATGATGGAAAATTGAAGAATGCAGAAGCTGAAAATGTGCAACAAGTGTAGCTGAAAATGTGCAGCAACAGATGGAGAACCGAAGCAGAGTTTTGGAGACCTGAAGCAATTTTTTTTCCAGATCTGAAGCAATTACGTTTTACAAGTCAACAGTAACTATTAAGGGAAAACTAAGCTAATGGAGTAGAGTATCAGTTTTTTGTTGTTCCAAAAGTAGCAAAGTTTCAGTTGTCATTTTTACTTTTGCAGCTTTAAACCTTTAGGTGATACTCTTATCAGCTTTTTTGCAAAAATATCAACAGCAGTGCTGTTTTTGTACTCACTAACCAATGAGAGGATAAAACTTGTCAAGATCCTACTCATTAGCTAGTTTTTAGTTTTATTTTGAGCCATTGGATGTAATCAAGCAAAATGGTGTGAAGAGATAAGTTGAAAAGCTCAAAAACCCATCAGATTCATCAATGAATAGTAGCATAACCATTTTGTGAAAAATCTCATCTTCCTCATTTCATCAGTTTTTACATTTTTCTCTTGCATTTATTGTTGATTTGGTATTGATACATATTTGAGCATGTTGAGTGGTGTGAGGAGCTAAGTTGAAAGAGCTCAAAACCATAGTTTTCTTTCAGACCAATGAAACAGTAAAACATAGCTGCAAATTTTCTGAAATTTCTCATCTTCTCCTTTTCATCTGATTTCAATTTCCTATCTTGTTATTACCATTGAATGAGAGTTGCTGCAAGTGTGTAGTATGAAAAAGAGAGCTTTTAGGAGTGGAAAAGAAGCAGATTTGAAAGTGCAAAATTTCCATTCTTCATAAGCTTTATAGTTTCTGGTTTACACAAACATTGATTCTGATTTCTTGCAAATATTGGAGAGTTAGTTACATTGCTGCTATTGAGTGACCATTATACAGAATATATCAAGCTTAAAGGTTACAAATGATGTACATCAGCAAAACTTTCCTTTCTTGAAGTAAAAATACTATTTAGCATAGAAGTGGCAGCTGTTGGAATAGTGCAGACCCGAGGCTTGTCCAGTTTGAAGGCTTGAAGTTCTGTTTCTGCTGGAGTGGTTGATGACAAGTCACTTTTGCTGAAGTGCTTTTGCTGGGAGTTTGCTGCTGGAAAATTTGATTCAACTCAAGCTTCAGCTTCTGGAAGGTTTCATTATAGGTTGCTCATTCTGCTGAAGTCCAAAACCAGCTGTCTAGTGAAGTGTTCTGTTTTTCCTGAAGTTAGAGTTTGCAACTTGGAGTTGACCTAAAGTATAAACTTTGCTGAAGCCTTTCCCATCTCAGGCTGAACCATCAACACCCAGGGCCCAAGCCAGGGAAAGGGCCGAATGAACTCCCCAGAGTTCCGCAGTGAGAGGGGAAGCCGGACCAATGTGATGAAGGAAGCCGCCACACCATCTCCCGTAACTGTCGCGTAACAAGCCGCCTGCAGTGGCACAAGTGGACCCCGGGGAAACAGCCCCGTCCGTGTTAAGCTTAATCCAGTCAGCTTTCGATTTAGTCCACCCAACGAGCTGGCCGATAGGGATACCCGGATTGGGCACAACACAACTTTCCGCGGCTCGTGTCCGGTCCATCCACTTAACAAACTCCATAACGATATGTGTACCATTGGCAGGCTAGACAAATGCGGCCTAAAAAATGCTACGGTTGTGCCATTGCCACAGCAGCCAGCAGGCGACCCCAAACACGATACTCCAATCAACCTGGTTAAACGGAGTCTGGCACCGAAGGTTTTGGAGAACCCACTAATCGGCATCCAGCTGAAAAAAGGTGGGACCCACCACCGCCGACCGAAACGTACTCCAGAAAGCTTTCACACGCGGGCAAGTACGAAGGGCATGCAGACTATTTTCTTCCTGCCCACAGAAATGACACGTACCGTCTACTGTGAGTCGACGAATTACGCGTTGAGAATTAGTCAGAAGCTTCCCTTTGGTCAATAGCCACAGAAAAGAACGAATCCGCTGCGGTCTGGGCCATTTCCAGATGGCAGTCCAGAGGCTATGAGGATTAGCTGGAGGATGATCGACAATTAAGTCATAAGCGGAAGCTACTGAGAATCGGCCATTACCGGTGGGGCCCCACACCATGGTATCAGGAGTGTAACCGTCACCTGGAGCCAGAAACTCCGCGATATCCATACAAACGACGGAGGGTAAGTATTGCTGGAACAAATGCCAACACCAGTTACCACTCACATCAGTGAAGTCCGCCACTGTAGCAGGAAGGAAGCTAGGAGGGAGAGGAGTGGTCACCACTGAGATTAAAGTGCCCCACCTGGGAACCCAATTATCTAACTAGAAACGCACATGCCGCCCATTGCCCAGTTTCTAGTGCAGACCCTGGCAAACATACTGCCATGTGGCGGAGAGCCCCTTCCAGAAGACCGAGGCCCCTGACCGGGCAATAATAGTGGGGAGGGGCGTGGAATCCAAACGGTACTTATTCCGAACTATTCTGACCTAAAGAGAATGAGTTTTAGTGAGCAAGGCCCACCCAAGCTTAGTCAAGAGTGCATCATTGGAGGCGCGAAGCCGCTTGAGGCCTAGATCACCCGCCTGTTTGGGTTGGCAAACCGAGTCCCAGTTGACCAGATGTAATTTCTGCCGGTCGTCGGTGGCACCCCAGATGAAAGCCCGCATTAGCCTTTCGAGTTGGTCACAAAGGTGACGCGGGAGGCGCACCGTCTGCATCGTGTAAAGGGGTAAAGATGAGAGAACAGACTGGGTGAGCGTAACTCGCCCTACCAAGGATAAACTTTGGGCTCGCCAGCCCGCAAGCTTAGTCTGAACTCGGTCGAGAAGGTATTGGTACGTGTGGCGAGTGGTATGCTCATGAAGCAAGGGAACGCCTAAATACTTGCCCAGGTTAGTCGCACAAGGAATTTGGAGGGCGTGACTAAGGCGACGAGTTGTAGAAGCACAAACATTCTTAGAAAAGAACACACGAGTTTTGTCGAAATTAACTTTCAGCCCCGAGGCTTGACAAAAGTCCTCTAGGGTTCGGGCGATGACTTGCGTCTGGGAGTCCACTGCTTCAGCAAACAAAACAAGGTCATCGGCGAAGAAAAGATGGGAAAGGGGGGCCCGATGGGGCTCAGTCGAATCGATTTCCAATACCTGGCGCCCACGGCCTGGAAAATGAGCTGACCCAACCGTTTCATGCAGAGGACAAACAAGTAAGGCGAGATGGGATCCCCCTGTCGAATGCCACGGGAAGGAGTGAACGGGTCCGTCAAAGTACCTTGCCAGTCCACTTGCATAGTGACTGTGGTCACACACTTCATAATGAGTTGGAGGAGCGGGCTTGGTATGCCGATGGCTTGTAACGTATGGTGTATAAAATCCCACCGAAGCCGATCATAAGCTTTTTCCAAATCCACCTTGATAGCCATGAAGCCCGTACGGCCGGTCTTCTTCCTTATCGAATGAATGACCTCCTGTTCGATAATGATGTTGTTCGTAATCTGCCGGCCCGGAATAAAGCTGCATTGATTGGTCGTGACTAAGTAATCCAAATGAGGCTTGATACGATTAACAAGAATTTTGGAGATGATTTTGTACATCACAGTGCACAGACTAATCGGGCGAGATTGGATAAGAGTCCGAGGGGAAGGGAGTTTGGGGATCAGGACTAGAATGGTATGATTTAAATTCGTATCCCACCGATCGAGATGGAAGACGGCCTGAATGTACTCGGTCACGGAAGGCCCTATCTGGTCCCGGTGCTTTTGAAAGAAGAGCGCGTTGAAACCGTCGATCCCAGGGGCTTTGTTGGGATGGATGTCAAAAACAGCAGCCCGTATGTCAAGGGCATGGATCGGCTGGGTTAGAGAGTGGAGCCGGGCTTCAGAAAGCGGAGGGAAAGCCCCCATGAGAGGAAGGTGGTGAGCGGGCCAGTCGTCCACAATATAAAGTTGGGCAAAGAAATCCTTAGCCAGCCGACACAGCTGAGGCGGGTCAAAGATGAGAAGGCCAGTAGGGGTAATGAGGTTTTCGATGCGGAGCTTCTTAGGACGAGAGAGAGTAAGGGTGTGGTAGTATTTGATATTTTTATCCCCTTGGGAGATCCAGTCACATCGGGCTTTCTGATGCCAAAAGATTTCTTCCTCGCTCAGAACTTGCAGCAGATCCCCACTCAGCTGGTCCTCCAACCGTAAAAGGGAATCCGAGGGCGCAGTCGCCATGGTCCGGCGAAGACCCTCCAAACGAGCCTAGAGCTTCTTTTTGCGGTGGAAAATATTGCCAAAGTCCGATTTATTCCAACTTGTAAGAATGGATATTATCATTATAATTACGATAGTTCATTAAAAAAATGAATAATTACTATTATTATTGATAGTAATTGGTTTATACAAAATATTGAAAAATAAAAATTAATTACAAAATTTTAATTAATGAATGAATTATATTTTAATTAATTATATTATAACTAATTAATTAATTATAATATTTTAATTAATTATAATATTTTAATCAATTATAATATTATAATTAATTAATTAATTACAATATTTTAATTAACGAATGAATTATATTTTAATTAATTAATTAATAATATTATTAGTTAAAAATACAAAACTTTACTAAACCAGAAAAAATCAAGCATTGCTTTGAGTGATAGAGTAGGAATAAATAATAGTAGCAAAGCTACTATATCGAAGAGTGGAGGATATTGAAGAGCGATAAAAAATGAGAGCAAATAAAAAAAAGTATTGGACTGTCATTAATAATAAACGCGCGTCAAAATGTACAAAGAATGACTCTCATTCCTCTAAACTAAGAATAAAAGTATAAGTCATCCAATCATAACTCCTTACCAAGTTTTATTTTTTCGTTTCGTACTCCTTTTTTTTTCTTTATACCTACTAAATAAGCACACCCTTAAAAGAATTTTATCATTGATTTTCGGAAATACTATCCTAATCATGTGATATCAACTCATAATAATTAGATATGTTGGTCATCTCCACGGTGGCACGAGAGCTGTTATGTTACTTACCGTTGGTTGATAAAGGTGGACTGTTTCGTATTCCATCGCCTTGTGTAGCGGCGTTGCCGCCGTTACAATTTGGGACTGGCCATGAGACATACGTTTCGCCGGGTTGAATTAGAAATGGATTTGCCAGTGACTCTCAATCTCATCTCCTCCTTGACAAGTTGTTTCTTGGGTCACAATTCTATCGTTCAAGGTATTCATAAGTTGTTCACCCGAAACTGGACAATTGTGCATCGTTATATCTATTGTGAAAGTAATAAATATGCAGATTGGCTAGCGGTCTATACGAAATATTTTGTTGTAGGCACCTTTTATTTTAATTTTCTACCTATTGAGTGTTATATACTCCTATTAAAGGATATGTAGAAATCAATTTCCCTAGACTCATAGTCTAATCAGTTTGTTCTCTTAAAAAAAAACATAGAATTGGATAAGTGGCACTGAAGATCTCTTTGCTTCGATGGGTGTACTCGTATATTAGCTACTACTTTAGTTAATACAGATATTAATAATTGATAAGAATAATACTTAATACACTAACGTCTTTGTTTTACCAATAATAAAGAGGTAGGAAAAGGAATACAATATTTTTGTAATTTTTAATTGTTTGGTTAATAGTAATACATAGAATAGAAAGTAACAAAATTGAAATAAATTTTAAATAATTATGAACTTTGATTTATAAGAGGGGTGTGTATAAGCTGAAATCAAATATCATAGACTTTTATTTTTAAGAGGAGTGTGTATAACGGAATAAAATTTATTATTCTAATATTATCAAATTATTATTAAAATGATATTGTCATGATATTGATTCTGATGATAATATTATTACTATTAAAATTACTTATTGTGATGTTATATTTTTTAACAATTATTTTTATTTCACTGATACCTTTATTTTTATTATAAAAATAATTTATAATTATTTAAAAATAATACATATAACAATTACTTTTTTATTTCATAGATACCTTTATTTTATTATAAAATAATTTATAATCATTTAAAAATAATATATATGTCATTAAAAAGTTTTGATTATTTGTTATAAATTATAAAATATTTTAATTATTTATTTATAAAATAAATTTGTATAATACCAAATATTAGCATAAATATTAACTTTATTTAATACCATAACATATATGCATAATAAGTTATTTTGTTTCTTTTTTTTCAAAAAAAAAGAAATTCCTATTCCGATTTTTACTTTCCACTCTCATTCCCGTTCGATTCCTTCATTATTGACCTAAGAATATGTGTAATTAATATTTTAAAAATTGAAATGAAATTTAAATTGATAAAATTAGAGTTTTAAAATTTAAATATTTAACTACGTTAACAACAACAATAACAACATTCAATAGAAATCTCACTTACAAGCAAGATCGGAGCAAGTTCAGTAATAATCAATCTTAACCCTAATTAGTAAAGAGTTTGTTTTCAATTTTTTTTAACTATATTAAATATTTATAAAATTTGTATATAGTAAAGATTGAACAAATTTTAAAAATTTGAGATTGTATTGACGAAGACTATTTTTATTAATTGAAAATTTTAAATCTAATTAAAGAATGAGACTTAAAAAAGACTAATTAATTTATTATAATTTATAAAAATCTGTTGATAAATTAATTAAAAAATTAATTAGTTTTTAACAACAAATTATTAAGATAAACTAATAAATTAAAAAATTGACAAATTTAAAATTTAAAATTTTTATGAATAAATTAATTGAACTCATTTAGTTCTTAAATCATTACTTCATAATTAATTTTAAGGAGTCTTTCCATATTAATTTTAATAAAGGACATAAAATACATAACCATAACCGATTGAAGAAATTCATAAACCTATCATGAAATGGTTCATGTTTTATGAGACGGAATGCTCTATTTTGGACAATAGATTAGCATGAAAAATAAAAAGAAACATGAACAAAAATTAAAAAAAGTATGTTCAACTAATTATAAAATAAATAAAAGCTCAATCCATCGCATTAATTATGGATACAATTGCCCCAAGTTCCTTTCCGCTGACCGTCCAAAGTACAAACACAATGTTTTGGTATTTAAAGAAAATGAGTGAAATTATTAGATGATTTAAATTTTGAATTATAAATTAAATTGATAAAATAGGAGGTTTAAAATAAGATTCAATTTAAACATTTTAAATTGTTATAATTTAAATTGTATTTTGTTCTAAATATTAAAGTTCTAAATATACTTTTAGCCTTCCATCTTAGAAAAGGCTTTAAACCTTATCTCTTGATTAGAGATGGCAGTGAATTTTCAACCCCATTAATATCTGCACCATCTGACTCGAAAAAATAGACATAGAGGTAAAAAAAATAGATTTTAAATAGATGTTAAAAAATAGATGTAGATATGGATTTGAATATGGATCTAGTGATAATCCGAACCGATGAATACCCATATCCTACCTGGTTTTTATTAATTATATATTTTTTTGAATATTTATGCTTAAATATAATAAAATATTAATATTTTATGAGAAGAAACAACTTTAAAATCTTCACTTTACTTCTCGATCCTCACCTTTTTCATCATATTTTATTTTCTTATAAGATGATAATAATGCAAATGATATGGAGATGGAGTTTTGAATGTTACAGAGTTCACACAAAGAAAATTTGAAGCTTTTGATATTTCTGTCTTTGTTCCAGCTCTTAATAGTCAAAATTATATATTATTTTTATATTAGATATTATGATTTTTATGATTTTTATTTTTTGATTTTTAAGACATACAAATCAAAATCTTGATTTATTATTATTAAAATAATTTTGATTTGGATCATTCACAAAAATCAGCTCTTTATATTTTCTATTTAGAAGTTATATTTTTGCATGCTATATAACTTGATGAATATCAAAAAACCCAAGCAATCCAATGGATTTGAATATAGGTAGTAAATTATAAAACCGATAGATTTTAAATAAATAATAAATTGAGTCATAAAAAATATATATAAATATGGGTAGAATAATACCTGAATCGAACCCTACCTATTGCCATCTGCTCTTGATCATCAACAAGGCTAAGGAGTTTGATTTATAAAAAACTAAGATCTAATGCATTATTTATTTAAGTGTCGCGTAAATGGAAAAATGAGTTTAGTTAACTAGTAGCCATGGCTAACCTTACTATCAACTAAGTACATCTAGACGCCGCCTGACTAAAAGAGAAGCGGATGCTGATTCCCGCAGAATAGCTGTTTAGTTGGAATACCATCATTTGCTCTGATAAAAATATACATCTCTACGTACAAATGCCACATTTCATAATAGCATATTAATGTCATCAGAGATCATCGTCTCCACCAAAATACTTTTCCTCCGCGTCATAATTGGCTTCTCTGAACCAGTGATCATCCAAGGTCACATCATCATCTATTTTTGAGTAATCTAAATGCTGATGATCTTCACCAGAGAGAAACTTTTGGTGCATAATGGATGTGAATTGATCCATTCTATCTTCCATATCTTCAGCGGAAAAAGTTGCCCCCGCATCGTGCTTCTCTGTACTTGAATGGGATCCATCATTCCCAACAAACATCTGCAGGTAGCAAAGGGAAGATGTTATAACCTAAGTCAGCCGGTCATCGATGACAACAACGGACAACACTTTCAGAATATGCAGATGATTCTGAATGACCTTTCCTACTTGGGTGATCAATTAATATGCAACTATTATGCTATATGAACTCACAACATCAACCATGCTTCCAACAAAACTTGCAATTCAGAACTTGGGTGAAGTTCAGTGAAATATGAAAATGAAGAAGAAACTTACATGTAAGATTTTGTATCAAGAAAATGCAAACATAAGAATGACAAGCCAAAAGAAAAACAGGGACAAGCATGAAAACAGAGGTCATGGTTCAGTAACCTAAAAGAAAGGCATAAACTCAAAGGTGTCACAAAACAGAAAGTCAAGAAGAGAACAATAAGGCTTCGGTTTGAGAAATTTGTTACCACAATGTTCTGATAATGATTCTCAAAATCAATCACAAGCAAAATTCAAAATGCCTAAATTAAGACGGAAAACTAATCCAAATAGTTACATCATCATCCTCCCAATCTCACAAACCACCAAAAGAGAAAGAGAGAGAGAGAGAGAGAGAGAGAGAGGAGATTCTTTTGAGCAACAACAAATCATTGATAGGCATTATTTTTCCAGAATGGAGCCATAATTTAGTTACGAAAAACGAAACCTTGTGTTTTTGAGGTGCCAAATTATCACAGAAAATGCTCACAATTCATCAACAGCAAAACCAAGGTTTCATCTTAATGGAAATCCAAATTTGGATTCAGAAAAATGATCATAAATCAACCAACACAAAAGAGACACCAAATACTGAGTTGGAGAAGTCTAGATAAACTGAAAAAAATGCCAGAAGTATTCGAACATAAACTACCTCCGCGGACTGCAAGTCACCATGAGCCTTCTTTGGTTCTTCCTCCTCCTCCTCCTCCTCCTCTTCTTCCTCTTCTTCTTCCTCCATCTCCTCCTCCTCCTCCTCTTCCTCTTCTTCTTCCTCCATCTCCTCCTCCTCTTCTACCTGCTGTTGGTTTATTTCGTTACCGACCCATTCACTCTCAGCTACACCTAACCTCTGTTGCTCCTCCCTTATCTTCGAAACTAAAACTGCTTCCTCAGCCCTTCTCATCAATGTCTCAGACCACCTTTCCCCTGGCCTAGCCATGCCCCTAGCACTCTGATCTTGGAACTTCCCCACAAACTCATGATGCAAATACGGTTCCCTCTCCCTCATAGCATCCTCCGAGAAGTACTTCCCATCGAGTATCAGCTTATTCAAATAAGCCAATCTTCGATTCTTCACTGTCACTGACCTTGTTCGCAAATCCTCTGAAGTTGGTACCAACTTGCTCCTGAGATTCTTTAGATACCAATTCACTTCATAGTCATCATTCAGTACATCAAATTCCTGAAGCTCATCCAAAGTCAAATGCGCTCCATAACGTTCTATATATCACCCAAAACGACATAAATTAGATAAACCAAAGTTCCGCAAGAGGAAACAATTGTAACAAAGGGAGGAAATCCATGAAGAAATTATAATAATTACAAAAATAATACAGAAAATCTAGCCAATAGAAGATGCATGTACTGGAAAGATTAAAATTTTCATTAAGCAAAGTAGACAAAAAAAAAAGGAAGAAGCGAAGTTAACATCTGCTCGACATAACCATAGAAGTTATGGAACTGTGCAAAATCCTTACGAGGTCTGGGAACCAAAAGAAATAAAATTGTCTTTATTTCAGGCAAATTAAAAGAAGCAAGAAGAGGGGTGATCAAACAAACAGTACCTAAAAAAACGGCGGGGTCGCGAGAAAGGAGTTGGAAGAGAAGAGAGTTGCGTTGGGAAGGAGAAGAGGCGTCGGGTTGAAGAGAGCGAGGAAAGTAGAGATCCTCCATCGTCGATAGCCTCTTGGCTATGCTCTCCATGCCTTCTTTGTTCACTCTTTCCTCCATTTCTTTTCTTCTTTTTCTAATTTCTTTTCTGCATTCTATTTAGGGTCTGAAGTTGAGTCGGTCGGTGAATCGGTGGTGGGATCTGCTTTTGAGCAAAAATTTTATTTTAAAAATTATATTAAAAATTAAACGATAAAAAAAGAGATTTAAAATTTTAAAAAAATTATAATTAAAATATAATTAAAAATATCTTTAATTTTTAAATTTTAATTAAAAATTATTAAATAAAAAATTAATTTATTAATTTGAAAAATTAACTAATTAATTAATAAATTTATCAATATTTAACTACAAAAGTTACTAAAATAAATTGAACTAAAAAGTTAAAAATCAAATTTAAAAATTAAAATTTCATAGTTAAATCAACCAAATTGTTTAAATTTTTAAAAAGAAAGAAAATAAATATAATAAAATTTAAGGCTATTAAATGAATATAAATTTAATTTATCTATTTTCACTGAAAATTAATCTTTATTTAAATCAAAGTTTATATTAACAATTAATATTGTATTTATTTAATAATTTAAATAATTATCTTCTTTGTAATTTTATTACACTCAATATTTTATAATAATCTTTAACATACATTTAAATATGAACAAAACTTAATATTTGAAAATGAAAATAATTTCAAAATAATATCCCGAATAAATTATTTTCTCATTCAAATTTGCAAGGTTTTATAAAACATTAAAAATGTTAAGAATAACAATATAATATACATATTGATTTAATGCCTTGTTTATAATTAAAATAATGTATAGTTAAAATTTAGATTTCCATCTAATCACCTGATACCTTATAATTTTATATCCTTTAAATAACCGTATTTATGAATATGAACAAAATTAGTAAGGCCACATATCGTCTGTATAACAAAATAATTAAAATTTATCATAAATTTATTTCCTATCCACCCATAAATATATACAATTGTCTTCACGACTCACCTATATAAAGCTCTCTCTCTCTTTGTGCTATTAAATTATTGCAAGTCAATTACTCGATCCCTCTTCACAATGCTGCAGCCTATGGAAATTAGTACTTCCATAACATACTGGGAAACGATTTAATGAGTGATGAAATATTATGTCTAGACAATAAAATTATAGGTCAGCTCAAGTATACAACTGATCCTTCATTATGACCTTTAACAGTCACCAGACAGTCACCAGGCATCCTTGTACTATACCTCCACCACTTTATCCTTCTTTTATCAAAAATACACTTACCAATTCCACCAGTAAATGTCACGAAAATTGGAAGCCATTGTCTTTGTTGGTATGTCAGAATAACATCAAGCTTTTATGTGGAAGCAAAACTGGGGGCCAAGCATTACTCACCAGCAGCAACCCTATTTGCCATGGTGCGGAGGCAACACCAATTTGGTAGCGTAACCCCTTTCTTAAATTTTTTAAGAGGGAGGCCCCGACATGTTCTGCAACTGTTCAACATGTTCAGTGATTACATCCGGGCAAGATTGTGCTTGAAGGAGTTCCAACCTTGTGGAATGAGGACTAAACTGTAATATATAGTCTTCATCTGAAAATTTTGCACAAAGAATCATTTTAATTAATCTTTCAAGAAAAACTAAAACTAGATCTCACATGAAAGCGTGAAAAAGCCTTTCTATATTCTGTTCTCGGATGATGCTGCTGCAACAATAAAATGAAAGAGGACAAGAGCAGAAAGCTACAAACTCACTCTCTTTGACTGTTCCATAAAGCCAGCATAAAACCTCATCAGCAAATGCTAGGCAAACACCTCCCTGCAACCAATTTATGTAGTACATTATTAAACGGTAAAACTAATGAATGTTTCACCAATAAAACTTGAACATATTTGCGTGATCCTAATTGAATCCTGTTGTAGTATCCATTAATGTCTCGATGATACACAGCTCGCATAACACGTCCTCCCTATATGACTTGGCTTTGAGTCCCCAAAATAACCAGAAATGAAAACATGGGGATAGAACCAAAAATTGGACTGGAGGAATAATAGCTGTCTGCTATCACAGTGTTGCAATAATTACAAACACCAAAAACATTTTGTACTTGCAACCTACAGACAGGCTTTCCTCTAACCTACAAAATTTAATTACAAAATTGGCCAAAAGCCCAGTAACTTTCAAATGACAGGTATTTTAGCGTTCAAGGGAATGTCACCAGTTTCCCCTGACTGATAAGACCGACAGGACTGACCAACCCAGGTTAAAGACTAAACACAGGATGATCCATAAACCTTCAGTTTGGAACACTGTCAACACTTTGTTTCCATTGGAACTGGGGTGGGGATCTGACACTAGGAGTTGCTATTCCCGCAGCATACATACTAGTCACTAAGACAATAGTCCAGAATAATACAAAGTGAATTAATAGTTAAAGTAATATTTGGAGGTGGCAAAAAAATCGAAATTAGGACACATATCAAGATTACAATCATAACCTGCCAATAATTCTTCATTTTTATTCGTTGTGTTATGTCCTTAGGAGTTAGCCTCTCTGTGCGGACAAGTCGTCCTGAGTCATCCCTGTAAAATAAGGAAGACGAGATGGATAACTTCACAAGCAAAAAACTATTCTCATGCATGTAAAACTTGTCTTACAAGTTTTAACTTCCTTTCAGGTCCCGGGGGGTCAAGTTGCATAGGAACAAAGGGAGGTTTGTTTATTGTCCAAGATTATTTCCATCAATACAAGATTCCTTTCTGATGCATGCCGTTTGTAATAATAATATGATTCTTGGACATTAAGCATTTCCAAGCAGAAAGCAGAAAGGTTCAGTCAGGTAGCAATAGAAATTACCTATATCCAAAAACGATGTAACGCACACCTGCTAAGAATGATTGTATCTGCAAAATATCAAGCATCTAAGTAAACTCGTTTCTGCAAAATGCATATCTACCGTACTTATGGTACAAGCATATGCATACACCGCGTATACATGCATCTTGCACATCTTGTGCCATTAACTAATGTCAAATTATATTTACCAAAAGAATCCAGGCATTTATAAAACTTCAAATGAACATGTGATGCCTTTGAAAAGCAGGGGAGATGGGTATTGGAATTCTTTATTTTAATATGTCGGAATTAGGATGTCTGATAGTTGCCCTTCAGTATTCAGTCACAGTCCGTCTTAATTGAAACATTAAAGCAAAACTCATTGAGATACTTTTCCACATCTGCTTATAGGGAAAAGTCAACAAACAAGGTTATATAGACCCTTATCATTTAAAACCTCTGCCTCGTCGTGTGTATGTTGACAGGTGAGTTACTAGGCATGTTTCTTCATTTTAATGACTAAGATATTACAACAATATTGTGATGGTTCTGACAGACATAGATAATTCATCTTTAGTGAAAAGTAATGGCAATGCCTATGATTGTTTTTAGATTTTCTATTACAAAGCCTCTTTGTTTTTAGTTTCTTTTGGGTCTTCCAATCACCAAGTGTGTAAGCAAGTTGTTAATCATAATTAGACTTTAGAGAAGGTAACAACTAGAAGTAATGTAGGACAGGTAGAGGACAGATGTAGAAAAAACGATATGCAAAAGGTAAAATTTAAACAAAATATAATTGATCTGAAGGTCTCATTATTATATAAAGGTTTATTAACTTCCTACTAGCAACTCCTAAAAGTCGCATCTAAGGTTTATTAAGAACTAGGCATCACAACTCTCTAGGTATCGATCTTAGAATTAAAGAATCACTTCTAGAAGAGACGGCATCACACACTCAACCTGAAATTCCTAACGTGAAAAAATTATCTATTCTTCATAGTTGGAACATTCAATCCTATATATAGATTTTGTTCTCTTAATCCTATGATTCTTAACTTAAAATACTGAAATAGAACTCAAATCCTACTTAATAAGGATTCTTATTATTCCCTAATAGATTTAAATCCTAAACCAACAAAAACAAACCAAAATAAAAATACTTCAAGTCCTTTTCCAATTATGGAAAATTAATGACTCAGAAAATAACTAAACTAATTTTATTTTGCATCAAGATGTCTTTAAAAACAAAGGTTAATTGCATCAACTAGATAATGCAGTGAGGAGAAAAAAAACGAAAATTGTTGATATAAATCTGAATCTAAATAAGGTGTAACGCAATTATCAGGAAAAAGTAATATTGGCAGCAAATTTACCCAAACTTTGAGCAGTTTTACTCTCTCAAATGTTTTCTCAGTATGATAATCGAGCTGCACATAATATAGAGAAGCTTTTGAGTGGTTTGGATAGTAATATCTAAAAGCTGGAGGATGAAAAAAGATTACATGTAATACGTGAACAATTATCAGTTGATAAAAACCTCACGATTTGTCTTCAACTCCACATAAAATCTCCTTCCATCATCATTTGAGTCACAGCAATCCATTTCAGCACCCATCAGAATACGATGAGCTCCTAATTTGGTTTTAATCACAGTACAGTATTCAACATTGGCATCAACATGATGTATACCTTCTCCATCAGTTCCTGAATCCTCAGTGGCTAGGCTCTCGAAACAATATCCCCAATAACATCTAAAAGAGAAAAAGTGACACGGATAGAACTCAATCATGATGAAAAACAAGGGACTATAAGATAGAGAAACTCTTCTAAAAAGAAATTTTCATGCATTATAAAATGCTTGCATATTTGTAATCTAGCTTCTTCACTGAAGATGACTATATATACTAAATTGTAACTCTTTTTGCAGCTGACATGATAACTTTCATCTTTCATCAAACTTGTGCTCTGCTGTCATTAACTTTGATCGTACTCTTCCACTTTTTTAGCTCATATTATTATGTCCAACATATATTTGTAATTATGTCTACAATTTTAATAGTTTGGTTCTGTGATTCTTTTCTTATTCATCTAACTTTGCTCTTTCTTCATCAGGGTTATGTCTATGAACCAATGAAAGGGCTGCAGTTAGTGGTTCATATTAACAATGGTGGTAGTTACCTAGGAAAGAAGAAAAATGATTTTTGCGTTCAATTAGCAAGCTTAAGCAAAGTATACATAAGCTTTAGACAGGAGATATTTTCTGATTAAAAACTTCACCTTTACAATTTTTGGGGAAAAGATTTAATAATGGAAGTAACAAAAAAGAAATAGAACAACTAAAAGAAGATTAACTGAACTCAAAATGGATGAGATAAAACAACAAATAATTAAAGCAAGTATACTATTTGATAAAACTAAAAAAAAAAAATCAATGCATAAGCTATGATTTGCAAGAACTCATTTCATTTCACAAAAAATTAAAAAAAAAGGAACTAGAAGAGTAAAGAGCTTGCAATTAGGTTTAGGGTAAAGCATAAGACATCTCTACTTATTCAAACACGAGTATAGTACCTTCGACGGTCCAATTCACTTTGTGGTTTTTCTGGTAGCTTGTGCACATCAAGATACACAACTCCATTCCTTTTGTGCACACCCATTTCCCAGGCCTCATCTCGAATATAAGCAGTTTGCAATATCTGCATGATGCAACAAGCCATGGGAACTGTCAATATCTATGTTTTATTCTTTACATTAATCCATGAAAGAACTGTGAATAAAAACTGAAGAAGTACAATGCAAGCTTAAATATGACAAAATTCATATATACATCCACAAAAATCATTTGCAGTGAAAATTGTATCATATTTATATCATATAGTAGGCTTATAAAGTCCCTTTCTCATTTCCAATAAAATATTTCAGTATCATCAGTAACAGGTAATCAAGTGTCCTTAAGAATTAATAGATGGTTGGAATAGCTCAACATGTTGGCAGACTCAACATTGACAACAATTATTGCTCATGGATATCTTGGTAAAGAATACCAAGGATCAGAAAATCACCTTATTAAGGTTGTTGCGGTAAGTCTGGCAATATCAAAGAAGAAAGAAGAAATGCTTAGTGGCTAAGCCCCATTAAGGCATTAAGCAAAAAATAAGAAAAGGTATCTAACAATTCTCACCACAAAATGCATGTTTTGGAGTGGGATCTTTTTGTCCCTTATGCAAGACAAAAGGTCGCCAAAACCCTGAGAACCCAAATCTGGTGCAGAATTGATCAAGAAAGATAAAAGTTGCAAGCTATTGCCCAAGCATAGAGTTTGAACAAATGGATGTTTAAATTGCAAGGAATTCTACTTCATTTGGATCTCGTCACAACACTTGATAGCAATCCAAACTGTAATTGCAATACAGCATACACACCTTTTTTCTCAATAAAAGTATCAAAACCTTCATTCAGATCAGCTCCAATATCTTCAGAAATAAGACGTTTGAAAAGTCTCTATTAACAGGAAGAAGAGGGATAAAATAAGCTTATGATAATGAAACATCATTGGACATAATTGACTTGAAAGAAAAACAAAAGACATAATCCTGAAAAAGCCTACCAAGCTACGCTCATCAAAGTAAACATCTCCACCTTCTACGCGACTGTAGCAAGCAAGTTCAGATGGCTATAGGAGTAAACTCAACAAGTCAGTAGACAATTCAAAACAGCATAACTGTAGAAGGAAGAAATAGAGTACAACCAGCAGTCTTTCAACAAACAATTTCCCCTCTTATTACTCACCTTTCCTTTGACTAGTAGTAAAAATGCTGTGCACCATGAATATAAGGAATTCACTTTGACAACCAAAACTTTTGGCCATGTTAACCATCATACGGCAGGACACAGAAGTTAAGAAATAATGTTCACTCATACAATGCTATTGACCCATAAAACCACAGAAATCAAATAACAACAAAGGGAAATATAAAATTTAATTAAAAACCTACCTCCTGAAAATTCACAGGTTTTCTTGACAGAGTCTCTTCACTTTTCAAAAATTTCAGTTCGGATACAAATCTTTCATCGCGATGACCATTTGAAAACTTAGAATGGTAACCATAGCCCTGCCTTGGAGGATATGGTGGTCGAGGAAGGAGGCCTCTATCATGATGCCGACGACCACGTCCTGAGTTCCCTCCAGGCTGGTTATTAGTATTGTGCAAGACGGGCAACACTGTGAGCCATTGTTTGAGTAAAGAAATTGTTATAAATACCATATGAGAGAGAGATCACAGTCCCAGCAGCAAGAGAATAAGGGTACTGAATTATTCAATGTGTCTCGAAGAACTTTGAAGCAAATTTGGACACTAGTACACTTCTCATGATGCTCTGCATCACACAGCGAATAGGTTCTTACATGCACTTATAAAAAAAATGTTATGTAACCACATAAGACCTCACTTCAGTCACAATTTTATTATCAGCCCATGATCATTTATAGTTTGTACTACCTTGTTGCTAATTGCTACTGTTCTTGAGGCGCAATGCTATAAGTATATCATGAAACTTACTGAAGTTAGCAGAATGTTATCTTTCAAATCCCATTAATTGTATTTTCCATATTTCGAGTAAATTTCTTCAGCTAGCTAAGAAGGCAATGAGAATAGGACTTGAGGCAGCCCATCTTAACCGTGGCGTATTTACTAAATACGTAATTTAGCATTTAATCATGCAAGTAAAACAGTAAATTATCCAAAATTGTTGAACCTAAAGTAATCTTTTAATAATGAGATACATCATGGCTGGTATGGTATATCAAGAAGTTGAAGAACATACTCTATTTTGTCCAATTAAGCAAACCAATCAGCAATCAAAAATAATCATAGCAATCCGTTGAACGCATCATCAACTCAGGCAATAAATGGAAAACTTCCTCATAGCTAAATCAGCCAATGGAGCAAAAATTAACGCACCAGAAGAGAAGTATCATAAACAGCAGAAGCAAACGTTTAACAAATCTATTCTACAGAAACTTCACTAAAGAGATTCAAAATGGTGATGTCTTGCCTTAGTAATATCCAGTAGAAATTCAAAGTTCAAAAATAAAACAATAGTAAAAGAGAGAAATGAAAAATTACCAGGAATAGGGTAAGGGCTAATGGGGAGGGTTTTGACGTAATCTTCATTATCAGACCCAAAAAGATCAGCGTCTTCATAACCATCCCTATCCCTGTTGTTACTATTATAATAGTCATCTTCTCCTCCACCATGATCATCACCCTCAACTTTCTCTTCCCCACCGCTGCTGGCGCTCCCACTGCCACCGCTGCTGCTCTCTCCCGCATCGGAAGAAGAAGAAGCCGCCGCGGAAGAAGCAGACGAGCCTGAAGAAGAAGATGACGACGCAGGGGATGAGGAACCTGATCGGTGAGCTCCGTTGCTCTGCTTGTCCTGCTCATCCTCATAATCTTCATCCCCCATCAAGTCCAAGTCCTGGTCGGGAAAATCCATAGCCTTTATTATTCTCCTTTCAAGTGTATGAGGTTTGTCGATGGCTATTGCCCGATCCCTCTGATTCTTAGACAGACACAGATTTCTTACTCTGGAACACAGGTGAAATTTCTGGTTTGGTGAATTTGGTATTTAGTACTAATCAAAGTGGCGTTTTTGTCAGATTTCTTGGGCCGTCTTCCTTTGCACCCTACTCACTCAACTTTGCGGCGTCGTTTCCAGTTTACAAAACCACCGTTCATCTTTTCTCGGCTAAAAGCCCAAATTGACCTAACGTTTTTTAATTTGATATAAACTTAAACTTGAACTAAAAAATTTAAGTAATGTTTGGTTTCACTTTGTTTTTTTTTTTTTGTTTTTTTTTGGTTTTTATTTTTTTGTTTTTTTGTTTATTTTTTTATAAAACAAAAACCTGTTTGGTTAAGATTTGCAATATAAAAACTGAAAACAAAAACCTGTCTGGTTGAGATTTCTAATAAAAAACTGAAAACAAAAATATGTTTGGTTTTTATATTATTATTATTATTATTATTATTGA
This sequence comes from Erythroxylum guanchezii, assembly GCA_025629825.1. Lineage (NCBI taxonomy): Eukaryota > Viridiplantae > Streptophyta > Magnoliopsida > Malpighiales > Erythroxylaceae > Erythroxylum > Erythroxylum guanchezii. Next base: position 85,056 of record JAOTAX010000109.1, on the reverse strand, counting down.
TTTATTTATTATTAGTATTATTATTATTATTAATTTTATTAATTTATTTATTTATTTATTATTATTATTATTTATTGTTAATAATAATATTATTAATTATTTTTATTTTTATTTTTATTAATTATTGTTATAAATTTTCTACTTACTATTTTTAATATTATTAATTTTATTA
>JAOTAX010000109.1:67097-84784 GCA_025629825.1 Erythroxylum guanchezii | reverse complement strand
CATCAATTTCGGATAATAATTTCAACACTTACACAACAATTACGCCCAAAATATATGCAATTTATATGACTTAACAACAACTGAGTAAACCAAACACGTTTTACTTACCTATTTTTCTTTTTACAAAAACGACAACAAAAAACGGAAGAAAAAAACAGAAACAAGCAGCCCCGTTTCTTATTATCTAATTTTACTTCTTTTGGTAACTTTTCTTTAGTTTGGTTGTTATGTGTTGCGTTTTTCATGCTTGTCTCCACTTAATTAATTTTTGTGATTGGATTGATTTTTCTTTTATTCAAATGAAAGAGTTATTACTCAAGAGAAGCCTCTGGCAGGCTTACTATTTTTGCTTCCTGATATGACTAATTTTGACCATGAAGATGCCGTGAATACTGAGTTTGATAATCATTACAAGGAGATGGTGAAGACTTTATTAGTAGAACTTGAAAGATCACTTATAAATACCAAAATATGTATGAGTGACATTGGTTTTAAATTTATTTTCAATCTAAGGGCTCGTTTAGTTGAGCTTTTATCAGTAGAGCTTTTGTTAGTAAAGTTTTTTTTAGAAGAGTTTTTTTAAAAAGCTAGTTGACTGTTTGGTTGTTAATTAAAAAAACAGCTTTTTAAAAAGAGCTTCATATAGTAAACTGTTTGGCAACATAAAAATAAAAAGCACTTTTATTAATTTTAACTATATTTTATTTTATAATAAAATTATTTATGCTAAATAATATTTAAAGTATATTAAACAATATGCAAAATACAATATATTATATATAAGAGTGTCACGGGAGTAACAAAACTACTCCAATTTAATCATCAAACTCAAACGAAATCAAAGAAATAGAAACTCTGTCATGACTATGCATAAACAAAAAGACAAAACAAAAAAATTCAAACCTTTTAACTCTTCTTATAGCCCCAGAACTAATCTCAAGATTCGAGCTTTTCCCCATCCGCTTCTTCAAAAACTCATCGCCCCATTTCAACCTATCAACAGTCACATCTCCGCACCACAAAATACCCTTAATCAACTGCCCTAAACCAGCAGCAATCATCCTCGCAACAGAACTACTATATAGAACTACAATGTCATGCATACTTTAGCTGTTTATCCATATTTTTATTATTGAAATTATGCAAGGATATCCTGGTTCGTAATTCTATTATGACATAGAATAAAATATTAGGAAAAAGTCCCACTCATTCATTGCCTGGAACTTAAACATTGATAAAGGCTAAACAAGAACTTGACCACTGCAGAAACTAAGACCGACCAAATGTAGTTGATTCTTTCTTTTACAATTCCTCTTGAAGCAAACTAGAAAAGCCCTAGTTTCAAGGAAGAGATCAATAATTAGCTTCGCTATCACGGTTACCAATTGATGTTTATGGGAATTCATTAGTTGAATCTAACTGAAAGAAAATGGAAATATGCCGATATCGAAACAAGGAGATGGAGAAGAGACTGACAGAGACGAATATTCAAAGTCTACAAAGTTGGAATGGTTCAAACCAGAAACAAAGATAGACCCAACTCTTGAGTCTTGACCAATCTAAAAACTCGTAAGTAGACATAAGGGAATGCAAGCAACAATTTCAACGCCATCAAAAGCATCGAAAACAAACGAAAGAAGGTAGAAGGCAACGAACAATTTAGACCAACTGAAAGTTAGAAAACTACAAAACCCAGAAAATTGAAACATGATTGTAGATCATCAACGAACAACACAACGTCTCTCATTTCTTCAGCACTCGTGTTTTAAATACAAACAGCCTCTTATTTATTCTCCCTCTTCCTTCTCCAATTCGCTTGCCAACTATTATTTATTTCTGTCCTCTGTAACTCTATTTCTGTGTCTAGACTCCCTCGACTTTAAAGAAAAGGAAGTGGACATAAATTTCCTAAACAACATCGGCGGCGGCGGCAACCAAGTCTTTGGTGTCTAAAGAAAGATACAACGAAGCCGAAGACTGAGAAGAAGTACAGATGGATTCTGGATTGGAGCTGATGACTTCCAGGTAGAGAGAAGACGACATAGTTTTCCAGACGAGAGAGTTGGCTTTACGTAAGTGACGCACTTTCAGCTTCCCGAAAAAGCTAAATTTGGGCTTTTTTGAAAAGTTTCAAATTTTATCTTTTGAAAAAACTATATTTGAGCTTTTAAAAAAGCTATTTCTACTTTAAAAGTGCTTTTGAAGTTTACAGCCAACCACTTACTTTTTCCTAAAAACAGCTTTTGCGGTAGAAAAAAGTACTTTTGGAGCTTCCAAAAGCTGAACCAAACAAGTACTAATACTGATATCACGTGCAAACTTTACTTCCTTTTTATTAAGCATTGCTCATAGCTTTTGATTGCAATATGTGTTGCATGTCGATCATTGATTTTTTACAAGTCGATTATTCATTTACAATGATCATCATCTTCATCATCATCATCATATTCAATTTGAAATTTTGCAGTGAAGCGAGGTCTGGGGAGGTCTGATAGTACGCAGCCTTACCCTTATATAGTAGAGAAACTATTTCCGGTAGACCCACATGCAGATGTGACATGCAAAATAATGATGCAGGACACAGAAAAAAGAAGTGAAAATAGTAATACGACAAAAACTAAATACTAGATATACAATAAAAAACAAACTACGGTAAAAGTTCCTGCTGATGCAAGGCACTCGAATTTCATGACAAAACATAAATTGACTTTTCTTCCCAAGTTTAATAGAAATTGTCTCTTCTAAATTGTTTTAAGAACAAATACTTTTCAAACAAAAGCGTGATTAAATTGATTATTCTTGTTTAAATCAAGGTGTTGGTAACAATTGCACCTATCACCTAAATTTTTCTCATTGATGCACTGTCAACCTTTTTACTATGATTTTTGCAAGCTAATGAGGAGGATGTGTTGTGTCTAGTTTAGCTTTTTACTATTTTTGTGTGTGAGAAGTGGTACTCTTGGGTTTTGCATGTTGTAAGCCTTTACTTCACCAAATGACTAATAAACTTCTGAGTTGCTGATGATCCGCAATATGCTAGCATTTAAAGATGTTTGTTTTGGATTATTAGTAGACTAATAGACTCCGAACTACAATGCATTACTAAGTATTTCTACATTTTTACAATATGAAGTTTTGAATTCTTCAAGTGTAAATTTAGTTTTATATAGTAAATTTGACCACACATGAAAACTCAGTTCAATTATGATGAATAGTCTTGCCTGTTAGGAACACCTTAGAAGTTCATTGGATTGGAAACATTTTTAAGGCGTAACGGGTCATGAGAAATGCCAAGGAGGAATGACTTGGTAGTTAATCCTCTCATGACTGCATTGCTTTTGAATGGTAATGCTACAATGTTACATATTTCTTTGGGTAGAGAGATTTGTTCAAAGTCTGGGTATATAGGGGATAAAAGAGCTACAACATACATTTCTTTCCTCGGATCTTGAGTGTTCTAACACGGACTTTCCCATTCTTCTTTCTGCCTCTATTGGTGGCAAATTTAAGAACTGATGTTAATGGTTAGATGCATATGCATCTATTATTCCAAAGACATTGTCTGTAACTATCTCTGTGTAATAAACATAGCATGGCATGCATCTCATACAAACAACATTTACGTGAGACAAGATACATGCATATTAAACATGCATTTAATAACTAAAGTACAATCGAAATAAAATACCTCCAACAATTGCTCCATCGGTGATCCTCTTGCTCTCTGTGTTTGAATCTTCTAGACTCTCCTTATGCACGATACGATGGCGTGTTCTTGTGCTTAGTGAGGATAGGGACCCAAGTAACTTTTTAAAATGTTTTTATCACCTCTGCCCATCACAAAGGAGGTAAGTAGGTAAAGCATGGGCGTTTATGTGTGCGTGTGTAAGGGTTAATGCATTAAATGGACCACACTATCAACAGTAGGAAGGTTAGGTAGATTTTAAAAAAATAATCTTACACTCTAGGCATAAAGATAGAAGAAAATAACTATATCTGAAATATTTGTTTCTTTTCACCCACCAAACTCAATCATATTACAATTACACTCATCCCAAAAATAAACTCAATCATAGTATTACAATTTCAAATGAGAGTTTCGTGGTAGAATCAATAACACCCTAGAATTTATCTGATGATGCAAAGCACACTAAACTTTAATATTGCAAACTTTGCTTTGCTCCCACCAAATAAGAAGTATCCAAACCGCAAATACAACATGGAAGGCCATTAGAAGCCAAACTATGTGCACATGTCATACAAGTTAATACCAAAAGTAACATATTGATTGCTCACTCCATCTCCCTTCTTGACATGGTATACCTTTTTTCCTCAAGAATGTTATCATGCCAACCACAATTGCTCCGATGGCAACGAATGCCACTTGTAAAGTAAGATGCAAAAAATATGAACATGTCAAATTATTTATTTGGTTAAAAACAGAGTGGAGTGATGTGTGCATGGTAAAGAAAGTAGGTGCTAATTGTTGAAATGTAAAGAGAAAAGCACAAAATGAACAAAACTCCAACCCAATTACAAAATAAACTTGCAATTCTCCTGTCATATTTTCACAACCAAACAGAGAACAAAAGGGATTATAATCTGGTGCTAACCCTTGAAATTAAATCTCATCATCATAATCAGATCTTCTTCAGAGAGATGATCATGCTAAGGAAAAATGTTGGAAAGAATGATTTAAAGTTAGTTAGGATTTTTTTAGTTGTCGAATAAATTTCAAAATATGTTCCTCTATTTTCAATTTGTTAGTTTAAATTATATATATTATTTTTCTGCACCTTTTCAGATGATTTGTTATGGTGTAAAGCCTATTTATAGGCTAGTTATTTTTTGTCTTGAAGTATGTCAATAAAACAAGCAAATTTAGTCTATTGCTTTTCTAATCTATTTTTATTTCTTTTATAGTCTATTTCTTTACTATTTTTCTATATTTTTTTACTGTTCCAAACTTCCATCATGGTATCAGAGCTTTAGATCCTTGAGGGACTGTGAGATTGAGTGAGAAAATACAAAAATAAAGTTCCCATGGCTGCCAACAATTCAACAATAATCTCTCCCTAAGTTTCAATGGTGAAAATTATCTAGTATGAGCTTTTAAGATGAAAGCTCATTTAAAAGGTCTTAGCTTGTGGCATTGGGTAGAAAATGAAAGGGAATTACTACCTCTAGGAAATAATCCAACACTCAATTAGATAAGGGCTCATGAAGAAGAAGAAGCAAAATCTCCAAAAGCTTTATCTATAATTCATTTTGCTGTCTCAAAAGTAATTTTTATAAGAATAATAACTTGTAAAACAGTTAAGGAAGCTTGGGATATGTTGAAAGAATTATATCAAGGCAATGAAAGAACAAGAAGGATGCAAATCTTAAATCTCAAATGAGATTTTGGAACTTTGCGCATGAAAGAAAAGGAGACTATATAAGATGTGCTTCACAAATAAGAAATCTGGAGAGATGTGCTCCATGGAGTTTGAATTTTCTGCAACTTTGAATCAAGGGAGAATGCTGGAAAGAATGATTGAAAGTTAGTTAGGATTTTTTAGTTGTTGAATAAATTTCAAAATCTGTTCCTCTATTTTTAATTTGTTAGTTTAAATTTATCTATTATTTTTCTGCACCTTTTCAGATGATTTGTTGTGGTGTAAAGCCTATTTATAGGCTAGTTATTTTTCGTCTTGAAGTATGTCAATAAAACAAGCAAATTTAGTTTATTGCTTTTCTAGTCTATTTCTATTTCTTTTCTAGTCTATTTCTTTACTGTTTTTCTATATTTTTTACCGATCCAAAATTCTATCATGGTATCAGAGCCTTAGATCCTTCAGGGACTGTGAGGTTAAGTGAGAAAATGCAAAAATAAAGTTCCTATGGCTGCCAGCAATTCAACAATTTTCTCTCCCCCAAGTTTCAATGGTGACAATTATCTAGTATGGGTTGTTAAGATGAAAACTCATTTAAAAGGTCTTAGCTTGTGGTAGTGAGTAGAAAATAAAAGGAAATTACCACCTTTAAGAAATAATCCAACACTCAATCAGATAAGGGCTCATGAAGAAGAAGAAGCAAAAGCTCCAAAAGCTTTATCTATAATTCATTCTACTGTCTTAGAAGTAATTTTCACAAAAATAATGACTTGTGAAACAGCTAAGGAAGCTTCGGATATGCTGAAAGAATTATATTAAGGCAATGAAAGAATAAGAAGGATGTAAATCTTAAATCTCAAAAGAGATTTTGGGACTTTGAGCATGAAAGAAAAGGAGATTATACAAGAATATTCTGATCGGCTGATAAATGTGGTGAACAAAATTCGATTGTTGGGAGAAGATTTACCTGATAACAATATTGTAGAGAAAATGCTTATAAGTTTGCCTAAAAGATTTGAGTCTTAAATTTCATCTCTTGAAGATTCAAGAGATATCAGTCAAATAACTTTACCAGAATTAATTAACGCTTTGCAGGCTCAGGAGCAAAGAAGTGCTATAAGAAAAGAGGGAATTGAACAGATAGTTGAAGGAACTTATTTAGCTAAAGTTGCAGAGGGAAAAGGAAAAATTCATCAATGTAACCATTGTAAGAAGCCTGGTCATGAAGAAGAATATTGTTGACACAAAGGAAAGCCTCAATGCTATAACTGCAAAAGATTTGGCCATCTGCAAAAGAATCGCAGATTTAAAAAAGAAGAACATGCAAATTTGGTTGAAGTGATTGAAGAAGAAACTTTTTTTTGAATTAGTTGAGAGAAGTGCTCAACAATGAAAAGATGTTGAGAAGTGCATCAGACAGTGAAAAGATGTGCCTCACAAATAAGAAATCTGGAGAGATGTGCTTCATGGAGTTTGAATTTTCTGCAACTTTGAATCAAGGGAGAATGTTGGAAAGAATGATTGAAAGTTAGTTAGGATTTTTTAGTTGTTGAATAAATTTCAAAATCTGTTCCTCTATTTTTAATTTGTTAGTTTAAATTATATCTATTATTTTTCTGCACCTTTTCAGATGATTTGTTATGGTGTAAAGCCTATTTATAGGCTAGTTATTTTTCATCTTGAAGTATGTCAATAAAACAAGCAAGTTTAGTTTATTGCTTTTCTAGTCTATTTCTATTTCTTTTCTAGTCTATTTCTTTACTATTTCTTTATATTTTTTTATTGTTCTAAAATTCCATCATGGTATCAGAGCTTTAGATCCTTGAGGGACTGTGAGATTGAGTGAGAAAATACAAAAATAAAGTTCCCATGGCTGTCAGCAATTCAACAATAATCTCTCCCCCAAGTTTCAATGGTGAAAATTATCTAGTACGAGCTTTTAAGATGAAAGCTCATTTAAAAGGTCTTAGCTTGTGGCAGTGGGTAGAAAATGAAAGGGAATTACCACCTCTAGGAAATAATCCAACACTCAATCAGATAAGGGCTCATGAAGAAGAAGAAACAAAATCTCCAAAAGCTTTATCTATAATTCATTCTGCTGTCTCAGAAGTAATTTTTATAAGAATGATGACTTGTAAAACAGCTAAGGAAGCTTGTGATATGTTGAAAGAATTATATCAAGGTAATGAAAGAATAAGAAGGATGCAAATCTTAAATCTCAAATGAGATTTTGGGACTTTGCACATGAAAGAAAAGGAGACTATATAAGAATATTCCGATCGGCTGATAAATGTGGTGAACAAAATTCAACTGTTGGGAGAAGATTTACCTGATAGCAATATTGTAGAGAAAATGCTTCTAAGTTTGCTTGAAAGATTTGAGTCTAAAATTTCGTCTCTTGAAGATTCAAGAGATATCAGTCAAATAACTTTATCATAATTGATTAATACTTTGCAGGCTTAGGAGCAAAGAAGAGCTATGAGAAAAGAAGGAATTAAACAGATAGTTGAAGGAGCTTATTTAGCTAAAGTTGCAAAGGGAAAAGAAAAAATTCCTTAGTGTAACCATTGTAAGAAGCCTGGTCATGAAGGGGAATATTGTTGGCACAAAGGAAAGCCTCAATGCTATAACTATAAAAAATTTAGTCATCTGCAAAAGAATTGCAGATTTAAAAAAGGAGAACATGCAAATTTGGTTGAAGTGGCTTAAAAAGAAACTTTTTTTTTGAATTAGTTGAGAGAAGGGCTCAACAATGAAAAAATGATGAGAAGTGCATCAGACAGTGAAAAGATGTGCTTCACAAATAAGAAATTTGGAGAGATGTGCTCATGGACTTTGAATTTTCTACAATTTTAAATTAAGGGAGAATATTGGAAAGAATGATTGAAAGTTAGTTAGGATGTTTTAGTTGTTGAATAAATTTCAAAATATGTTCCTCTATTTTTAATTTGTTAGTTTAAATTATATCTATTATTTTTCTGCACCTTTTCAGATGATTTGTTGTGGTGTAAAGACTATTTATAGGCTAGTTATTTTTCGTCCTGAAGTATGTAATAAAACAAGCAAATTTATTCTATTGCTTTTCTATTCTATTTCTATTTCTTTCTAGTCTATTTCTTTACTATTTTTCTATATTTTTTGTTGTTCCAAACTTCTATCAAAAAATAACCTTGATTTTTCCCATACAATGATTATCAGAATTTAGAAGCACCAAGTTTATCCCTGTAAAGTGCCAAATAATATGCAATCCAAAATTTGTGCTGTAGTAGGAAAGAAAACAGGTATGAGCTACAAATATGAAATGCCTCAGTATATTCACAGCTATTGCAGTTATAATTTGTTCTGAAAAAGGACTTGTTAATGTCCTTGTGAGGCTATTGCCGTTATAATTTGTTATCCAAAAGCGCTTGTTAACGTCCAAATGACGAACAAAAAAAAGGTTTATAACATTCTATTTCAGTGATGAACCTTTCCTAAGTCTTGGGTTGAAATAATTGATACAACTCGCTTATTCTCTGTGAAGACATTACAATACGTACTATCGGACACCAATAGGATTAACCTGCAAGTATGAATCAGTACACATAAGGGGACAACCAAATAACAAATTGAGCATATTAGAAACAATTAACCAATGTTAACGTTGCTTCAGTTGCAATTAGTCGGCATTACCGTATATAAGCTTCCAGGTATATGTATAAATTGGTCTATGATTGCTGAAACTGGAGAACGGTAACGATGGTAATCCTGCAACAGTTTAAAAAAAAATAATCAAAAAATCTGGATATTATGAAAATTTTAGTCTATCTGCAGCAAAACAAGTGGTGTGAAGAAAATTGAAGAAGAGAACACCCAACTTAGTCCCTAACTTACGAAAATTTGAGGATAAGGACTATATATCATTATAAATTTTGTTTCACTTAATTTGATAGTCCACCAACCGGAGATTTTCTGTTCTTTCTTTCTCACTTCACCACCGATGCAAAGCATGACCCAGCAATGTCCTTGCAGTATATGAATGAACTCGTAGGCCATTAAACTTCATCTCATGAAGTTATCATAGTTCTTTTGTCGTTAAACTCAAGTTCTAGATGGTTAATACTATAGCAGATAAACAGAACTTTACAATAGCTCTTCTTTCTCAGTCTATTAGGCAGCAAAGACTACTTGTAATCCACCTACCAAAGAGGGTTCAAGCATTTAATAGTACTCTTTACTTTGGTATTTCATAGCTAGTGGCAACAAGTTGGAGATAGGTTTGGAAAAGTAAAAGAGCAGACTGTTCCGCCCGGCATAACTTTATATTAAAGGCCTTGAGCCTAGTTATTATACAAAAGAAGCCCAGAGCAGCAAAATACGAAAAGAGATATTTAATAAATAAGGATTATTACGAGATTGATCTTACTTGAACATAAATAATATTTAATTAAAATTAATTTTAATGTTAATTAATTAAAATTTGAAACTTATTTTATATAAATTACTAAAATGTTCAAATTTTATAATAAATACGTCTTTTGCCTAACACTTTATAGATCTCTCTTAACACGTAACGTAAATACTGTTTTAGTTCGAATATGTGTGCAGTTACGCCCTTTAGGGAATGGTCGAGTTGGTGGAGTGAGGAGCATGTGACCCAGAGTTTCTGTGTTCGAACCCCTTACTTACGCTCTCTTGATCGATCCTGTCGTAAGGGGCTTGCCTAACGCGAAGTATCCGATTGGCGTGATTTGCAGGTTATTGCGTCAATGAGGAGATTTACCTAGTGTGCATCCAAATGATAGTAGTTGTGGGTTCCTCCGTTTTTTTTTTAAGTGGAGTTACTAAGTTGAAATAAGTTAATTTTAAAAACAATTAGAAGAAAATAGCAAGGAAAAAAATAAATTTAAAATAAAATATGAATTATAATTCATAATTTACTATGTTTGTGTATTATTAATTTAAAGTAATATTCTCAATTGAAAAATTAAATTAAAAAATTGTTCTTAATATGAGAAATGAGAAAATTACAATTAGAAAGGATAAAAATTTTAATCATGTTAGTCAAACCTTTTTAATAATTTTTAAGAAGTAGAATTACTTCACCAAATAATAATTTATTCTAAGACACCAAATAATAATTTATTCTAAGACAAACCTTTTGATTTTTAACATTTCAAAAGCTATTGATTGCATAAACCAATAATCTCGGAACACGACATTAATAATATTCTTAGAGCTATTTTTTAACTTTGACAAAAAATTACTACAATACTATAATAAAATACGAATATATTGTATAAAAACAATTGTTTAATTGACTTTCTTTTGAAAAAAGAAACTAAAAAACAAGTTTAAAAATTATAAATATGTAATGTTACAAAATAAGGCTATGTTTGGTTGAACGTAAGGTTTTTAACAAAATAGAATGGAATAAAATAAAATAGAATGGTTTATAATGAAATATAAATAGATGTAATATTAGAAAACTGCTATTTGAGAGGGATAGAAGAGTTCACAATATAATATAATGAAATGTTGTTCATCATTTTACATTCCATCCTCAGTTCCTTAAATCAGAGGTAACTTATATTTACTGTTTAGGATAAAATGAGATGTAATGTAAAAACCTCCCCTTTTATCATATTCTATTCTATTTCATTATATTAATAAACATTCAACCAAACATAGACTAGTATTGTCATAAAATATTTAAGTAAATAAGAGCATTATATGTTGATTTTTTAATTTTTATCAAAGAGAAGAAAGTTTAATGACAATTAATAAAAAAAGAATGAATTATGTTAAAAGATATATTACGTTTGATTCTATTGAAACAATCTCTTTAAAGATAAGACTAAGTACTAACTCCACACCTTAGCAGACTTTTAATGAATGTTGTCATTGTTATTGTGAATTATGTTAAAGATGTTATTTTCTTCAACAATACCCTTAACACTTAAATTAATTTTAAATATAAAAAAGCTTATTTGAAATTTTAAAATGATAAGAAATAACTAAGAGCATCAAAAATTAAGATAAAGTGAACTTAATAATTTTATTTTAGTAAACTAAAACAAAGAATTAAAGTAAAAATTAAGATAAGGTGAACTTAATAAATTTATTTTAGTACACTAAAACAAAGAATTAGACTAAAAATTAAATTATTTTTCTACTAAAAGAATTAATATCTAGTGCTTTGTTTTCAAATGGTTTGATTCAAGATGAACTGGTTAGGTAGCTTGTGCTGAAACAAGATCCTCTGTTCTATCTCCTCTGATCTTACTCCTGTGTCGGAAGAAATTTTTCACTGAGAGAGTGTGACACATAATAGAAATAGATGAATAGAAGAGAGGATCTCATCCCAGCTTGTGCTCACGCTCACCAAGCTGTATTGATGATTCATTGCCAAGTACAGCGAACTGGTGTAAGTCTTTGATTGGAAAGCTTTTCTGACTAGTCGTCGCTGTTGCCAAGAATAAGCCACATTTAACGAGATGACATGCTCGAAGAGTAACTTTTTTGCAGAAATAGCATCAAGATTCATGTCAAATCCACCCCTGACAAACATAATCAACAAGTGCTGACAAACTTAATCAATGCCGACCCATCTTCTAAATGTTTTGACATGCTCAAGTCTATATTTTTGCACCTCGGTTCTTGCCTCTGATGCTTTTAAACACTTGTATAAATGCTTGTGAAGCTTCAAAAACTCGGCTCTATACATCCCCTTGTCCGCGTACATACCTTGCTCTTTCATTTGATCAATGACTTCCATCACTCTCTCAAAGTAGCCTCCTCGAATAAAGCTCAGTAACAATAGCTCATATAGATCCCTGCTCATCTCTAAGTTTCTACTCTTCACATTCTCCTTCATGTCTCCCCACAAAATTGTAATCTCTCGATACTTTCCCATAGAAGAATAAGCGAATATTAGATATGCAAAAGTTTGCGTTGTGAATTGAATTTTCATCTTTTGCATTCTACGATATGTCCTTAATGCATCACTTAACATTTGGGCCTTGCAAAAGAAATAAATAGAAGAATTTAACTCATAAATCACAGGAGGAATAGGCATCTGCTCATCCATTTCTCTAAGTAAATGGTCAGTTAGATCTGATTTACTACTGGATGATAACAATGATTCTTCACCTGCAGCTTTAGAAAGACATATGGAGGCAACCACCTCATCAGAACCATTTGAAAACAAACCACTCTTCCTCATTTGTCTTAACAGCACCTCTGCTTCTTTCATCATCTCTTTACTGTAATAGGCTTTTAAGAGCGCCATATAGGTGTTTGAATCCAGGGATGCTTCAAATGTTTCCATGTCTTCCAAGATGTCATGTGCAGCTTCTAGCCAACCCACATGAATGCAAGCATCAATTACATCAGAACATAAACTGTATTCTCTCTGCTTATGGTAGTCTTTGCACATGACATGCAAAAGCTTTGAAAGCTCAATGATCTTTCCTTGCCGTCTAAGTCCATTGATCAGCTTTGCAAGGCCTTTGTTACTCACAAAAAGTTTCCCATTTTTGTGAAGAATCAGCTCTTGTTTATGATCCATCTTAAGAATAGAATCTTTCTGTAACAACTCAGGCATAATCTGTAACTTCATACCAAATCTAAGATTATGTGAACCAATGGGAACAAAGTAGGACTTTTGCAAATTCCCCACAGGATATTGATTGGATAAAGGGGCCTGGATTCTGTGTATGTCTAACACAAGCTCAGTAGCAGCATCAATGTCATCGAACTTAAAGTGCAACTTCAACAAATTATCATAGAAAGGATGATAATGACAAACAAATGCAGCAGACACTCGATCTATGTAATGTTTAAATTTTTTGAGCTCATCCCTTTGACCATTCATTTCATAGATCTGCGCAATGATATTTATTGTGTGTGTATCAGCTACAACACCAGTTTGTGACATCAATTCCACTACTTGTAGGCCTTTCAGACAAAATTTATGTCTCACACAAGCATCAAGAACAAGGTTGAACAATAATGTACCAGGTCTTACTACCTTTGGTCGATTACTCTTTTCCTCCAAAAAGAGATCACATATCTGAACTAATAAATTGGACGCAAGACAGGTCCCAATCTCAGTCTTGACTATGTGCAAGATAATCAGCAACAGTATATTCAATGGAGATGATATACCTCTCTCCAGCATGACCCTAAGGATCGTGGATGCAGGAACAGGCATCTGTGCTCTTGCCAAGGAGAGTGCAACCTTAGTAGGGGTTTCGGCCTGAAGTAAATTGGGATTATCTTTCAAAATCGCTAAGACCAAATCACTTGCTTTACGCAACCAATTAGAGTCAGACGAGTAAGTTAGTTCAACAATCAATCTACCCACTAAAGAACCCATGGGAAGACCATATAACTTTTTGAAATCAATAAAACTTGTCCATGCTTCATCTACCTGGTGATTCGTCAGAGCAATTTCAAGCTTCCTCAGAAGAACAGCACGTGTAGATGCTTCCCAACATAATCTTTCGGGCTGATGACTAGTGCAAAAATGCCCAACTTTAAAAGGCTGGTGCTGTTTAGGCTTTACATCTTCCACCAAAAACCTTCCAAAAATTTCAACAGAAAAAAAACCACCCCCCCTTTTCAAAGTTTGGTAAGTTCTCCAACTAGCAGGCCCCATAGGCAATCGGCGTAAATGGATTACTAAGTGGGTAGGCAATACGATTTGCCTTGCCAAGACTAGAGCCATTCACATGAACTCCGGAAAAGTATTGAGCTCAAGTGAAGCTCCTATCGAAATAGTGAAATCTCTGAGAGGCATAACCAGTGAAGCAAATAACAGTATTCTAATAATAGTAATCTGAAACCTGCGTTTTGTTATTAAAATAAACCTTAAGGGTAAGATTACAAGAACAAATAGCTAAAGCGAACCTGAAAAATGTTGGAAATTAAAGGCTTGTGAGGAGTTTTCGTGGATCATAGGAAGGTGACCGGGGATGGAGGTCGTCGACGTCCAAAGCTGAAGCCGGAGATGATAACGACGTCGCCGCTTTAATAAAAATAAATTAGAAATATGCTCATGCAATTATGTAATTGAACTACATACAATGTTTATATTGACCCAACACAAAAGTTACACTTTAATAAATGATAAAAAATGCGTTTAAGTAATTCATATGAATATTAAAATAACATAAAAATAGACATTTTTCTTGTGATTTTTAATTCTTATTTAATGTTTTTTATTTTTATCTTTTCTAAGTAAAAACAAAAGTTGTTTGGTTATTAATATCTAATGCTTACATATATAAAATATTAAGATAAGTTGTGTTTATAAATAAATTTTATTTTAATCTTGTATATGATATATTTTATTGAAATAATTAATTAATATTTTATGTATAAATTTTATTTATTTTAATATATTTTATTATTAAAACAAAATTTTATATAAAATTTATATTTTACAATTATTCTAAATTATATTTATTAGTAATTACTTAAATTTAAATTATTTTATTTTTAAATCTTAATATTTAAATTAATTATAACAATTATTCATAATTTTAATTTAAATAATTATATAATATAATTTAGTTTATAGTAAATTAAATTATTAAAAAAACAGAAAACAAAATCGCTTTTTATAGTTTTGTTAAATTTTAATATTTTCTATATTCTTGTTGTGCTGCATTCATATTTTCTTTTCTCTACTTATTTCCTCTTTTTGCAGGGAAATCCTGGAATTCTCGTTTCAGTCTAAAGGTAACCTTACTGAGTTTAAGCAAACAATGTATACCATAATTCATAACTTAAATTCCAAATTAGTTAGAAATAAAAATATGTAGTCGAAGTATTAGCATCTATTTGTAGAGAAAAATGTGTTGGTTTATGCCTTACAGTCAATCACTTTGATTGTAGTTTAATTACAAATTATTTAAAGGCATTCTTTATTTTGTACATATTTAGATGTATATAATAAAATCCATAGGATAATTGTACATTACAAATGAAATTATAATGAGATTATAATTATGATATTCATATTACATTTATGTATTAATCCTAAATGATCCTAGGCATTGTTCTATTAAGATTGGGCTAATAGAACGTGAAAAGACTAGCACACGTTTTGTTTTTCCTTATAAAGTAAATAGTCGATCTCATAAGCTAAAGTATAAAGATACTTAAACAAACGCGTTGATGCTTGCTAGAGAACAAGTTCACTGAACATACCTAATATGAAAAATCCATTTGAAACATTACTTATATGTCTATAGAATTCTTATTGTGATTATTGTATAAGTGATCATTTGACTTGATCTCATCAAAGTTATCTTGTATAGGGATTGCTATATTTTGATACTACTTATGATCTATTTAATCATAGGTCGTTTAATCGGTAGTCATTTGATGTAACATGAACTATATGGAAATAGTTGAATGATCAAGATAGGATTCATCACCCTAAAGTAATTAGGGAAAATATTTCGTTGTTCTTGATTAATATTAATTCAAGAAATCCTTGGTCAATGTGAAATGATGTTTTGTAAATAATTTACAAATGTCTTTAATTGAATTGATAGCTAATGGCGGAGAACTAATATGATTAGACTCAAAATAGAGTAGACATTATCTCCATGCTCTATGTCTAATCGGAACATTGAAGGATTGAATTATACGGAAAAATTATGCACGGAAAGGTTAGTCAAAACTACTTTGACATTCCTAAATATTTGGGTGGTCATGACGCGTTACTAGACGCCAATCTTGATCTATGATTATAAATTGTTTAATTGGAGAATTAAAGATAAATTAAAAGAAATTTTAATTTATCTAATTTTAATTATGAATTAAAATTAGATTTTATAATCATTGCCAACATATTTAGGAACCTAATGGGTCTCACATATAGAATGTGTTGAAGAGAGTAAAGTTAATTTAATCAAGTTGGACTTAATTGTAAAGTTTGAGAAACTTTATGATTAAATATAAGATACTTAATAAATAAGAATCAATATGAGATATTGAATCTTATATGGGCATAATTGGTATTTAATTAGAATTATTTGTAATTCTAATCAAAGTTTAATTGAAATTAGAATTTAATTTCAATTAAATTACCAAAATGTCCAAAGCTTATTATAAATAGGCTTAAGCTCTATGAAGCTAGCACTTCTTACTTAACCATCTCTGTAAGAGTTACAGAATCCTCTCAACCTGTTATGTGGATACTGTTAGAGGTCGGATACTTGTGCGACTACGGCAGTTGAGACGGATCGGTTTCAGAAACGGTTCGAGGGATATAACAAGATAAAAATCAAGCTTCGGAATAAGGTATGAATTAAGTTTTCGCTTTATTATGATTCGTGTTAATTATTTTATATAATTAAATAGATCTTGATCTTTGAGAAATCAAAAGTCATGAAAAAATTTCGTGATTATTCCGCTGCGGTCGGGATCGAATCTCAACCCGATTTTCTAACATTAGTTTTAGAGCAAACTTTAATTCTATAATTTGATTAACTTGTTTGATTATTATTGGTTATAATTTTGGAATTGAATTGCAAAAGATTTGCAACCAAAATCTGAAAGGTGTTTCAGATTAATACATCATGAACCCTAAACCACGAAATTAGATTAAACATCCGAAACCTAGAACTCAAGATTTGGGACTTCCTGGAGTTGTGGTTGTTTTAAGGGTTGCATTTTGGTGTTATCCGATTGTGATTGCGTTTTGGCTTCTGGTATTTTGGAAGAGTTCTGAGTTGGTGTGGCTGCGATTTGTTGGATGTTGCGATTTTTATGTTGACGCTAGAGCATTGGAGGGCAACAGTCGCCCACCTCCGGAAAAGGCGACAGTCGCCCATTCAAAAAGGTGGTGGTAGACAGATGGCGTGGGACGTCGGTGGAGAAGACCCATGCTGGCGGCGTGAGACAACGGAAGAAAGGCGGCGACAACGTCAAACAAAACCCAGAAAACCTAAACTGCCCAAAATCGTGGGGCATGTGTAATGCATGCGTCCCTGAAAAGATAGTTGTTTGGTTTTTAATTTTTTAAAGACTTAATTTCAATTAAACGAGTTTAATTGAATGTAAGTAAGTTTAAACTCCTAATAAATTTGAAAAGGTATTTTCTTTTAATTGTTTGAAAATTGTTTTTAAGGGTTAATTTTATTAAAAATGTTTTAGAAGTTAATTTAAAATTTTAAGGTGTTGAATTATTAAATTAAATTAATCATCAAATCAATTCCAAAATTAACATAATTATTTTTTAATTTAATTAAGATTAATAATTATATTGATTCTTAATTAATTTTAGAAAAGTAGTTTCTAAAATTAGAATTAATT
>JAOTAX010000109.1:9308-28841 GCA_025629825.1 Erythroxylum guanchezii | reverse complement strand
AAATTCTTAATAGCTTCTACCCACACTTCAGAACCTCAAATGGTCTCACACCTAGGGTATTTGGATGCACCGCCTTTGTTTATGTTCATAACCAACACAGAGACAAACTAGAACCCCGAGCCATCAAATGTGTCTTCCTCAGTTACTCACCTACTCAAAAGAGATACAAGTGTTACAATCCGTCATCTAGGAAATTTTATATCTCTACAGATGTCACCTTCACAGAAAATACACTTTTTTTTTCTCCAAGTCCTATCTTTAGGGGCAAATTTCAATGATGGAAGATAGCACTTGTGAGTCCTTCGAACCACTTAAAACCCTTGACCTTTCTCATGCTCCAACTAGTATTGTTGAAACAACCGAGCGCTCTAAACCAAATAAATATGCGTTCCCCAATTCTACTACTAAACCTATGTCATCACATGTCCCAACCAACGTTATTCAGGTGTATTCAAGGAGAAAGGTAATTCTAGAACTGACACAAGTCCAAGAATCCAACTCAAACTCTGGAATTGAAATCATGGTAAGATCTGACTCACCTTTACATACATAATTTTTTGAACCTATTGCTGTTAGGAAAGGAACTAGAGAATGCACTAAACGACCACTTTATCCTCTATCTCACTATGTTTCTCTTATGCGCCTATCACCAACCTACCAAAACTTCATTGTGAGTTTAAATAACATTACTATCCCTATCACCGTTTCTGAGGCATTGTCAAAAAGGGAATGGAGGGATGCTATGAGCAAGGAGATGAATGCATTGGAAAAGAATAGAACATGGGAGATTATTGATAAACCGAAAGGGAAAAACATTGTTGACTGTAAGTGGATTTTCACACTCGAATATAAGGCTAATGGATCTCTTGAGAGATATAAAGCTAGATTGGTGGACCAAGCATACACTCAGACCCATGGTATTGATTATTAAGAGACTTTTGCCCCGGTTGCAAAGATGAACATTGTGAGAATTCTGTTATCATTAGCTGCCCACTTTAATTGGAAGCTCCTACAATATGATGTTAAGAATGCATTTCTCCATGGAGACTTAGATGAAGAAATCTATATGACTATCCCACCAGGATTTGAGGGAGAAACGGGTAACAAAGTTTGCAAGCTGAGGAAGGCCCCTTTATGGGTTAAAACAATCTCCTAGAACTTGGTTTGGGAGATTTGAAAAAGTCATGAGGGAGTCTGGGTATAAACAAAGCCAAGGTGATCACACTCTTTTCATTAAACATTCGGCTGCAGGGGGGGTTATTGCACTTTTAGTCTATGTGGATGACATCACAGTGACTGGCAATGATGAGAAAGAGAAGCACAAATTGATGCAGAGACTAGTAAAAGAGTTTGAGATAAAAGAACTTGGAAAACTAAGGTACTTCGTCAGTATTGAGGTAGCATGTTCCACACAAGGGATTTTTATATCTCAACAGAAGTATGTGATTGACTTGTTGGTAGAAACAGGGAAGATTGGGTGTAAGTCAGTCTCTACACTAATGGATCCAAACCACAAGTTGGGAGAAGCTAAAGAAGAACCAGCTGTTGATAAAAGGATGTATCAAAGACTGGTTGGTAGACTCATATATCTTGCTCACACTTGGCCAGACATAGCATACTCGATAAGTATGATCAATCAATTTATGCATGATCCAAGAGCGCCATAGCATACTCGATAAGTATGATCAATCAATTCATGCATGATCCAAGAGAGCCTCATCTTCAAGCTGCTTATAGGGTGCTACATTACTTAAAAGGCAATTCGGGAAAAGGAATTTTGTTCAAGAAAAATAGTCCTCTTGCTCTAGAAGCTTACACTGATGCTGCCTATGCAAATTCCATAGTGAATAGAATATCAACTACAGGGTACTGTACGTTTCTTGGAGGAAATTTGGTAACTTGGAGGAGCAAGAAGCCATATATGGTGGAAAGGTCATCTGCAGAATCAAAATTTAGAAAGGATCGTGTGAACTACTCTGGCTGAAGATTATTCTAGATGATTTGAGAGTCAAATGGGACGGCGCTATGAAGCTCTATTGTGACAATAAGTCAGCCATCAATATTGCTCATAATCCTATACAACACAATAGGACAAAGCATATTGAGATTGATAGACATTTCATTAAAGAAAAATTGGAAGAAGGGTTAGTGTGTAACCCTATGTTCCATCAAAAGGGGGAGTTTTGAGATACCAAACAGCTGTAAATAGATTAGACTAAGATATAGACAGGCTGTAAATAGATAAGATAGAATAAGTTTGAAATCCCTCAAATTAAGGGATTACATTAGATAGCTTTAGATAACTGTTGAGACCAGGTTTCCAGAAGAAATACAGCATTAGCGGGGGAATACGAAATAAGACAATACTGGCCATAGGTGAGGGTAACGTGGGAAATTAGGGAGAGAGAGAGTCATGTGAGAGTTAGTTACAAGAAGAGAATAAAAGGGTGTTAGGGGGAGGAGGATGGGCATTCAGATATGATTTGGTAATTGGTTATTGTAGGGAGGTTGCTAGCCCTCGAAGTCTAGCTAGATAATAATATTTCTGGATAGTGTTCACCACTATTTCCTTCTTATTCCTGTTCCATTGCTACTGTGCGTGTTTGTTCTGTGCTGTGTTTGTTGGTTCTGCTCTGGTTTTACTGCTGTTGTGTGTGTTGTTGTGTGATTGTTGAGGTGCTGGTTTCGGTGTTAGGAGCTGAATCAGTGTTAGAGAAGGTGGTCTCTAACAATAACTTTCCAGATTTAAATTCCTACTTGTAATGTCCTATATATGGCTGTATACTTCCTATTCAAGATATGAGAATATATGAAAATTCTTTCCCACAACTACATTAGTCAACTTTTTAAACAGGGAATAGAGTTCCTTATAACACTATGATCATCATAAAGTTCTTCACAGCCAAGTATTAAAATTAATGTTTGAGAAGTGACCAGTCTTAACTTCATGAAATTGAATAAAATTTTTAATAGATAGTGATATAAAACCCAAGGAGGTTCTCTTGAATCTGCACAAAAAGCAGAATATCCATGTAATTACCCACAAATTAAATATGTTACGCCTGTAAAAGCATTATGATTTACATTTTCACTATTCTGTAGAAACTCATGGAGTTCTCTCCAAAACAAGAAAACCATAGGGGTCCAGTGTTTGGTTACTCTAAATAGAATAGGAGCTTTTGTGTCTTTATAACTAGCAATGAATTTACCAATTGTTTGAAACAAATAGTATCATGGCATTCTTTTGATAGTTTGATGTGAATTATTTGAACTAATATAGTATCAAGGCATTCTTTTGATAGTTTGACGTGAATTATTTGAACTAAGTTGTGCACAATATTTGAGCAGATGTCTAGAAAAGTCTCAAAAGGGACAATACATCAAGCTTGTTTGGCATGCAAACCACAATCGTGTTACAAGGTACTAACCTTGATGGACAACTCAAAGACAACCTGGTCCTACCAACATTTCCAGCAACAGGACCCATGTCAACAACCTCAGCTCGTCTATGAGATAAAGATTCCATAACCAATCCCACATGCTCATCATTCACCTGCATATTGTCATAGGATGTTAAAGTAAAAAGTCTTATGGGTCAAAACATATATGCAATGTCTAACTGTGATTCTGACCTCAATGGTCACTTCTTCAATTGGTTCAAGCTTCTGACCTTTTACAGTTTTATACCTGATAAAGAAAGAAAGTCATTTAATTGAAAGAAGGAATCAGGTAGTAAAGATAAAATTGACCACTGTCTTAGTATGGTCCTACAAAAGAATCGGATCTATTAAGATCTATGAGGTCTTCCACCACTTCACAGGCTGGCCTTGAGTAATACACAGACAAGCCAAAAAAAATCAAATGCTTATACAAAATAGTCAATGACCAGATTGAACAAAGAATTTTGGAGAGCATATTGATGCTCGATAAGAATCTTTTTAAACAGGAAAAATAGACAAAGGGATATCGTAATAGAATGAAAATACTTCATCAGCCGTAGTCCACAAGAGTCAATTGTACAGGAAATAGCAATTCAAAGAGTATAATAAATAAGAGCTCATATATGTAATCTAAGCTGTAGAAAATATGTATTAATAAACAATTAAACTCAGTTTCATTTGAATTTCATCATTTTCTCATATCCTTCCTCCAGATTCAGTTCAGGTTTAGCATCTTCATATTTATGCTTCCAGGGACTTGATACAGTACCATTACCATAGAAACTCTCATCTCCAAGACAAGATCTTAGCATCTTCATATTTATGCTTCCAGGGACTTGATACAGTACCATTACCGCAATACAGTACCATTACCATAGAAACTCTCATCTCCAAGACAATATACAGATCATAGGCAAAAATCATTGAAAAATATTAATGTGTCAGATCCCATTTTACTCACATGACTTTAGGAGGTGAGACAGACAGCTCAAATCCTTCCCTCCTCATATTCTCAATCAGGATACCTGTCAAGTACAATAGCAAATAAACATCTGACAAATACTAGAACACTTCTATGAAGTTTAAAGCAAAGAATTCAACCCAGTAGCTCCCATCCCAAAGAATTTTATATTTTGGTTTGTAAATCTAAATAAAATATAAAAGTAAAGAAAAACAAACCAAGTTGAAGTTCTCCTCTCCCTTGAACTTCATATGAATCGGAAAGGCTTGGAAGCACATTTATAGCAAGATTTGTTTCAGCTTCAGCCATTAACCGATCACCAATTTTGCCTCCAGTCAACTACAGCAAGACCACAGAAGAAGCATAATTACCTCATACAAGGTGATCAAAATCATTTGCTACATAATCACATTCTGCACTAGGTCAATCATGAGAATACTGTGAATACTGCAACTACTGTATACTAATCAGGTACACAACTGAAATGTGAAGAAATATGAAGAGCCTCCAAGTAATGTCCATAAGAGACAGGAAAAAGATTCCAAGAGACTTTTTGAATATCAATCTTAAGTTGCCCAAGGACTGAATGGAACGTGGGCTGCAGTTTTTGTATCAGAAGGAAGTACAACAAGATAAAACTTGACATACTAACCAATGAAAGAGAGACAAATATGACCCATAAATATGATTAAAACTTTGTGAATTGGATTATTATTTATTTGGAGTTCATATTTAGTTTGCAGGATCCAAATCGATGAGCCAATATCAGGTAACTCTTCAGGACATAAAAATAGCATTTAAGACTTACATGGGTACCATCTCGGCCTGCCAAAGGAGAGTCATTAACACCAAAAGTCATTGAAATGGTAGGAGGATCCAACTCAATACTCGGTAATGCAGCCATAACCTATAATATTTTGCATTCATTTAGGACAAAATGAAGTCGTTGATCTCATTTTATATGATGGTTGTAATCATGATACAACGCATTAAAAGAACAAATATTCAGAATGAATGAATCAGGTTCAAAAAACAAGCTAAATTGTCAAGTTTCATGAACAAAATAAGTTGTTATATTAATCAGATTTACAACGCGGTCAATGCTACAGAGGCAGAAACCGCATCGATTCAAGGGAAACAAAAGCTAATGATACCCCAAAAAAAAATCCTATCCTTAAATCAATTTAATGCATGGGCACAAAGAATGAGTCATTTAGATCTTTATTCTAAAGCCAAAAGGAGGCATCAATCTTAGCACCCTTGAGAAATGTACTTCAACCCAGTATTCTTGATTTGAAAAGAGAAGATTCATTTAAGGAACGTGCTGTGTAGAAGCTAACACTTTTGGATTGAAATGTCTACTAGAAGCTAGTTACCCAATTATATGTAGGAAAAAGTCATTGCTAGCCCTTTTAACTATACCAAAACGATCACTTCATGCCTTTTACTTTATTTTTCACCAAATAATCCTTTAACTTTTAATTTAAACCATTTAAAACCTGAATTTTGCAAGTCCACAACACGCATCAAATTACGTGCTTGAGAATTACAAGGGTAAAACAGTAATTCTGACCTCTTTTTTCCTTTAAAAAGAGCTTACTTTTTCCCTCGAACATTAATTTGATGTTCAATTAGCCCTTCTAATTTTATCTTGAACTTCAAAACTTTTTATGAATAAATTTAATAAATAATTCTAATTTTAGTTGGTTGAAACATAACTAGACTTAGAGAATCTCAATTGTTGATACCAACAACAATTGATCCATATTACTCATGTTTCCCTCCATCTAATTTTGGGTGGAAAGTTCATACAAACAGGTCACTAGCGCAACATTTCTAGAACACGTGACTAGAAAAATATATTTGAAGTCAATCTCAATGCACTCACATTTTTTAGTCTAGTGGGGGCATTTTTAAGTGATATTATACAAATAATTCATTTGTAATGACAATTAGACCTGATGAAATGATTTGTTAAAGTATTTTTTAATCCAACAGAACTAATCAAAAAACCTTGCAAGCACTTCTTCAAAAAAAAAAAAAAACCCTTGCAAGCATATTTATGAATGCACAATATTTTATATTTCACCACCAAACTCAAATTCATAAACAAGAATTCAATCATTATTTAAAATGTTTTTACGATGGATTCACCAAGAAATTGCTATATACAATAGAATACGCAAGAATTTGCAATCCCAGTTACCATCATGTACATGCAAAATAATAAATAACACATGAAATCTTCAACTGATAGATATTTTCACTTGACGCTACTGCTCATTAAAATGAGCTGCAAATTTTTCCAGTAACCCTGATAATATTTACTTGCATTGGCCTTTTCTAATAATATTTGAACCGTCCCATTCAACTATATCAAAGTTAGAATTGAAATTCTTTTCACATTCACACCAACTCCCCAATCATTTCTTCCTTTTAACACCACCCTGTGAGCCTCTAAATCCATAACATTGATGCCTCCTACGAGCCCTTAAATCCACAGCATTGATCCCCCTTGAAACAGAACAAGCTTATCAATCTTTTGAATGCCATGAAAAGTTATATGACCACATTCTGGTTAAAAGATTAAAAAAAAAACAGTTGAAGATCTATTTGGTAAAGAATAGAAATTGAAGGTGTTAGAAATTGAAGGTGTTAAGTGATCTTTCTGGAAAAGTTTAAACTAGGGTTTTCCCTTGGAATTCCACTCGAATAAAATTTAGTGGCTGTATAAAATGTCAGTGTTTGACAAATTATGGATGCATAGGTACGGAATTAAATTTAAAGGTTTATTTGATAAAACAAACTTTTTGGTATTGAGTGTTGTTTGTAAAGTTCATGGACTGAAATTGGCTTTCTCATTATACTTAGGTAGGTAGAATAAACAACCAAATATAATTTGAACATCATGTCAACACTAAATCACTACTACTAACTCTGAGGAGATACATATATGCAAACAACAAAAGAGCAATTTGGTATGCTTCATAGCTGTGATAGGTGAGAACATCAGTAGAAGTAAGTATATAGTCCCAAATCCTGTTAGGCATACTTTGTAATAGCATTTGCTGCCAACAGGAAAAGAACAATATGAATAATCCACCAAAATGTGAAAACATGCATTGCATCGAAGTAGATGATCATTGGTGTGTTAACACGCAACCCTGCCCTATCACAACCACCCTGCCTCACCCCTTTAAAAATAAAAGCTTCTAAAATATTCTACCTACATCATGTGCAAATAAATTACTAGCATACCTCCACATTCGCCACTGTATGCCCTATTGATGGACTCGTCATCCCAGCCATTGATATGATATCACCAGCTCCCGCACTGTCAATTAGAACCATGCTTGTACCCTTCTTCTTCATTAGCTTCACAACCTAAATGATAAACATGAATAAGTTACCAATATGAAGATGCATTGCTTGCAATTCTGTCATACCAATCACGAAGCTAGCCATCACATCAAGTTGAAGATTTAACAATTTAGGAATTTTTGTAGACCAATTCAACTGTAGTCAAAACACATGAAGTTATTTTTTCCCAACATAAAGATGATAATGAGAGGTGATGAAATATTATACTGCAAAGCCTAAACTTGTTAATGATCCTTTCAAAATTTTCATTGATGGCAATAAAACTAATGGTATACTTTTATACTTTGGCATAGCAAAAACCAATTTGAAGAATTCAAACAGTATCACCCTATTTACAAGAAAGGTAGAAGCCAGCCATCTGCTGAAACAGATCAAGCATGAATATAAAAGAACCATGTATTCATGTTGTGTATAACAAGAAACTCTTTTACCACTTTGAACTAAGAAAAATATTCTTGACTATTCTCATCCAAGTGGAAAATTTCTACAAAACTGAATATGGGCTTCTAGTGGATCCACTCAACACTTAAACAGAAAAGTAGCTATGAAAAACATATTTCTCAACCAAAAATATATCAATATCATACAATGAATGAACTTATACATATTTCTCAAAGGATATGGTATGGAACTGGTTTATCAGATAGAAGTATGTGGCTACACTCAAAAGAGGAAACTGCAAATATTTACCGGATAAACTCAACAAAGATATGGAATTCTGACTGCTAAAAAGTTAGTAGTTACCCAGATGAAAATGGAAAGTGGAACATGTAAATGAAATAAGCTTGACAAAGTATTAGATTCAACTTCTATAGGATGAGAAGGTCCTTATAAAGGAATCGAAGTATTGCATCCAAGGAGTTCTGATTGAGGGTACTGACCTTTCCTTCCTCAATTTTCTCCACGCCAGATTCTGTTTTACGAAGGCCATGCACTCTGTCTCCGACATGAATGAGTCCAGAAGAAACTCGTCCAGTTAAGATTCTCCCGAGATAATAATCTTTTTCCATCATGGAAACCTAAGAATAATGTTAAAGTCTAATGTTGAAGCTAACTTTAAAAACATAAAGAAAAATGCATGTAAACAAGAAATGGGAAGTAAACAGACCAGCAGTAGAGACAAAATTATGGGTAAGTTCAAACCGTTCGACCTGAAGTGTTACAATGTTTCTATTAATATAATATTAGTCAACTACCAAAACATAGTCCTGAGAAGGATAAGAGAAATGCAACCACTATCTTATCTTTTCGTTTCCTCCAGTAGCTATGATCAATAATAAGATATTCAGTGAAGTTGATTCACTACATTAAAGCAATTTTCCAAATGACTCTCAGAATGCATGGAACCAATCACAAGTTAAATATGCTAAAACAGCAACCTAAATTCCTTGAGGAAAAGGGGACACCAAAGGGATGCTCTATAATGAATTTCAGGAAAAGAGGTAAACTCCTTTACAGTTATGGCCATTAGATTTATCAACTGCAGGGGGGTTTTACACCATAAATATCATCATGGGCAGATCCAGCAAAGGCCCAATGGGTATGTTGGGTCATAATCATCTTTAATCAAAGCCCAAAATGAAAAATTACTAAAATGACTTTCGTGATGCATGAGATTTATTATCCAAGACACAATTGCATGAAATTTTTGCTTCGAATTTAAAGATAAAAGTAATAAACAAGACCTACGCACTTTAGATATATAGTGAAAAGAACTCGTGCTGATCAACTCACCTGTTGCTACTCACCAATCTTCAATCTATTTCTTTTTTTTTTGGGCATTTTTCTCCTAGCAATACTAGCTTATCAATTTTCATTCAAAAACTCTTTTAAGTTAATTAAACTACTTATAAGTCATTGAATTCCACCCATCACTACCTCCCTAGCTTGGACCCCAAGCTTGTTTTTCATTTGAACCATGTGGTTAAAATATTCATCAATATCAAATGACTCAAATTGCAATATTATCATATATTGGCTATCTAAAGGTCTTTTTATAGTATCAAGTCCAAAAACAGCCCTCAAATGACCAGGTAGTTGCAGCATTTTCCATAAATCTCTAACATGCCAAATCTGCACACAAAAATTCAATAATGCACGCGTATCCCTACTTTGAGTATAAGCATATTCCTGCATCTTCTTACAGCAATTTTATAGTAGTAACTTCATCTTCATTAGTGGAAGATACCAACACAGTTTTCTTTCATGAACACCACGCTATCACATTCTAACCAATCAAACAAGCTTCATAAATCTAGACCCAAAATCCACAACAAAGTGCTTCATTCCACAAATCCAAGATTTCCTGCAACATCAGTACTTGCTGATTTGAATTTAACTAGTGTTAGATTTGGCATTAAAGCATTTATTGTAACAGCTTGGTACTTAGCTAAAGAACAACACTTAGTACTAAGCTAAGCATTAGAGCCATAGTAGATTAGTTAAGAATTAAAAACCAAGGCCAAAATTCTTGATATAGCAAATCTAGGTAGTAGAAAACAGAAGTACTAGTAAACAGCTTCCTTGTTTGACTTTCATAGCATAAGCTGAGGCTAACTTGAGCACCACTTGGGTGGAGGTATTACCAAAAATGACACAGGGAAAAAGTGAAAGAGATTAATCCAGAGAAGGCCAAAGACATGCATGCATACAAGATAAGATAGCACAGATTTGTGTTCCTGAATACTCAAGCCAAAATACAAAAATAGGCATGGTGATATGCATATATATCCGAATTTTAGCTATAAAATGTAAGTACGCAAGCTCGCATGAACACATTACACACAACCAAGCACCACATACAGAAGGAATTTCATTGTGCCATTTAATGAACCCATAATTGTCAAAGACCAACCATCATCTGAAAAGGTGCATCAATGCTTGCTTTCGGTGAGGGAACATGTCCAATGATAGCATCAAGCAACTGGGACATATTCTTTCCATCAGCAGGAGGATCTTTAGTGAAGGTGGAGGATGCCCATCCTTCTTTAGCAGATGCATAGAGAACAGGAAAATCCAGCTGCTCCTCTAAAATAAAGTAAGAAGATGTTAACACATTTAGCATTCTATTCAGTAGTTTTGCAGGTAGTAGAATTGAACAGCTGATGAAAGTGAACACAAAGAATTATAATTTCCTCCTTTTCTTTCACCTGTAGCATCAAGGTTTGCAAAAAGATCAAACACTAAGCTCTCAACTTCATTACACCTCTCCTCAGAAACTGCATTGAAAAAGAGAACATGAAGACTACTCTTAACAACATAAATTCAGAACACAATCATATTTGTCAACATAATTTGATTATAGCATATCTTATTTGTGTATGGAACAAAGAAGTCTTGCAAAACAAGAAGTCCCAACAAGCAGCATATAGCCCTTTGATTGGTTTAAGTTTGTTATAGAAAAATATAAAGACTCGGTTTGTTGCTCAGTTAGTTGCCTTTCAAGCATGAATTCAACTTGTGATCACTCTCAAAACTGCAAAAGGGAGCAATTCTTAACCTAAACAAAGATATATTTCAAAAGTGGGATAATGATTTGAAAATGCTATTTCTAATAAATTCAATTTATGAATCAGGAATTCCTAAAAGTTGAGCAGGACAGGATGGTATAGCATATAGCATTTCTTTCAGGACGAAATTCCTACACTTAGAAAAGAAATTCCAAGAGAAAATGTTTATCCATATTGCAAGTTAAAAGATGACATTGTTAACTGACCGAACTAACTAATCTATTTTGTCATATGTTACCTAACTTGAAACTCAAATCTTGCATTTTCATGAAAGTGAAACGTAGAACATCAAACTAGAATACTAACTAACAAGAAAAATACAGAATAAGGACAGTTAATTCCATCCATTCATAGGCCAACTTGTATCATTAGCAGTTACTGAGTCCCTCGGTTATCAGGCCAAGCTCACCAAGCTTTAATCATATTGTTTAGGATAATTGGAGAGTGTTAAGGCCATGGTTATGTTCATTTGTTTCTCATATAAATTGTTTAATAGTTCTAGAGAATGTGAAGGAACAGTGAAGTATGATATTGGTGGAAGAAAAACAGTGTATCAACATCTAGATGACACAATAGCAATGCACAGTCATAGAAATGGCTTCAGTAGGAAAAAAGCAAAGTGCATTCACAACCACTACCGAATTGCACAACATCCTTGACTTTCTAGTTACTTTTCTACTGGATGTTTGTCTTCTATCATAAGCACGAGCCAAAATAAAACGCAAGATTTATGAAGTATACCCGAAGGCCGATCTACTTTATTCAGAAGAAGGATAGGGCGGAGACCATACTTCAATGCTTTAGCAAGAACAAATTTTGTCTGCGCAAGCGGACCTTCGCCAGCATCCACAACTAAAATTGCTCCTTCGACCATGCCAACAACCCGCTCAACCTTATAAATATCAAACAAAAGAGAACAAATCAATGAAATATTTTTTCTATATACAAATATCAAAGCCAGCTCGATTTTCTAAGCCCAATTTCAATACTTTATTTCCTAGCATTACAAAACATTGCCTGGAGCAAAGGACACAAGATCCCTATAATGGAACGAATTATTTCCATTCCATGTTATTCAATTTGTTCATTTGATCATTCAACAAATCTATTTATGAAGTAAATAGGAATAGTGCAACGCAATAATCTTTTTAAAGTTCCATATAGAAAGACCTCCTCGAGTTAAATTCCTACATATCTTCATGCTAAAATTTTTGAATATTAAAGTCGGATAGTGTTCAAGCAGAAAGCAAGATGTATGATGTGATAAGGCCTGAAGTGTAAGAGTAAAATGAAATAAGAACAAAAAGGCGATGGCGCGCAGGGCATACTTCACCGCCAAAATCAGCATGTCCAGGAGTATCAACCATGTTGAGTTCATGATCCTTCCAGGAAATTGAAGTAACCTTGGAGGCAATGGTGATGCCACGCTCCCTCTCCAGGCTAATGGAGTCCATGGCTCGCTCGTGAGGGATGTCAGCTCCGCATTGCCTAAGTAGCCTGTCCATCAGCGTCGTCTTCCCATGGTCGACGTGAGCAATCACCGCTACATTTCTAAGCCGACTCGGCTCCAACGATGCATCTGAAGCTTTGCTGATGGAGGTGGCGGTGGCGGCGGCGGTGGAGAATCTCCTGCAGATGCTGCCGGTTGGGTGTCTGAGAAAGGAAAGGTAAGTTGCATACGAGGACGACGAGGAGGAGGATATGGATTTCCTGGAAGAGGACCAGAGAGTTCGAAGCAAAGGACCAGCCATAGCTCCGGAGTCGACACCGATACCAGTGCTTGGTCGTTTCTCGTAGCCCGCTCGCACTGCTTCTTACAGGGCTTGGTGCTTTATTGTTCAATTTTAGTTCGCTTTTTTTCTCGTTTTCTAATTTTAAAACTTTCTTTTCTTTTTTTCCCTTTTGATTTATAAAAAAAAGTCGTAAAATTGATGTAAAGCCTTTTTTATATAAAAAGTAATTATTTTCCGTTAATAAGCTACCAATAACAATCTTTTTACTTTTTATATACGAGAATAAATAAGGCACAGAGACAAAGTACCCGTCATTGCTTTTATTATGAAAATGATTAAAATTCTTTAACTACATAATAATTTTAAAATAATCTTATTTACAGTAAGGAAATAAATAGAATATAATTTATAAATATTATTTCAAATTTTTAATGTATTTATCATCATAATTTTAAAATAAATTGTTTTTAAAGTTATAATTTTATCTAACTTTATAGTATTAATTAAAATACCAAATACAATAATAAAATATTCGAATTCATTTATTATAAATTAACTCATCATTAACTGTTATAATTAAATACTAATGTAATATGTTATATATGTAAAGCCCACAAAACTTACCCATCTTATGGTTGGATTGTGATTTTTTATAATCCTACGCAGGCTTATAGTTGGATCGCATGTTATAATTGTTTGGAACAATAACTGAAGTTACAGAAAGGGATAATAATAGAGAAAAAGTAACTAAAAAATAAGAAAAGAAGAGAAGATAGGAGAACAAAAGAAGGTGAAGGTGATGACATTTTTGGAAAATTTATGTTGTAATAAGGAGCAAAATAGAAAATGCATATAGTGAAAGGTGTAATTTACTTCCAAAAAGGGTAATTTTGGTATTAATTAAAATAAATGAGAGTAAAATAGAACTTTTAATTAGTTAAGGTTATTTTAGTAACTATGATAGCTAGATTAGTAAGGATATTATTTTTTATAATTAAGAATAAAGTAGAAAAGAGCGTAATGTTAGATTTTTAAGTATAATTAGATTGGAAATTTTCTTAAATTAGTCTAATAGAATTTTGTAATTTCTAAGTCTGAAAGTCCAATTAAAGAGTAAATTGAACTATTATTTAGTTAAGTCCGAAATTAAGATAAAGATAACCTTAAACCTTCCTCTTATAATAGTACTATACCGTTTAGTTATTAATAAAATATTTTATAGTGAATTATATTTTTTAAATTAGTCATTAATTTTAATCAGTGATTATTACTTGCATACATGAATTAAGTTTATTTTATTTCATAAATAATTAACAAAGCACAAGACATTTATTGTTTATGTTTTGTTACATACATTGAGATGCAATGCCTTAGTTAATCCGACAAAAATTTGTTATTAAATAAAAACTGGCTGATAATAAGTTATAAATAAATTGTGTAAATAGAGAATTTGTGGATTGTCTAAGATAAGATACATTTGATAGTAATAGATTGATAGGTTGATTAAATAAGAGCAAGTGATGGCTAGATATCTGGCCGTGGAGCAGGAACCAGGACATCCTAAGTCTCGAGGATGCCCTGTGCTGATAGCTAAGTACCGGGTATCGAAATATCCTAAGTCTTTAAGATATCCTATGTCGATGACTTAGTACTGGAGTACTACACAGGATACTAAGTGAGTAGAATCAGCTCTGGTTAAGGTCAGTCAGGGTATCCGCCCAGGACCTATCCTCATAAATAATAAAATATGACTTATATTTTAGTCTCGTAAAAATAAAATAAGGCCTACTGTTAACCTTATAATGAATAATAAAAAAGACTCATATTTTGCTTCTTTTTTATTTTTTATGAAAGTCCAAAAATAAGTAAAAACAGGGGCTCTTTTTAAATTTGTACAGGGCTTATAAAATACTAAGAACAACCCCTATAAGTGAGATTGAGAAATTGAGGTACCATGTGCTAATATTTATACATTTAATTATGTTTCTACCTGATGAGAGTTTATGAGAAGTTAAGATGAGTCGGCGAACCATTTAATATAAGCCTGCTAAGTTAAGCAAGACCACAATTCAGTTAATTATGAGACAATTCATAAGTTATATATTAATATTTGTGTTAATTATTGTTTGAGAAAATTTTAAGATGTTTGTTAATTGTTTAGATTATAGTGAATAATGTTGTGTATTTTTATATTATATGAATGTTTTAATCACTTGATTAAGTTTTATATTTATATTTATATATTGAGTTATTTGATTTTAAGGGTACAGTCAATTACTCTTATTAAGTAGGTAGTTCACTCCTTGTCACTATTTTTTTTTAGAGATCGAGTGAATGTTTATAATTTTAGGGTACATGATCGAAATAGTAGAAATTAGATGGAGCTAGAATATTACTTAAGTAAAGTTGTATGAATGTTTTTTTTTATACGATAATTCGGATAGTTGCGTTATATATAATACTTTTGTATATGACGAATATCTCTCTTTTGGATCTAATGATAATTTTAGTAATTAATATTATATTCTATGAACAATTCAGATAATTGTGGTTTAAGAAATTTTGGGAGCTTCAATATTTAAGTAAAATCTTTTCGGCAATTTTGTTATGTTATTATAAACAAAATGAAATTAGATAGTATCACTAACTTATTTGAAAGATTAAAACACGCTTACATATGAAGTTACTCAAGTTGTTTTGCCCAAGTGAAGTCGAACTCTAGCTTTGAGAGCTCGACTAGTCATTTACTTAATAAGGAATGGGACCGTATCCCTTGAATCGACTTTAGTATGATTAATCATATACTTAAAAGGTTACTCCTCATAGACTAACGACAATGCATATGAAGGAATTTGGAAAGCACTAACAAAGAATTTGGTTGAGTGGAATCTTCGTTCCGTTCCTTTCTTTTCTATTATTAGTAATAGATTTTTCTTTTGTTTGGTTGAATAAAATATACAAAATATATAATTTAAAGGTTTACTTATTTTTTGAGTTTGGAGAATAAGTAAACTCATCTCCGCTATTTTTATCTATTTTAAGTGAGTTAGGAAAAAAAAATAAGGACATAATTGACAACAATATCCCTAAAAATTTCACATAATTACTTCCCTATAAAAATAACAAAATAATAATATAGTTAATAGGAAATAATGGATATTTTAATCTTTTTTTAATTATTTATTTGTTATTCTAAATTTATACTTTCAAACCTACATCATCGTTATAAATTCTTATAAATAAACCAATTTAAATAATACATATTTTATTATATTTCTCATTTATTATATTTATAAAAATCACTATTTCATTTCTTATATATTCATGCAGAGATTAACAACATCCTAAATTATAATGCAAGATTAGACATTCAGGACTGTCGACTATGTCAAGAAGTTTAAGTAGAGAGTGCGTAACTCGATTTGAAGAACAGGGTTTTCAGGACCGTCAAAGCAACAAAAGATAAAATCTTGATTTAGTTTTTCGGCCATCATTACATCAGGTTTCTTCTTTTTGCTTATTTTAAAAAATAAAAATGTGTAATATTATTTATTACACAAATATTTACGTGTCAAAGAGTTATGCTTCATGTTTAAGAATATCAAATTAATCAGAACTCGATTCGTCCTTATCCAATTTAATTCAATATGAATTTATCTAGTTTTATTTCGGGTTTAGTCTCTGATCGAATTGACCCAAAACTCTCTATATATATTGACTTTGTTTAGTAATTAGTAGATTATATTAGCAGATTATTTACAACGGATTATATTAGCAGTTAATTGACAGCAGATTAATATAGTTAATTTGACTAACGAATAACATCAACTGTTTATTTAAAGATGTTTGATAAAATTAACTATTTAGTGTTAGCTGTTTATATGTAAAATGAACTATAAGAATACGACTTTAAAAAATTATAAAAACATGAGTATTATATTTTAGTATTTTTTACATATTCTCATAAAAATTT
Organism: Erythroxylum guanchezii; assembly: GCA_025629825.1. NCBI lineage: Eukaryota > Viridiplantae > Streptophyta > Magnoliopsida > Malpighiales > Erythroxylaceae > Erythroxylum > Erythroxylum guanchezii. The sequence goes on along the minus strand of JAOTAX010000109.1, from coordinate 11,844 downwards.
AGATATAATAAAAAAAGTTGAAATGTTAGTTTTATTTTAGGTTTAGTTGAAATGTTAATTCATTCAACTTCAAAAATTAAAATTAAAAATATTAATTTTAAATAATAAACTTATTATCTTCATCTCTGTCTCTCTTTCTTTGAGTAATTTGTTAATATAATAGTTTTTAGTCTCTTAATTTCTTAATCGTTAGAATGAAAATGTTCCTCATACAAGCATTTTCAAAATCAACTGGTTGAGGTCAATTTATCATTTCAATTAATTAATTATCAAACATAATTATTCACAGTTTTATATAATCAAGCAACTAAAACTTTTTAATTTGTCAGAAATAACTAATAAGTCATTTGCGAAATTAACTTCGTTATTTCTCTTTATCACCCATTGGTATTATCTCTTCCCTACCATTCTCCTTTGTCATAGTTCTTCTGGTTGTCTCTCTGATAGTTACGATAACTCGTCACATTGGTTAGATGAGAGGTGTTTCGCAAACAACTTATTAGTTATTTTTTAATTTTTTATCTAAAAGTTAGCTTTGTAACCACTTTAAAAAATTATTGGTGTGTTTGCTAAATAACTTATTGATTAACTTATTTAATTCTAATAAGCTAATTTATAAAAGCTTCATAAAAGAAGCTTTTGGAATTAGCGATTTACCTAATGACAATATTGTCCTCCACTTTACTCTCCACTTTTACTTTGTGTATTTTTAAAGTTAGTTTTTTTATCGTATAATTATGTCGTGAAGTTTAGAATAATATAATAAAATAGTTAATTAAACTTTTAATCTTTATTTAATTTTATGATATTAGTTTACTTTTAAAAATATCATAATATTAAGCTTTTGAATGTAAAGAGTCACATCAAATTAATATTTTTAGTATATAATTATTATATATCGTATTTGTGTTATACTATAATTATAAATTTTTTAATTTATTAAATAATAACATTTATACATATTATATGAAAAATACTAATATGATATAGTTCGCTGTATCATTCATATTAATAGAGAATTTAACATTAGATTATTATTATTATTATTATTATTATTATTATTATTATTATTATAAATTTAATTTTTATATAATTAAATATCCAAATCTAAATTCTTATAAAAATATTTAACGAAATATTTAAAAAATAATATTCATGCCTTTATAATTTTTTAAATCATATAATCATAAGTTATTTTACACATCAACAGATAATACTAAATAGCTAATTTTACTAAATATTTTTAATAAATAATTGGTATTATCTGTTGATCAAATCAACTAATATAATCAACTATCAACTAACTATTAATAGAATTAGTCGATAGCTAATGCAATCTACTATTTACCTAATAGGATTATAAGGTTATTCCCGTTAAATATTTCCAAATTTTTAAAATCAGATGTGTTATTCTGTTGCTGCATGACTTGGTATGGGACGGATAGAATGTCAACTAGAACTAGCCATCATCACGGTTATTCTCCAACTTCTCTGCTATAAAGCGATGGAATTAACTGCGATTGAATCATATTTTAGTTGAAATCCCTCTGAATTTCTTTTGAAGCTATTTACACATTCAACCTCTAATAATATTTACCTAGCAATTTTTAACTTTTGAGAAAAATTAAGTAACAGTGTCAGCTCCTTTATTCTCATTTTCCTTACACTTAGTCATAGTTATAGAATATTTTTAACTCCTAAGAGAAACTAAGCAGAGTATTAGCTCTTTTATGTTTATTCTTATTTATAGAAAAAGACATCAGGATCTTTAATTTCTATTAAAATTAAATACCTCAATTATAATTAAATTCAGGCTTGAATTATAATTAATTTAATTTTAATAAATTAAATATCTTATATTTAATCATGAAAGTTTCTCATACTTTATAATTAAGTCTGACTATACTGCTTTTTATGTGTGACTCATTAGGCTCCTAATATATTGTCAATGATTATAAATTATAATTAGAATTCATAATTAGAATTAAATAAATTAAAACTCTTTTAAGTTACCTTTAAATTTCAAATCAAACAATTTATAATCATAAATCAAGATTAACGTTTGAAAGTATATCATAACCATCCAAATATTAGGAATATCATAATTGTTTGATTTAACATGTCCATGCATAGTTATGATGTATAATTTAATTCTTTCATCATTCAATATTATAATTAGATAGGGTATGAATATAGTGTCTACTTTTTGTATCCAATCATATTCGTTCTTGTTAATTATTGATTAATTTATAATTAATATTTGAAAACGTCATTCCAAATATCAATTCAAGTTAGGGAAGTCCTCAAATCTTTATTAATCATAAATATTAGAACATTCTCTCTAATTATTTTAGAGTGACGAATTCTCTATTGACTTACTCAATTATCTTCATATGGTTCGTTCTGCATCCATATACTACCGACCGAATTATCCCAGGACAGTTCATAAATAGCATCAATGTAACGCCCCAAATTAGGGGTTAGAACATGAAAGAAATTCAGTACGTTTTATGATTTCTATTTGGATCTTGGCATG
>JAOTAX010000107.1:14516-48165 GCA_025629825.1 Erythroxylum guanchezii | reverse complement strand
CCTCGAGTCATTATTACAACAACATGATTATTTTTCTTCAATTATACCGGAAAAGAAAAAGAACCAAAGAGATCCATTGCAATCAAGAAACCCATAAATACCTAACAACACAAATTACCAGTTGACGATGAACAACAAGATTATGTGAGAGAAAGCGATACTAAAGAAAGAGAGAATTGCATATATTTACCCTCTGGGTCTGTACATCTTCAAGCTGGCACCTTTAAAATCTCCACAAAGACTCCTATCTGATTCACATAAGAAAATTAGGAAATTTCTGATTATCTACGACTTAGAAGCACCCGGAAATAGTCAATCCCACCTTTGCCTTTACTTAGCAAACCCAAACACTACACAGCCTTAAATATCGTTCTCTGTCTTCCCCTCGGTCTTCCTTTCTCTGTTAAAAACATCTAATATTCTCCTACCTGACCAGTTCGATCGGATCTGTCGTCTTCATTTTTCTAGTTAGTAACAACAAATAGAGCTATTGGACATCTCTCATCTTCCGAAACAAAGGGTATAATTGGCTTTGGGTAATTAAAACTTCAGCTGGTTGATTCATCTTTAGCGGTTTGTGTTTAATCAACTAATAAAAAAGCTGTTAACCAAACAATTTTTTCAGCTAGTTGACTTTTCAACCAGCTAAAAATCACCAATCAGCTAAAAAAAGAGCTTATTGGAGTGTAACCAAACGGGACCATTCTCTAGGAACCTCCGTGGCTAGTAATAGAGCTCATTTATCGAGACAAGCAAGGAGTATTGTACTGCAGAACACTGCACTAGTTAGCTTGTTTTTTGGCTGTTAGTTTATTTTCCTTTGTAAAAAAAATAATAAAATGAGTAACAAAAATATCTACAATATTTGAACAAACTAGATAAGAAGAGTAGATAATCTATGACTAAGTCATGCCTTATCATGCCCTCGCAAGATGAACGTTCTTTCGAAAACGTTCATCCTATCTCGAAATATCTCAAATTTGGCTCAAGCGAGTAGTTTTGTGAGTGCATCCGTAGTTTGGTCGTGAGTGGAAATGTGACAAACTTGAAGTTGATTGTTCTGTACTTGCTCCCGGATAAAATGATATTCAAGTGCAAGATGTTTCATCTTTGAGTGATAGACAGGATTGGAACAAACATAAGTGGCACTGATGTTATCACAAAAGATAGTTGGAAGTGTAGGTACGTGAAGATGTAATTCCTGAATGAATTTTTGTAACCACATGATTTCCACTGTTATATTAGCTATAGCTTGATATTCCGCCTTAGTTAACGAGCAATCTACAGTCCTCTGACATTCGAAGTACCATGGGATAGAATTTCCACCGAAGTAGATAATGTAGGTAGAGGTGGAGACTTTTAAGTCCACATCACCACCCCAATCAGCATCACTGAAGGCTTCTAGTTTAAGATTTGTGGAGCGCGAAAGTTGAAGACCATAATCGAATGTTAACTTCAAATACCGAAGGGTTTGTTTTAGCTGTCGGAAGTGAGTGTCAGAAGGCTTATGCATAAAGTGCGACAACTTGTTGATTGCGTAACTCATGTCTGGACAAGTGATAGTCATATATTGTAAAGCGCCTAGAATACTACAATATAAAATAGCATCCACGGATGTTGCGCCATCATCTAGTTTTAAGACAGTGGAAGTGCAAAGAGGAGTCTGACAAGGTTTTGCCACAGCCATTCCAAAATAATCCAGAAGATCTCGAATGTAGTGGCGTTACGATAAGAACAGACTGTTTGGGTTGGGAATGATCTCAATCCCAAGAAAGTAACTCGGAGTACCCCAAATTTTTTAGAGAAAACCGTGTGAATAAAGCTACCATGAACTGCTGGAGATGGGACTTTGAACTTCCAGTGAAAAGTAGATCATCCACATAAATAAGAAAATACATGATGACTCCATCCTTGTGATATATAAAAAGAGACGAATCACTTGTGCTTGTAGTAAAACCATACTGGAGAAGGTAGCTCCGAAGTTCATTATACCACACTCGAGATGCCTGTTTCAACCCATAGATGGCCTTCCGAAGTTTGCACACGTGAGTATGATAATCCGGATGAACAAATCCAGAAGGTTGTTTCATATAGACAGTTTCCTGCAGATGTCCTTGTAGAAAGGCATTATTTACATCCATCTGATGTAATGGCCAGGAAGATGAAAGTGCAATAGTAAGAACCATTTTTACCATTGGATGTTTGATTATCGGAGAGAAGGTTTCCTCGTCTTCGATGCCAGGACATTGACTGAATCCTTTTGCTACCAATCGGGATTTGTATTTATCAACTAAACCATCTGGTTGCTGTTTGATTCAAAAAATCCACATCCAACCAATCGCATTTGTTGCCTCTAAAGGTGGAACCAAATCCCACGTTGCATTTTGAACAAGAGCATCATATTCTGAAAAGGCTAAAGCACGCCATTCAGGATTTTTAAGAGCTTCAGTTATGGTTTGAGGCTCATCTGTATCAGGTAAAGGGTATTTGTAGGTGGTGAAGATTTTTGGTCAAAAGATGTTATTTTTTGAGCAAGTGACCATGGGATGAGTATTTTGTTGTGGTGGTGCTGAATTGATGATGATCGGATGTGAAGCAACCTCAGATGAAGGCAGTACAAGCTCAGGAGTCAGAGTCACGGGTCTAGTAGAGATAATATGGTTGGGAGTGGTAGGAATGGGAATAGGATTATTGTGTGAAGACGTGGATTGAACTAGGTGTGAGTATGGAAAATGATCATCAATAAACTCAACGTGTCGAGATGTATAAACCTTGTTTGTTTTTGGGTCAAGACAAAGATATGCAAATTGTGTCAATGAGTAGCCCACAAAGATACAAGGTACAGAGCGAGGTTGAAGTTTGTGGTTGACGTGTGGACGTAGCCATGGAAAACATAAGCAACCAAACGGATGGAGATGTTTGTAGGAAGGTTGAGTTTGACGAAGAGTTTCATAGGGGGACTTCATATGAAGTAATGGTGTTGGCATACGGTTAATAAGATATGTGGCTGTTTGAAAAGCATAGGACAAAAAAATAGGAGGAAGGTGACTAAAGTGAAGTAGAGACCGAACAGTTTCGATAATGTGACGATGTCGATGTTCTGTTGTATCATTTAGTTCAGGTGTACGAGGAAGAGTAGTAAAATGAGAGATACCATGAATAGCCAAAAAAGAGCGAAGTTTTAGAAACTCACCCCCATTGTCAGTACAGAGGGATTTTACTTTTATGTTGAAAATTTTTTCAGCAATTGATTTAAAACAAAAAAAAAGTTACAAAGACATCTAATTTATTTTGAAGAGGAAATAACCAAATATATTTGGAATAATGGTCTACAAAAATGACATAATAATGATAACCATCTAGAGAAACCATCGGAGCCGGACCCCAAACATCCGCAAATAGAAGTTCCAGTGGCTTAGTACTAACTAAATGTTGAAAAGAAAATGGAATTTATGACTTTTCGCGCATTTGCACGAGACAGAAGCAGACGACTCTGTTGATGGAGTCTTGAGTGGAAATAAGGGCTGAAGATGTCGAGAGACTCTAAGAGACGAATGACCAAGGGTGTGATGAAGAACATTGGGTTGTGCTTTTGTGAACAAGACAGTTGGTATTAGGTTGCAAAGATTGAGATTGTATAGATATCCATAACTAGAACCCGTAAGAAGTACTGCTCTCGTCCGTAAGTCCTTCACCTGAAAAAATTTGGAAAAAATTCCACAGGAACCCCGTTAGTAATGCCAAATTTTTTTATCGAAATAAGATTGCCACTAACGTTTAGGACATAAAGAACATTGTCAAAAGATAAAGATTTTGTGATGGTTGGAACCCAAAAACTTCCTGTATGAGAGATTGGGAGATTGAAATCGTCAACAACTTGAAGTTTTTTATTACTCGAATACGGCATGCTAAGACTCAAATTGTGAAGCCCATTAGTGATATGGTGAGACACCCCTGAATCGAGAATCCATTCTTGGGAAGAGACTGTAGTAGGTGCTGAATGAGCTAAAGGAGCAGGTACTGATTATGCATGATATGCCGAGGGATCATTCGCTGAGGAGCCGAAGTGAGCAGGTGCTGCGTAGTGAAGTTCCTGCTGTGATGATGGATGCTGGCAGCTCACTTTAGGCATAGGTGCATCTTCATAGTAATAGACAAACGTGGGCAGAAGAGTGCCAGGCTAAACAAACGGTACTGCACCAGGTTGGGATGCAAATTGCGTTGCACCAGTAGCATCGACCTGTGAGAATGCAAGATGAGCACCTGCTCTTGCACCACTTCTGAGCCCACGTCGTAGCTTCTGGTAGTCCTTCTCTGAGTGCCCAGGCTTGTCATAATATTGGCATATTACATCATGTAGAAAATTGGATCTGGGAGTTGCTTACATCAACTGGTGTCCAGGGTGTTGATAGTACTGACCCAACCTTTCTGCTTGCATCAATTGGTGTCCAGGGCATTGATAGTACTGACCCGACCTTTGCCCTCCTCGATGTTGTGATTGCCACACCCTAATTGCAGCATTTGCAGTGATGGCAGAAGTAGGAAAACTTCCATGTTTCTATATCTGAAACATTTCATAGTCAATAAGTTTGTCGTAAAGGTCTTCGGAGGAGATTGGACTCTCACGAGCCCAGAGAGCCGCACACAAATTGCTATTCTCAGTTGGAAGACCATTAAGTGTGTGAATGATGAGGTCTGTGTCGTCTACAACACTGCCCATAATAGCAAGTTCATTAGCGATGCTTTTGATTTGCTGGAGATACTTTGAAACAGTCTGATCTATTTTTGTGAGATTAATTAGTCGTTCCTTGAAAGTCATGATGGGGGAACGAGACTTATTTGAGTACAGTCGGGCGTGTAGAGCCCAGGCTTGATGAGAAGTCTGCACATCACCTAACATGTTGATGATGGTTGCATCAACAGAACTCGTGATTGCATGGAGAACAAGACGATCTTGCCTTATCCATTTCTTGAAGTCGTCTGTAGTTTCTTCAGGACATGGAGTACTTACATCGACATATCCCAACAAGTCGTAACCAATGAACAATGACGTAAGCTGGACTCTCCAAGCCGGATAATTATGGCTGGTGAGTTTGAATCTAGTTTGCATATTTAAGGCACCAATTCCTGAGTTATCTTTAATGACAAGAACAGCATTTGGAGCCAGGAGTTATACAATGGGTTCGATCTGTGAAGAAAAAAAAAACTTGAAAGCAAGAAGCCGTTGGAAAAGTTTGTGTTCTGTTAGGATGAAAACAGCTTTGATACCATAAAGAGATTAGGTTGTGTGAAGAATCGTTGTATTCAACTATGCTGAATGTTACATAGGTACATCAATAAATAAAAAAATGAGTAACAAAAATATTTATAATATCTGAACAAACTAGATAAGAAGAGTAGATAATCTATGACTAAGTCATGACAAGGAGAGAAAGTGATAACCTCGGAGATGAGATGTTCAAATAACGATACATAGTGGTTTGATACTTTGCATCAAAATTAGCTTATGTTAAAATTTGAGATTTAATATTAAATTTCAAATTAACATAAACAAAGAAAACTAAACATGTGATAAAATAAATTATATTAATGTTATTAACTATTTTATATTGTACCGATATGAAAACATTAAATATGCTTTGCAGGGAAACGATCCTTCTAAGTATTAAGATTTATATCTATTAATTTGAAGTAGAAGAAGAAATGCCTTCAGATCACACAAGCATACATACCGTAGCACCTCTGCTAGATGAAGATGATAGAGGGTTAAAAGAAGAAGGTAATATCAACGAGGAGACACGCTCTTGGTCCAAGAACAAAGTTATCGATGTGGAGGAGGCTAAGAAGCAGATCTTCTTCTCGCTGCCTATGATTCTTACTAATGTATTCTACTACTTAATCACTCTGGTCTCTGTTATGTTTGCCGGCCACCTCGGTGAGCTCGAGCTCGCCGGCGCCACTCTTGCTAACTCGTGGGCCACCGTCACCGGCTTTGCTGTCATGGTAATAAGTACTCGAAAACTTTAACTGAGAAGATTTTAGCATCATATTTGTGCTTTTTGATATTAGCTTTTCAGTTTCTTCGGTTATTCCTCTTTTTTCTTGCATCAAAATCTGTGATTCATGTACATCTTCGTGGTGTGCATGTAATGTAAGGCCGACATAAAATAATGAAAAGAAAAAAGAAAAAGAGTATAGAGCATCTAGTTAGGATAATGCTCTTTGTAATGATAACGATGGGGATGGAGAAAAGTCTTGTATACGTAACAAAATGAAATGTCATATTAAATTGATGTCAATGTCTACATATGGGGAATATTTTATTTGTTGATATAAGATCTTGCCATGGTGTCTTCATTTGTGTTAAAACTTAATAACTATGTCCTTGTGTATCTAATGAACCCTTTTCCGTTTTCATGATGCAGATCGGTTTAAGTGGAGCACTTGAAACGCTCTGTGGTCAGGGTTTCGGTGCAGAGCTGTACAGGATGCTGGGAATTTATCTACAAGCAGCCTGCATTGTGTCGTTGTTGTTCTCCTTTGCTATATCAATGCTGTGGTTCTACACTGAGCCAGTTCTCATTTTACTCCATCAAGATGCTGATATTGCTGCCACTGCTGGCTTGTATATGAAGTATCTCATTCCCGGATTATTTGCGTTCGGTTTCTGCCAGAACATCTTGAGGTTTCTGCAGACACAATCAGTTGTCATCCCTCTTGTCCTCTTCTCCTTCGTACCAATGTGCATTCATATTGGTATTTGTTATGCTATGACTCATTGTACAGCTCTAGGCTTCAAGGGTGCTCCACTTGCAGCTTCCATTTCGTTATGGATATCAGTTGTTATTCTGGTTGTCTATGTGATTTGTTCTGAAAATTTTTATCAGACCTGGGATGGATTTTCCTTCGAATCATTCCGATTCATTTTAAGTCACCTGAAGCTAGCATTGCCTTCTGCTGCGATGATCTGGTAACTCGAATCATGTACCTTTATGATTACCTTTTGTATTGCTTCAAAGAAATTCAACTGCATACTGTTAAGCTGGAATCAGTTAGTGAAATTTTTAGGTGATAATAAAACATCCAATTGGCCCAAGTTTTGATTCAGGTTTGTCGTAAGCTTATGACTCCTGACTATGAGAAAATTGTGCGACATAGAAGCTCACGGAATAATTCAAGATAGAAGATCATTGATTCATTTCCTTTTCATTTTTGCTGTATGCTTGTCAGCTTAGAGTATTGGGCTTTCGAGATTCTTGTGTTCCTAGCAGGATTGATGCCAAATTCAGAAATAACTACCTCATTAATTGCAATTTGGTAAGACTTGTTTTCTTTCTTCTGTTTTTTTTTTTTTTTTCTCCCTCTTCTTGGTATTCTTCCCTTCATCTCACATCCTGAAATTTGCATTTCTATTTCCTGGGTGTCTTTATATCTACAGTGTGAATACAGAAACTGTAGCCTACATGTTAATTTATGGTCTCAGTGCTGCTGCAAGGTAAGCTTTAAAGTAAAATCATCTGTCACATACCTTAACTCGCTTGTTTTTTGTAGATTCAACATTTAACTTGATGTACTGATATAATTTTCTTCTGAAAGCACGAGAGTCTCAAATGAGTTGGGAGCAGGCAATCCAGACAGAGCCAAGTCTGCCATGCTTGTAGCTCTCAAGCTCTCTGTCCTTCTTGCCCTTGTTATTGTGCTAGCTCTAGTGTTTGGCCACAATATTTGGGCAGGCTTATTCAGTGATAGCGCTAAAATAATGAAGGAATTTGCATCCATGACTCCTTTGCTTGCGATTTCTATTACATTGGATTCTGTGCAGGGGATCTTATCAGGTGCACTTCTTGGTGAATGATGGGCAGATAATTTTTTGAGCAAATCAATTAGTTTCTCTTGCTAACAAGTCTCTGAAACTACAGGGGTGACAAGAGCACGTGGTTGGCAGCACTTGGCAGTGTATGCCAATTTGGTAACATTCTATTTCATAGGCGTGCCCATATCTTGTCTTCTAGGGTTCAAGTTGAAGCAATACGTTAAGGTAATGCTATGAGGTGAAATGAAAGATATTTTTTGTTATAAACATGATTGAGGTCATAGTAACTTTGTTTTTCTTCTTATGTTGTTGTAGGGTCTGTGGATAGGCTTAGTATGTGGCCTTGGTAGCCAAGCTGCATCTCTATTGTTTATCACCGTACGAACAAAATGGACAAGAACAGATCTGCCAGAAAATGTTTACAATGAAAACCTCAACTTCCTACAGCAGAATGTGCCTTAGTGATTGTCGACTATGTGACGGAAAGCGTGGATGGATCACTTGTGTGTGGAAACAGTTAACCTTGTTAACATTATTTCCTTCTTGTAGGCACAAGCATGAGATTTGATTTCTTTTATGGAGCATTGAAGTTTCAACCGAAGATCAACTTAGTTACTACAATGAGTTTGTCAAGAAATTGGAGACTAGTAAATAATGGGAGATTTCCTTTGGTCATATTGGACAGGAAGTGAAACGAAAAATTGCACTGCACTTGCTCATTTCTTTTAAGTTAATGGCTAAAATGGCCAAGTTAAGCAGTAAACTTCTTCGTGTAGCTTTGTGAGATTGAGAATTGGCAGGCTTCAGATCGCCCAAAAAGCACGATTTCTTTTGCATATGATGTAGCTTAAGATCCCTGCTATGGTTAATGTAGCTTAAGATCCCTGCTATGGTTAATATTGGATGGTACGGAAGCCCTTTTGTTTTCACAATTGTAGTCGCTGAAACTAACGATGCTTCCTATCTCTGATAATTTCTTATTATGTGATTTGAGAATTTATCAATATTTAAAAGAGAGAAAAATAACCCATTTCTACTATAGTACGTGGAAGTTGTTCTTCAGAATTTGAAGTTGATGGACTTCTACATCCTTTCCAAGCAAATTAAACGTTTAACTATGCATACAATTGGGATTTTCTTCTGGAAAACTATTCAAGATTCTGATAGAGTGCTTTTCATTGAACATTTCCATCGATCTTGGTCCAAAATTTTGGTTGATCCATCATTGATCTTGTCTCTCGTATCATCCCATTATACGTTGCATAATAATAAGAGATTGCAAGTTTTGAAAGACAACAGATTATACTAGTCAATAATCCCCGAATTCATAAGCCAATAAACTGAAATAAAATATCAACAGAAAAAACGATTTCAAACGACTTTAAAGTCCCTTATGCCTATGTTAGTAAAGCTTTCAAGTAGAATGCTTTAATATTTTCAATAACAGCTTTGATTGAAGTAGACTGCCAACCACAGCCTCTAGCCAGCCGTGTCAACAGCAGCTCTGAGTAGACCAGCTAAAGAGATCGAGTACTGCAGTGAACTTGAGAGTCACAGCCATGGCGTTTATGGCTTTTCTCTGGAAGTCCTGCGCCTACTCGTTAGATACAATTGTGTGATATGAAGAAAGTCCAACTCTCAATGCCCAAAGCAGAGAGATATAGTTACAAGAGATAACAATCGATGATGAAAAGCTTAGATTCACAGATAACCGCACAGCAGCAGTAAGAACAAAAGCTCCCAAGTAGGCAGCAGCTTGTGTTCATGCTGAAGTTACAGAACAGAATACACTAAAATAAGTGCAGGTGAAAATTGGAACATAAACGGAGCATGTGGTGTATCCATAGTTTGAAGGAATTGGGGACTAGTTAAGTGGCGATCAAAAATGATTTCATCTCAGCATTTGGTGTGATTCCTAATAGATTATTCAATGGCCATGTGACGTATAGATTTGAATCCTATAAAAAGTACTCGAGATAATGATTATTGGGTATTAAATAATAGATCTCAAATAGGTCAAAGATCCTTTCCCTCTCTCTTTTAAAATAAAAGAACATGATGATTAATAAAAGACTATATAAGTTTTAGAAACTTATTGAAAAGTTATCTAAACCATTGTCTGTACTGTTGAAGATAAAAAATCAAAGAAAGAAGAAGAGAGGGAATCAACATCTTAAAAAACATTCATGGAAACAAGCATGACAAAATTAAATCGATCCATTAAATTATTTTTCAATTAATATCAGAAAAACGGTGTTGCATGATTTGTTTTCTACCGTGTATCATTTCGGTATGATTGTGTTACTGTTTGTTTTGTATGAATGGAGTGTTACATGAATATGTATTTTTCATGGTATTGTTTTCTTCATATACGAAGCAGATGCAAGAACACATAAATGCAACGACCATTCGGTATTAATATGTATGTGTTGTTGTATTTGAAATGGTATAGTAAACAAGAACATAAACATGAAACAAATCTTTGGTGTTGTATGTATGGAATGGAAAAGTAATTTTCGTTTTGATGATTTTCGGATGTTAATAGACTCAGTGTTGTAAGAACTTGAAACCCATTCTCACTACTTAACTGAAACATAATGGTTATGGATGGATGGTTTAGATTAAAGGTAATACATAGTAGAGAGAATAGAAAATATAAAACCATAAAGTTTTCGTTTTACAGAGAAACCATCCTCTGTGATTATAATGGTGACAAGAGATGCTCTCGGTGAGGCTTGGGATGGTTTTTGGTATGAAGAGAAACCAAACGTTAAAAAAAATTTAGAAACGTAACCAGCGTGAAGAAGATGAGGAGCGCGCCTCATATGGAAAAATGGGGCAGTGGCAGGCGCGTGCTGTGCACGCACCCGCCGAGCCATTTTTATTATTATCATTTAATTTTTAATTTTTTAATTATTTAAAAAATTATGGGTTTGAATATCGCTCCTACTTAAGATAATGTTATTTTGGGTCATAATTCATAATTTATTAATTAATTAATAATTTAAAGTAATCAATGAAGTTATCAATTAATTGATTTAGGTTTATATGCATAAAAGTTACTTATATGTTTCCTAAGCATAATATAATTTTGTGTCACATTACATTTTCTTATTATATGTTGATTGTGCTACATGATATTATGGTAATTTAGAAAAGTTTGTTAGTCACCAAAGTGACCAAACTAATTAAATGAAATTTTGTCATGCATGATAATTGTCCAATTAAATGTTTATTACATGAAAAGCTTGTTAGTCACCAAAGTAGCCTAGCTTGAAAATATTAATTATTTTATTGTGATTGTTTCAACTGTTTATTATGATATGATGCTAAAATGACATAAAGGTTTAATTGAACAATTGAGATAATTAATTATAACGCTAGGAGGTCACTAAAAAGTGGATCATTGCTTATAATTAATGTCATTAAAGGGACTTTATCAACATATTTAGTTAATATGATTGTATATCCAAAGATAACATGCATGTTGACTAGAATATGATTGATTGTCTATTGTAGTGAACTATATACATTCATCATAATAGGTTACAACTATGAATTTAAATTTCACCCAAAGGAGAATTTAAATGCATAATCAAAGTGTATTAGTTAGTTTGAACCTATTTAGATTTACTCAAAGAATTAATGTGTGAGCTATATGTTGTGTTTCCAACATCTACTAATTTGTTTACTTTAGGAAATGGGCTAATCAAGTTCAATGGTCTGAACTATGCTGATTGGTCTAATCAAATCCAGTTCGAACTAAGTGTGGATTTAGACTTGGCCATATTTTCATACGTAAGGCCCGCAGCTATAACTGAGAATAATTCTAAAGCTAAAATGTATTATTATGAGGCTTGGAAACAGTCTAACAGGCTGAGCTTGAATTTGATGTGAATGATGATCGTAGAAAATGTAAAGCCGTCGATGCCTAAAACGGACAATGCAAAAGAATTCATGTTGAAACTTAAAGAATACTCCCAATCTGATATAGCTGACAAGTCCATAGTAGGGATTTTAATGAGTGAGCTAACGATCAAGAAGTTTAACTAGTCACAGCCCATTTATGATCATGAAACTCATATGTCAATCCTTGCTGCAAAATTGAAATCTATGGGTATGGATGTGAGTGAGTCATTTCTAGTACAGTTTATTATCAACTCACTTCCTCTAGAATTTGGCCAGTTCCAAGTGAATTATAACACTATTAAAGAAAAATAGAACCTTCAAGAAATTAAGATCATGTTAGTTCAGGAGGAAGGGAGATTAAAGAAAATGAAGGAGCGCTCCGTTCATCTCACATTTCATCCAGGCATTAGTAGCAGCAAGCATAAACTGGGAAAGAAAAGCAAAAATAAGGACAAAGGCTCTCAGCAAAGTTAATAAGGCCGAATCAATAAAGATAAGAGGTGTCACTTCTGTAAGTAGCCTAGTCACTTCAAGAAAGATTGTCCTAAAAGAAAGGCTTGGTTTGAAAAGAAAGGTACATACTATGTCTCAGTATATTTTGAATCAAATCTTCTTGAAGTGCCTAATAATACCTGGTGGTTAGATTCTGGTGTAACTACTCATGTGTCACATGTTAAACAGGGATTCCTTTCAATCCAAACCATAAACGAAACTGAAAAGTTCTTATATATAGGGAACAAAATGAAGGCATAGAGAGAGGGCATTGGGACGTACAGATTGATCTTGGACACTGGATGTTACCTAGATCTAGAAAAGTGTCTTTATGTTCTTGAATGTGCTAGGAATTTAGTTTCTATTGCAAAATTAGACGATGTAGGATTTTAATTTAAGATTGGAAACGATGTTTTTTCATTATACAAACATAAGTACGATTATGGTTCTGGTACTTTAATTGATTGTTTATATCGTTTCAATCTTGATGCTGATTTTTCTGCATCTCTGTTTCATATTGAAAATATTATAGGAAGTAAATGTAGTGCACAAAATGAATGTTCTGCTTTTTTGTGGCATAAAAGATTAGGTCATATATCCAAGGAAATGGTACAAAGGTTAGTTAAAAATGACATCTTACCTCTATTGGATTTTGTTGACTGGGATATGTGTGGATTGCATTAAAGGCAAGCAACCAAACATATATCAAAGCATCCAGCCACAAGAAGTAATGCATTACTGGAATTAATATACACTTACATCTGTGATCTTTTCGACGTTCCTTCTTAGGGTGCTGAAAAATATTTCATTACCTTTATTGATGACTTCTCACGATATGGTTAGATTTATTTGCTGCATGAAAAACCTCAGCCTGTGGACATCCTAGAGGTGTTTGTTAATGAGGTAGAAAGACAGATAGATAGCAAAGTAAGATAGTGCGATCATATAAAGGTGGCAAATATTATGAAAAAGTCAATGAATGTGGACAATGTCTAGGTCCATTTGCGAAGTTTCTTGCAAGTCGAGGCATATGTGCGCAATACACAATGCATGGTACATCGCAACAAAATGGTGTAGCCGAAAATCGTACTCTTATAGATATGGTTAGGAGTTTGTTAAGTTATAGTTCTGTACCGTTATTATTGTGGGTGCTTGCATTAAAGACCGCTACATATCTGCTTAATAAAATTCCTAGTAAAGCAGTTCTTAAGACACCTTATGAACTGTGGATAGGAAGGAAACCTAGTTTACGACACCTTCACATTTGGGGTTGTTTGGCAGAAGTAAGATTGTATAATCCACATGAAAAGAAGCTTGATGCAAGAACTGTTACTGGTTTTTTCATTGACTATCCTGAAAAATCAAAAGGCACAGATTTTATTGTCCTAACTATAGTACGAGAATAGTTGAGTCTGATAATACTCGGTTCATTGAGAATAGTCCAATCAGTAGGAGTGGAGAACCCCGAAAAGTGGATATTCACAAGAGTCAAGTAGAAACTACTCCAAGTCGAGTAGAAACTACTACATCAAATGTGATTCCACAGGTGGTTATTCCTGTTGTTGCATCACGGATACGTAATATACCGGAACAACAAATTAATGTTCCAAATCCACAAATTGAACATATTAATGAAGAACCAACTATTGATGTTCAAGTTACAAATGATCAAGTGATGCCACAAGAAGTAGCATTACGAAGGTCTATAACACAGAAAAGATCAGCTATTTCAAGTGACTATGAAATTTACTCACTTGAACATGAATGTGACTTGAGCATTGATTAGGATCCAGTCTCGTTCAAACAAGCCATGGAATGTAACAATTCTGAAAAATGGTTCAATGCTATGAAAGAAGAGTTGAAATCAATGGATGACAACAATGCCTGAGAATTAGTTAAGTTGCAGAAAGATACAAAGCAAGTGGGTTGTAAATAGGTATTTAAGACCAAACATGACTCACAAGGTAATATTGAAAGGAATAAAGCCAGACTTGTTGCCAAAGGTTAGACTCAAAATGATGGTATTGACTATAAAGAGACCTTCTCTTCAGTTTCAAAGAAGGACTCTTTACGAATTGTTATGGCCTTTGTGGCTCATTTGATTTAGAGTTTCACCAAATGGATGTAAAGATTGCTTTTCTAAATGGTGACTTGGAAGAAGAAGTTTATATGGATCAACCGGAAGGTTTCGTGATCACAGGAAAAGAAAAATTAGTGTGTAAATTAAAGAAGTTAATATATGGACTGAAGCAAGCTTCCCCATAATGGTATCTTAAGTTTAATGATATTATTACGTCTTATGGTTTTGTAGAAAATACCGTTGATCGGTGTATCTATATGAAAGTTAGTGGGAGCAAGTTCATTATATTAGTCCTATATATTAATGATATCCTTTTTGCTGCTAATAATATGGTTTTGTTACATGATTTAAAGAATTTTCTTTTTAATAATTTCGAAATGAAAGATATAGGTGAGGCATCCTATATGATAGGAATAGAATTATTCCGTGATAGATCACAAGGATTGTTAGGATTGTCTCAGAAAGGTTATATCGAGAAAGTATTAGAAAGATTTTAAATGAAAAAATGCTTCGCAGGAATAGTTCCAATTCAGAAAGGAGACAAATTTAGTCAAATACAATGTCCACGAAATAATTTGGAACATAAGGAAATAGAGTCTATTCCTTATGTCAGTAATTAAGAGCTTAATGTATGCTCAAATATACACTTGGCCAGATATTAGTTTTGTTATCGGAATGCTAGGTCGATGTCAAAGCAATCCTGGAATGGACCACTGGAAAGCTGCAAAGAAAGTTCTTAGATATTTACAAGGCACAAAGCACTATATGCTCACATATAGAAAAACAACTCATCTCGAAGTGATAGGTTATTCAGATTCAGACTATGCCGGTTGTGTAGACTCACGAAAATCTACATTCTGTTATATGTTCCTGTTAGATGGAGGAGCAGTTTTGTGGAAAAGTGAAAAGCAGTCCGCCATTGGTACTTCCATTATGGAGGTTGAATTTGTGGCGTGCTTTGAGGCCACGGTTCATAGATTGTCGTTGCGGAACTTTATCTTATGTCTTGGTATTGTCGACAGTCTTATTAGACCGTTAAGAATTTATTGTGATAATTCCACTATCTTTTTCTTTTCTAAGAATGCAAAATATTCAAAAGGTACGAAACACATAGATTTGAAGTATTTGTCTGTGAAAGAAGAAGTGCAAAAACATAAAGTGTCAATTAAACATATTAGTATCGATCTCATGATAACGGGTTCGTTAACTAAAGGCTTACCACTCAAAACATTTATTGGTCATGTTGAACGGATGGGTCTTATAGATAAGTCCTTATTAGCATAGTGTTTTGACATGTATAAATACATATAAGTGTTTTGCTCAAATTGTTATGACACTTGTGAATTCAATTATAGTTATATGTTTTTGTTCACTTACTTATTATCCATATTATGTTGTATACCATAATTATTATTTGTGCGATAACAATTACATAATTACCCACTTAAAGTTTTCTAAATTGAGTTGATTATGTGATACATAAAAAGAATCATGTTGTATAATTTGTTACCGCCATAATCCTATCATCCTAATTCACTTAAGAATGATTTGATTGATTCCATGTATTGTGTGCACTTAAAATTTTAGTGTTGAATCACCAAGTCATAATATGGGCTAAGTGAGAGATTGTTAGATTATTTAATGGCCCATGTGACATATAGATTTGAGTCCTATAAAAAGTACCCATGATAATGATTATTGAGTATTAAATAATAGATTTCAAATAGGTCAAAGATTTTTTTCCCTCTCTCTTTTAAAATGAAAGAACATGATGGTTGGTAAAAGACTATATAAGCTTTAAAAACTTATTAAAAGATTATCTGAACCATTATTTATACCATTTAAGATAAAAATCAAAAAAAGAAGAAAAGAGAGAATCAACGTCTTACAAAATATTTATGAATGCAGATATGACAAAATTAAATCGATCCTTTAAATTGTTTTCCATTCCTGCGAGCAAAACTTGCCAGGCGTCCATTCCAACAGAATTTTCTTAGCTTTGCCGAGTTTATGCATTCATGTTTACGTGGATTGAACGACTCACGTGTCATTGAGTCGTTGAGATATTCCACTCTGTTAAATAATAAAGGTGTCAGTCTATTTTAATGTAATTATCTGTTGAAAATGATCGAACACCCTTGTATTGTAATGCCACGAGTTTCCGAGTCCCGTACACAACCAAAAGAAACCCCGGCTCTGCTTGCAACCTTACGCGTTGTAAATTGTAATGCCATAAGTTTCCGAGTCCCGTACACAACCAAAAGAAACCCGGCTCTGCTTGCAACCTTACGCGTCGATATTCTGATTTGATGTATATGGAAAATAGAAAATCCCGTTATCAACTTGGCGAAAGTTAATCAAAGATTGAAATTGACGTATTATCTTTCGTTTCTAATCATAATGTCAGGTCTTAGTCTTATCACCAAAGCTAACTTTTTCAGTTACCACAAAATAAATGGCTTCTCAAGTCTCAAGGGGGACTTTTATTCGGTTTTGTTAGTCAATTGCAATATGTAAATTACCATCAATGCCTTGTGTCGTTGGATTCGTCCACTTTTTCTAATCACTAACCGATGATGTTATGAGGTATTGTGGTTAAAATGCAGATATAATGCTTATTATTATTAAACGCATTCATCACAGTATAGTATTAAATCTGCTAAAATTGTAGCCGTTGGTTTCTATGATTGTGTCCTTTATTACTGGCTATTAACCAAAGTTTTGGGCATCATTAAAGAATTACCAGCTGTCCAATTTGATTCATGCCTTATAACTCAAACCATTATCTCAAATTTTCAATTTTAGAACAAATCATTAACCTTTCAAGACATTTCCAATATTAGTATTTCCGTTTCTTTTGGAGTCAATATATAGGTCTTCCATACACATCCAGTCCATTTGTTATTTGCAGTTCTAGCGTTTGCTCTTGTTCTACAACCAAGCATATGGTGTCTCAAGCGTCTCTCACCCTCTTCTCTGTTTTTATTGTCTCCTACTTCTTTAGTTCCTCCCTCGCCTACATAAATTTCTTCGTAGGTGGCAAAGATGGCTGGGTGGTTAGCCCCTCTGAGCCTTACGATCACTGGGCTGGGAGGAACAGGTTTCAAGTCAATGACACTTTGGGTAACTACTGCAAATCTTAACGTCGTTATTCATTTTTACGGTTCTTGTCTTTAATTATGTGAGGGATTGTTAACGTTATTGCAGTTTTCAAGTACAACAAAGGAGATGACTCGGTGTATCAAGTGAGCAAAGAAGACTACTACAATTGCAACACGAAGGAGCCCATAAAAAGAATGACTTCTGGGAAATCAGTGTTTCAGTTTAGTCACTCTGGTCCATTCTTTTTCATAAGTGGCAAGGAATCACATTGCAAGAAGGGACAGAAACTCGTTGTTGTTGTATTGGCTATTCGGTCACCTCCACCTCCACGTACCCCCGTACCTCCCCCACCGTATGCCAAGCCACCAAAAGCTCCGTCTCCAGGGTCCCAACCTCCAGCATCATCGCCCAAGGCTCCATCTCCGCTGACTCCACCTTGGTCTCATCCACCGTCTCATGCAACCCCTGCACCTTGGTCTCACCCACCGTCTCAGACAACCCCTGCACCTTGGTCTCAGTCACCGTCTCCGGCAACCCATGCACCTGGGTACCAACCACCCTCTCCGGCAACCCATGCACCTGGGTACCAACCACCCTCTCCGGCAACCCATGCACCTTCGTACCAACCACCAGCCTACAGTCCCAAAGCACCATCTCCCATCACATCGGCACCAGGGCCTCAGCCTCCATCATCTCCAAGCCCAGAAGCTCCATCTCCGGCGGGATCACCAACGCGTCCTCCGTCTCCATACGCAAATCCTCCGACAGAGGGTCCAAGTCCAGCAAGTTATTCTCCGTCTCCAACCCAGCAACCTGGTGAAGTATCTCCATCACCGTCAGAGCTCTCGTCTCCAAGTCCTTCGGCATCATCGTCATCGACGAGTCCCACGCAATCGGAAGTTACTCCGGCGTCGGCGCCGTCGTCTTCGTTTGCTATAGGTCCTTCAAGTTTGATAATACTAGCAGCTTCTGTTCTGTTCAGTATAATGATGGATGTGTCCATTTAAAACAGGCATACAGTCTACATACGGTTTTATCGGTCTTGATTGTCGTAGATTATGTTAGTTCCTTTTTTCCAATTTTCTCTTGGGCTTGAGACTTAATTTCAAACATTTATCATTATAAGGTTGTATTGTTTTATTATATTATTGAGTTATTCATTTCTTCTTTTCAACACTAGTCATTACTCATTTCTATTGTTTTCGTGTAACTCAATTAGTAGGAAATCTCTTAAATTGTTGGCCAATGAATCCAATAAATGTCTGCTTATATGGTAACCCAAAATTTAAATCCTTTTCGTAATTGAATTCCATTAAATGCCTGCCCATTTTTTAAGGAAAATAATAAATATATACCAAGTGATTAATTTGGTTCTAAAAGTGGAAAAAATCAATTAGGTAAGTTGAAATTTTCCAAATATATTCTAACACTTTATTATATTCTTTAAAAAAGTAGATGGTGATTTTTGACATTATTTTATTTTTTTCAATTCATTATACTTTTCTTGAAAAAAGAAGAAAATGATACAAGTGTATTTTTGTCATACTAAACTCTTTAATGCAAGGAAATGGTCTGAAGCAACTATTTTACGTGCTCCACCTGCCGAATCTGAATGAAGTGTTACTATAGTTGAATGGGGAGTTGGTGCTGACATTTCAGTCAGGCTAAATCCCTCCTCCAACGCCACAAAATGAATGGGGAGTTGGTGCTGACATTTCGGGCATGCTAAATCCCTCCTCCAACACCACAAGATTTTGTGGCGTTGGCATAAAGACTAAGCCCTTTTACTTTGTGTCTTGACTTGACCGCACTCTGTCGGCTGTAATTGTTTAAGTGTTTCCTTTTCTTCTTATTGCTCGTGATTATTGTCCTTGGCATCTTTTCACTGCATCTCATGTTGATGGCTTGTATCTCAAATGCTTTGTTTTTTCTCGTACTTCTGCGTGTTGTGCATCCGGAGGAACAAGTTATTCAATTCAAAAGCCTTTTTGTCAAGACTTAGAACTCCAATCACAAGCTTTTTAAAGAGAGAGCACTAAGCTCCTAATTGCTCATATAAGTTGATGAGTATTTTCAATTAAGAAGGGAGTAAATATGAGGGGCTTAAGCATTAAAACATTTTAAGTAAATTATTTACCAAAAGTTAAGGAAATTAGCACTTGAGAATTTAGAGAAATCACAAAATATAAATTAATTTTTCTGCTTAAAATTTGTGTATAAATATATTTTGATGATACAACTTGAATTTAATAGGTGAAAGGATTATTCATCCCAGGGAAAATATCTCTTTCATGAGTTATTAAATTAATAATATAATTTTTTTATAAGAACTAAAGAGTTCTGGGAATTAACATACCTAACATTCTGGTTATATTACCGCCTTAAATAGTGAAAAAAGATAAGTGTGGGGTCGATGAAAGAAATAGAAAGCAATACTCTTCCACCCACGAAACAGGCTCAGGAATTGGGACAAGTGTACCTGAAGGGTGTCTTTTATTAATTAAGAACACTATTCTATTCTCCACGTAATCCCCAGTCTATGCATATAGGGCAAAGGAGTTTTCATTCACATTTCAATCGTTAGAAGGCAAATCTTTAAAGCCGTGCGATTGTTTTCAATCACAGAATTTAACGGCCTTATTGGTAGGAAGTGCCTAACTCACTCCTAAAAATTAGTTTAAGAGGAGAAGGTTTACATATTATTATAAATTTTCGAAGGCTTTTATAATTGTTCGATGTGAGATTTCTGACATACTCCCCTCAGTTCAGAGTAGGACTGGACATCTGATAGACATATTAGGCAAAAGGATATAACCGGGCACCACTCCAAACTATCGAGACAAACTGACTCTGATACTATGTTAGAAAGTGCCTAACTCACCCCCAAAAGCTAGCTCAAGAGGGGGAGGTTTGCTCACTATTATAAATTGTTAAATGCCTTCATAATTGTTCGATGTGGAATTCCTGACACATGTTAGAAAGTACCTAACTCACCCCTAAAAGTCAGCTCAAGAGGAGAAGGTTTGCATATTATTTTAAATTCTCGAATGCCTTTATAATTGTCCGATGTGGGATTCCTGACACGTCCCTCTCAGTCCAGAGCAGGACTGGACATCTGATGGACATATTGGTCAAAAGGACATAACCAGGCATCGCCCCAAATTATCGAGATAAACTGACTCTAATACTATATTAAAAAGTGTCTAACTCATCTTTAAAAACTAGCTCAAGAAAAAAAAATTTACATATTATTATAAATTCTCAAATACTTTTAAAATTGTCCGACGTGAGATTCCTGAAATTTACCCCGATCACATAATTTGAAGGATAAACGAGGCTGCTGAGATGGAAAATAATTGCATCGTTTTCTATCTTTGTCAATTAGCAAGAAAAGACGTCGATGACTCCAAAATCACGTTTCCTTCAATTGCTATGCCTGTCGAGTGTCGGCTATGTGCGATTTTTCAAAGTCAGTACGTACTTATTTCGTGACAAGTGTTACCTTTATCATCTTCTTTGTTCGTTACTTTTTCGAGTACACAGTATTCCTATGGACTGCCCGGCCCTGGCCACGTAAGGTAGAATCAATTCCATCTTCACCCTTTTAATACATAGATAAGATCAAGAAATAGAATTATTATATTAATTAGAAATTTTTAAATTGATTATTTTTTAATTTTTATTGTTAAAAATAAAAAATGTAATCATTTATGCCCTAATCACGCTTAACACTAAATGCTTGTTCGATGGGACTCGTGTGCTGTTTCTAAAGTTTATAAGTAAACTCCATTTTCTTTTTTAACTCTCTGTTTAGTACAGACTACAGATATCATCATAGTATTTTTATATTGGCTAATTAATAGCTTTGATGTGGACTACAAGGAGGATATGATAGTATTTTATATTGGCAAATAGATCTGACGTGAACTCGAATTGCATTTTAGAATCAACAATTTTTGTTCTAGTATACTGTCTCTCATTTCAGCATTTTCTGAATCAAGACGAGCCTTTCTTTTTTTTTTCTCCTTCAGCTTCCAAGAGAATACCAACCCAAACCCAACAAGAATAGGCCGAAGTCTAAGGCCACAGCACAAATTGTATAAGTAAGGCCTTGTGTGTAGGAAATAAATCCTACATGCAAATAGTGTACTAACATGGCATTCCTTATTATTTCATGCAATTTTATGTTGTTTAAAGATTAGAATTGTAATAGATATTTCAAGTGTATAACTGATTTCCATTTGATAATTGTCTATGGTCATTTTTATAAATATTATGTTTCTTTTTATCGTACATGACTCGTATACATAAGCATGTAGTCCTAAAGTTTTAAGAAGAAAATAAGTGTATTTGAAAACTTTTGAGACAAAATGACTAGACACAAGATTGTGTTTTTAGGATATATTTTTCTTTGAAATGTAGAGGTAAAAACATAAGTTGGAATAGGAGTGTATTAGTATAAAAAATTTTGAAAAAAAATACAACCGTGGTGGAACCTATGTCTATATATATAGAAGTAAGATACATAGTGTGAGATACGACTATGTCTCAAACCATATTTATGATAAATAATATTATTTTAAAATATATTTTCCCTATATTTCAAATTTTAGAAAATTTCCAATATTTATTATGATTATATTTAAGTTAGGTTGAATTTAGTAAGAAGCTAAGTACAATAATATCAATTAGAATTTACATATAAATATATTGTTATAAACATGATTGTGGAAATTATTATTATTATTCAATAGTGAATTAATCACTCTCTATTTTTAAAAAATATAAGCACGCCTAACTAACTTAAGATCGTTAAAAATTTTCTTATATTCTTATTTATTTTTTCATACTATATATTATATTATATATTTATATATATATATATATTCTAAACACTTTAATTTTACAAGATATGACCGAGAATGACTTACATTTATGAGACCTTTTCGATATTCGGTTGACACATATTTTACAAACTTTTATAATATGATGGTTTCATATTTTGACAAGGAGTTGGTGTAAATAACAAGTTGTCAAGAAAATTGGCTAAAGCTTTAAAATGTTGGAAAAATATCTAAGTTGTTCATTTTAAAGAAATGTAGTCACAATCGGAATCGGGTTGAGTGGCAGAATGTGATGAGGTATTTGAATTGTTGGACAGACTAAGACATTCACCAGCACGTGATCATACTTTATCCAACATTTTTCTTTGCATTTCTTTCTCTTTAGGATGAATAGGATATTAACTAGTACGTGATTATGCCTTATCTAGCATTTTTTGTTAGATTTTGAACAATTTCCTATTTTACTCATTCTCTTTTATTTCTTTCCTATTTGTTTAGACTCTTCCTAAGATTCATTAGAAGTTTCCTATTTTATCTAGAACTCTTCCTAAGATAAATTAGACTTTTCTATTTTAAGTAGAAATCTTCCTAAGATGAATTAGAGTTTCCTTTTTTGTCTAAAACTCTTCTTGAGATGAATTAAGATTTTATATAAAAACAAGTTTTGAGAAAGGTTAACATAACTCTTTATTAATAAAATTTATTTTCTTCTTGAGAATTTTTATCTTACAATTCTTATATTGGAATTATGTTTATTTACCTTTTCTGTTGCATCATGTGGTATTAGAACTTTGAATTTTACAAAGGTTGTTCTTTCTGATAATTGTAAATAGTCCTAATGATAGTATTCAAGGATTACTCGATGTTTGGAGAAGAATTAAAGAACATAAGATAGCTATTCACAATATTTAAGAATAGTTGGCTACAATCACAAAAAATTTGCAAACATTAATGTTAGGAGACAATAACCAGAAATTCAATAATATAGTTAATAGGGAAATTACCCTTACACAACCTCAAATTCCAACAACTTTTATGAGAACTGATAATTCCAGCAATGATGAGGAAAGTATCCCAAGAGGAGATCGTTATAAACTAAATGAAGAAGATTGTGAAGCTTGAGGGAGAAGAAGATGGCTTTATTGGAGTTATTAGGAGATTAATGATTTCGAAAAGGGAACATAAAGATTGACAATGACATCAATTATTTTTGTACTAGAGACATAATACAAGGAAATCTATGTGAGCTGATTATTGATGGAGATAGCTAAGAGAATATCATCAGTAAATTGATGGTTAAAAAGTTGAAGTTTTCGATCGAACCTCACCCCAATCCCTACAACATCACATGAATTAATGCCATTAGTGATCTCATATCATGAAAAGGTGTAATGTGCCATTCTCTATTGGTAAATACATATAAACATTATTGTGATTTTATTGTTATGGATATAAGTGAAATTTTCAATAAACTATGATAATATGATGTTAATTCATATGACTCGAAAAGGGAGAATAACTATTGATTTATAAATAATAGTGTGAAGTATATGTTAGTACCCGTAGGTGAAAAGAGAATGGGTAAATCTAGTAGGAGAAACAAGCCATTATTGGAAGTGGAAAATAAAAGGGAATGTTTGTGAGTTATCTGAAAGAAATGAGGAATGTATATTTATTAACAAAGAAAGGGGAAGAAGAGAGTGAAAAAAGAGAAGATGAGATTCCTTTAAAAGTGCAACTAATTTTAGAACAATTTAGGAATGTAATGCCCCGTGAGCTACCCAATAGCTTACCTCCTATGAGAGATATCCAACACCATAGTGATTTGGTTCCTTGGGCTAATTTGTCTGACTTACCTCACTACCATATGAGTTCAAAGGAGCATAAGATCTTAAAGAAGAAAGTAGAGGAGTTGATTAGGAAAAGGCATATTAGAGAGAGTATGAGCTCATGTGCAGTTCTTGCTTTACTTACACTAAAAAAGATGAAAGTTGGAGGATTTATGCTGATAGTCAAGCCATTAATAAATTACTATTGGGTATAGATTTCCTATCTTAACGTTAGATGATACGTTAGATCAATTAAGTAGGGCAGTGGTCTTTTGTAAGATTAATCTCATGAGTGGTTACCATCAAATTCGAATTAGGCTTGAAGGTGAGTGAAAAACAATGTTTAAGACAAGGGATAGGTCATATGAATGGTTAATGATGTTGAATTAGGCTTGAAGGTGAGTGAAAAACAACGTTGAGGACTAGGTTGTCTAAATGGTTAATGATGCCTTGTAGGTTAATAAATGCTCCAATAACTTTTATAAGGTGATGAATCAAGTGTTTAAACTTTTTTAAGTAAGTTTGTAGTTATGTACTTTGATAATATACTTATCTATAACAAGTCAAAAGAGGAGCAATTAGATTAGATAACTTGCGTAGTGTGTTTGGTGTTTTAAGAAAATACAAATTATATGCTAATCTGAAGAAGTGCATTTTCTTTTCTAGAAAAATTATTGTTCCGTAGTTTCCTTGTGGGGAAAGATGGAGTGAGAGTGGATGAAGAGAAGGTGAAAGCTATTAAGGAGTGGCCTATACGTAAGAATGTTAGGGATGTAAGGAATTTTTATGGGTTAGCGACATTTTATATATGATTCATCCACAATTTTAATAGCATTGTGGCTTTTATTACTGAGTGTCATCTATAACATATTAACAGAGAAGCATTTAGATGACTTGCATAGTGTGTTTGGTGTTTTAAGGGAAAATAAATTATATGATAATTTGAAGAAGTGCAATTTCATGTCTAAAAATTTATGTTTCTTAGTCTCGTTGTGGGGAAAGATAGAGTGAAAGTAGATGAAGAGAAGATGAGAGCTATTATGGAGTGACCTATACATAAGAATGTTAGGGATGTAAGGAGTTTTCATAGGTTAGGAACATTTTATACTTGATTCACCCACAATTTTAGTGGCATTGTGGCTCCTATTACAGAATATCTCAATAAGGGAAAGTTCAAATAGGAAGAAGAACAAAAGCAGGGTTTGCAATCATTAAGGAAAATTTGTGTACTATACCTATTCTAATCTTACCTTATTTTGATAAATTGTTTAAAGTAGAATGTGATGTCAGTGGAGTTGGGATTGAAGCTATGTTATCTCAAGAGAAAAATCCAATAGTCACTTTAGTGAAAAGTTGTATGCTAGGCAAAAGTGGGCTACTTATGATAAATAATTTTATGTTGCTGTGGGAGATTTGAAGACGTGGAAAATTATTTAATTAGAAAAGAGTTTATTTTGTAAACTGATCATCAATCTTTGAAGTATTTAGAAAGTCAAAGATAATTAAGAATAAAGATACATTCTAGATGGTTTAAGAATAATGTTAAAGTACCACCACTTGAGAAAGTACTAGAGGCTTAATTGCCATTGCCAATCATGAAGCTTCTTTGACTTCAATCACCGGCTTACCTATAAATATAGAAACTAGTCATTTGATTTTTGTAAAAGTGAAAAGGTGTAAATAAAGAGTGAAAATGATGTATGAGTCAGTGATACAAGTAAGGCCGAAAATTTTACCAAATTTTTTTATCATATAGGTAATAAAATTTTACCTATTGTAATAAAAGTTTTCGTCATCCAATTTAATCCTCCACATATTCAATATATATTATGCATTTTTTTCTATTTTGGAAACAATTTTTAAAAAAAGAATATAAGAAAACAAATACAACATCACTCTATTAAAAAAATAGTTATATCATCTACAAAAATCCATATTGCAATTTGACCTTTTCATTTAGGACAGTTCATCACACCTTTAATATCATTAGAAAGCATGTCGATGTTCTATAAATATTAGAGCTTAGTTTTAAGGATGTAAAGACTAATGAGTCTTAGTCACCATATGTGCAACAAATTCAAGGCTATAAACAACTTGAAATAAAAAGAAGACAAACAATCATATATAAGTGGCAACCACTAAAATAGAATCTTCATTGTATGACAAAAGCAACACATCTTGGTCACACAAAGCCACGAGTAATCAAGTATAAGGAGGGTGCTAACTCTTTTTAAATGGTTTCTACATATGCTCAAAATTTCATGCATCACCATTCCATCATAAGTTGGAAATTCTTATAATAGGAAAGTTATATCAAGATCTACAATACATTTAGCTATTACCTTCTCTCTGTTGAGAATACCTATAGAGTAAGAACTATGATCCAACAGATAAAGACCTAATATATCATCAAATTTATGCTAACCAATCCATGAATTGATATTAGTGTAAAAATCATTATGATATCAAAACTGCCAATTAAAGTGAACACCTTATAGTCTTTTCTTAGTCTTTTTAATATGTGTTGAGGGTTATTTTCCTTTGACAGGAGCATTATAATATAGCTTAATTGCATTAAAATTACATTACTCAATTTTATTGTACGTCATCTATATTACTCTCTAAGTAAATTTCTAAGCCATGTTCATTTAGATGGTTGAATTTGATCTATTAGTGTTGTTGGAATGATTTATATGCTAGTTCTTATTATACATTAAAATTGGAAGAATTTTTCCTCTATGCATCACTATGATTTTACTTCTGTTTAAATTTAACACCATATCTTCAAGTTGGTTGATTTATTAACATTAATCTACCTTCCTAGTGCGCAACTTTTAACTTGACACTAAACTTTCCTTGATTTTTGGAATGATTGCACATTATGCATGTAGAATCAAATAATGAAAATGAGAATAAAAGGGGCAAAAAAAGAAATATAAGAGATTTACATGATTTTGATCATAAAGTTTTACTTCATTGGCATAATATCATCTTTATTATTACTTTTATTGGTTCTCAAACAATTTACAACAGGGGAGTGAATTACATGTGTTACTTTTTATTTTGTTTGAGATGTAATGAATAAATTGCCTACTATAATGAATGGGTATAACAAATATATATAATTGAATCATAGAATAATAATAATAATAATAATAATAATAATAATAATAATAATAATAATAATAATAATAATAATAATAATAATAATAATGTGTAAGAAAAGAGACATAAAATCAATTTATAATAGTTCAACTACATAACTATTGATTTACTTCATTTTCCAAGCTCTACTTGAAAGTTCACTATTTTCTTCCTTTGATAGGTGAAGAAAAACTTTTTATACAATATCTTCTTTACCATAAATAAAGAGTAATAATCATTTTGGTTTATTACGGGCGAAGAAGAACTCTTTATAATTCTTATTTAAAGTTAAAAGGAACCACTACAATGTATCCCAACAAATTTTTCAGTTACAGCAATTGCACAATTATATATAATTCAAAAGCGCCCTTTCTTGCTCCCTCTATTAAACTAGTTTTTTATATATGTTTTGCAATATACATGTATTCTCTAGTATCTCAAGGCTCTTAGAAACTCTTTATTATGGCAAAGATACATATCATGGTTCAATTATGATTCATTTATACCTAAACCACTTTAAATAGCCATTAAAAATAAACCAGTCATTACATACGCTAATTCATCGTCTAGTAGGTCATAACGCTCTGGTAAGCCATTTTTCCACATACTAGACAATATGTTTCGTAGCATTTGTTCCTATATCTTGCTATTCGATGGAAACTATTTGGATAACTGAATCTATACATAAAATAACTTGAAAACTTGAACTCCCAAGTTTTTTCAAAGATATAAAAACTCTATATGATAAAAACTTGATTTAATATCATTTCAAATTTTACTAAACTTTTGTTTAAACATCAAAACACTTTTTCTAAAATTCAAAATAAATTTTTTCTTAAATTATAAAAAAATTATAAGCTATGTTCTAAATGTAAATGATTATGATGAATGAACGCCTAAATTATTGAAATGACAAGATAATATTCCAAAAAAGATTACAATGATTTGTTATATATGGAATGAGTTCATTTATTATTGTTCTTGGTTTAATTAAATTGACTTGAAAATCTGTTGAATTGTATATGTGCTCCACTTTACTCTTTTTTTTTCATCTTTTGATTGTTCATTGATTAAATTGACTCATTTGCTCACTTTTAGTCCTTCATTAAACTTGATTTTTCAGCTCTTGCTTGAATACATGAGCTTCCTAATATCATTAAAGAAAAAAATATTACTAGTAACATGTTTCTTTACCATCAAAACTATTAGCTAAAATCTCATATAACCCAATAATTTTATTCATATTTCAACATCATATTATAGTTATGATTTGTGACTTCATAGCTATAATTTCTTCTAATTTGTTGTATTACGACAGTCATACATTAAAATCATTATGTTAACAACCATATAAAATGAAATTGCATGTTGTTCAATCTACAACCACAAAAGTCAAAGTTACTTATTATGTGAGAGAATATATTGAATCTTAACATAAAACAATATAAATTGAATAAAGAGATTGAAAGAGGAGGACAATAGATACATGTGGTTCAATCATAAAAGTTTATTCCATGGAAATAATATAAAGTTAACATCTTTCTAATTTATATTTATATGTTCCTTGAGCAAAAATAATAATTCCTATTTATATACAAAGTCTTATATTAAACCTCGTCAGATTCCGCATTTAAGCAATATTTTATTGGGTATTGTTGTTGTTACCTTACACTATACTAAAAACTAAACATATGCAAATCAAAGATTTAAATAAACCAAAACTTAATAAAGGATTTGATTGAGGTATGTATGATTGTGATTATATCAAAACATATTCTTAACAATCGCAATGCCTACCGTCTATTGCACATGGTTGACCGTTTCTGAACTTCACACAAACAACATTTCTTAACAAAGCTAATACAATTTAAGATTAAAAAAATGATCTCTTATATAGTTTGACTCATTTTTCCTATGATTTAATATTCTAAAAGGTGCCAGTGCTTAGTTCAATGATTCATACTACTCCTATTAATTTCTTGGTTAATTTTTTAATGAAATTGCCACATGACATATTTAATATCATGGGTAAGCTCCATAAAAAATTTTGGTTAAAAAAAGTTATAGAACTATAAAATTAAGAATACATTTTTTGACATATTAAATCATAAAATTTTAAGGAATTAAAAAAATCACGTGACAAGGTGCATATTTTTACATTATAAGTAAATTTTAGCTCAATATAAGTATGTCACATAATTCATATATCACCAATCAAATCAAATCACAATTTAGTAAACAATATTCACTGCATAATTAAACATGAATGTCATATAAATTAACACATAATTCGCATGTTATTAACAAAATTATAATTTAGTGATTAATATTTTCTACATAACTAAACATGAATGTTCCATAAATGAACACGTAATTTATATATCACCAGCCAAAGTTTTATGTTTAAGAGAAAATGGTAATTAGCTAAAACTTTTTTCAAAATCTTAAAAATATTAAACAAAAGGAGATCACGATTTAAAATTATTCCCACTTCTCCTTACTTTAATCCGTAGCATTTTCTAACAATTTTAGTGCTTGCAAACTAATAAAGATACAATTTATAAGAAAACATTAGGTGTGAGGTCTATCTATTCGAGTAGCTATTTATGATACTATGCAATTTGTGCAGACATACAGAAAGAATTAATTTCATACTTATTATATTAGTAAATCTATTAATTATGAAAATAAGAATGACTCGTATATTTATGAAACAGCATTACAAGTAAATACTAAGAGATTTCTCTCAAACTAATCAATCGAACATTGATTAATACGTAATCGATCGAACACTACTTGAAAAAGAAAACAACTCTTTTACTCAGAAATGAAATGTTTTTGAAAAAATGAAAAAAAAAGAATATAAACTTGTTTTTCGTATTCTTTCATAATTTGGGATAATAAAAAAAGTCATAAAATATTACCAAATTTATATCATTTTTTAGGGTTATACAGACTCAAACTATAGACTTTAAAAATGGGGCATATGGATTGATTCGAATTTCCAACCGCGATTTTTTTCTAGGCAACTCGCTACTTTCCACGAGATCTCATGTGGCTGATGATCAGTTTGAAAGGCTCTAGTCAAGTATACATAGGCCCTGTTTGGTGAATGGCTTATAAGCCAAAAATTAGCTGATTGACCATTTTAGCTTATTTTACTATGTTAAAAAACTACTTATTGGCTCTGTTTGGCAATCAGCTGATTGCATTCCCTGTTTGTCATTTGATGTTTGGTAAAATTAGTTGTTCAGTATTAGCTGTTAATGTGTAAAATGACTATTGAGGACATGTCTTTTAAAAAATTATAAGGGTATGAATATTAAATATCTTAGTTGTTAATGTTCAATATTCTTATAAGAATTTAGATTTTAGATATTAAATTCTACAAAAATTAAGCTTATAACTTTAATAAAAACATATAATAATAATAACAACAACATTAATAATAATCATGATGATTATGATGGACTCAAACATAAAACAGATGAAATTTAATAACAAAATTCAAATAAAGCAGAAGAAATGAACATCCTCATTTAAAGCGAAAATTTATAACAATTCAAGAACGACGTCTAACTGCCATTAAACTAGAAGCAATATTATTACAAATAGTTGTCATCTCCCGAGTTCTTTGTTCTTCAATGTCTTCTTGCGTAGAGTTAACTTCAACATCTTGAAATACATCTGGAGGTATAAATTCAGGATCTTGATCGATGATGGTAAAAGTCGGGTCACCAATTGTACTTCTTCTAATATAGTTATGTAATGCAAAAGCTACACAAATTATTCTATTTTGATCCATTAATGAATACCTAAGCATTTTCTCCAATATTTTCCATCGAGCCTTAAGAACACCAAAAGCCCTCTCAATACAACTTCTCAATGATGGATGAGCTCGGTTAAAAACTTCTCGAGATCCTCTTGGATTTGCACCATGAAACTCCGATTGATGATATCTTGTCTATGGGTAAGGTGTCAAATATCCTTCTCTTTCTGGATAGCCTTTATCAACCAAGTAATATTTACCTGAATTTTCATAGAAGCACTATAATTAGTATAAATGATATCATAAAAAGTCTAAATCATTAATAGCAAATCCTACAAATGTTAAAATTACCTATCGGTGGTTTTGGAAATTTAAGTCTTGGATTACCGATTGTATTAAGGAAAATATGAGAATCGTGCGCTGATCCCTCCTAACCCGCTAAAACATATGTAAATAGTAAGTTAAAGTCACATACTGCCAATACATTTGTTGTTGTTATTCCTTTCCGTCCTCTAAATCTCGTTTGATCCTTTTCTGCAACAACTACCGCTATATGTGTACCATCAATAGCTCCAATACAATCCTAATATTAAAATAATCATAAGATGATAAAACAACATTCTTTAATGGAAAATATAATGAAGGGGGAGGAAGAACATATTCAATTACCTTAAAATATGGCATACATCTAAAATCATTGGCAATTTGTGGTGGAGTGTCCTTGAATTCGGGATCTTTTGGTGCAAGTATATCTTTTGAAAATCCATCCATAGCAGTCAAAACTTCTTTAAAAACTCTACTCACAGTTTGACCAGAATGCTGAAAGCGCTCTTGGGTATCTCTATTAGAGGAACCTTTACTAAGGACATACATGAATAAACCGACTTTCTCCAAAATAGACATCCTATCTGAACGTCTCAAACCATAATTGTTTTCCAAAACTATACATTTTGACATTTTGATTCATCTTAAATGTATTAAAACATCTTTTTTCATGACCATTCAATAATTCATTCATCTATAATTCTCCTGTTTGATAGGAAGTCATGCTTGGTTCCTTGTATATGTGGTCAAAAAAATACACAATCATGTAACCCATTACACAAGTCGTCAAATCCCAAAATTCAGTCCCATTGTCCAATAATTGCTTCATTTGCAGAAGTTGCATAATTTGCATAACATTATCATCCATACCTACAGATCAATATGTAAAATTATATTGTAAATAAACAACACACTTATATGTCTACATATAAAGAAATAAATAATATAGCAGGTAAACATAGGTACATAAATAATAAAAACAATAAACTAAACATAGTAATAGATTGATAGAAGCTATGTTTAATGTTTTTTACGTTTGTAATACTCATACATAAACTTTATGTATTCAACCCTCTTCGTATCATCTGGTAAACCCAAAAAAATGGACATTTTTTTGCGGATCTTCAATCAACATGCAAGCAAAATAAAATTCAGGAGTACCAATCTCTAAATCAGGCAAAGTACATATTTTTCCCAAAGCATTCATAACATCATGATGTGACGTACCAGCACCAGTACTTTGTGATGCACCAATATTCATCATATCCAACATTTTTGTCATGGATCTATTCATCTCTATTGTTGCACTCTGCCTCCCTTCAATCAATTGCATCACACCATCAAGCCTCTCATATATTGCTGCAGATCTTCCTGCCTTTTTAGCGAAATCAGTTCTTGCACTCTTATTACTTTGTGAACTATCACCCTCTAAAACTCTTTTGCATCTTCTTCTCTCAGTCCCTTCATCATGTGTGGCTTGAAGGGTCGAGGTAGACTCTCTCCACACTTCTTCCCAATTGTTTAGACCACTAGTCTCATCTATATTTTCATGATGATGATAGGCTGACAATTGATGATGAGCATTATGACTAGCAGCTGGAGAAGGAATATATACTTTCTCAACTTCCCGTTGTCCTTGTGAAGGGTCAGCCACAGGACAAAATGTAGTCTCTCCTCAGGTCAAACATTCAAAAAGTTGATCCAACTTACATTCAAGCTCAGGCTCAAGCCCTTCCTCTTTAAATGTTTTAAAATTGATGTTCTCCTACAAAAAAATTAAATACCTTATTTTTAACTAACTATTTATTATTAGAGTAAAGGAAATTAATTTAAATTGGAGAAAAGAGGATAACCTTAATCTTCAAAGTCCACCACTCCTCATTAGCAACAATTGTTCCTTTGTCATAATCCCATCCTAATCATGTTTCTTTTCCTTTCAACTGTTTCCAAAGACTCCATCTACTTCTCATCCAATCGAACATATTTTTAAGCTTAGTTTTATCCCATTGTAAGTTGGTCGCTTTGTGAAATTCTTCCTCTACCTTCTTCCATAATATCCTTTGACAAATAACTCCACCATGTTTTCCCTTACTCCTTTGAATATATTGGTTAAAAAGGTCGCAAAAGAGAAGAAGTATTTCTTTTGGCCAACGAACTCTACCTATATTATTCCCTCCTTAACTTTCTCCTTTGTTTCTTTTTTGAGATGATGTCATCTAATCATACAAGATGAGAAAAAGTTATATACTTATTAACTAATTTGCAGTTGGATTCACTATTGAGTTACTATAATGGGTAACAATTAGACTATTTCAATAAAATAATTATATAAATACTTTTTAT